>CM046449.1:33275692-33757558 GCA_025506515.1 Flaveria trinervia | reverse complement strand
TCATCTCTTTACTAGTCTCCCACCTAGAATTCAATCGGTCTACGTAGTTTATCCACACACGACTTCTTGCCTATCTTTATCTACCTTCACAAAGGCTTTGATACTTTCCAGCTTCTCAGTCGTAACCTCGACCACTTCGGCGCTCTCAAACTCAGTTTATCCACACACGACTTCTGTGCCCTGGTTTCTTCAGCTCTTTTATTCTCAAATTCATCCACGCGTCTAATGTAGTTCCATTTCTCTGGTGGGTATATGTTTTCCGAGAGATGGGTGATCTTCCCACTAAAATCATGGCGAATAGTAGAATAGTCAGCAAAGATACGAGGATTCATTTGAACCAGCCTTTTCACCTCCCCGTGTTTTGGCACATTCGGTATTAGGTCGTCGAAGATCATTTGAAGAAATTAAGGATACAACAGCCATTTATCCTTCTTCAAGGCCATCACATTCTCTGCCATGTAGGCGAATATCAGTGTAGCTATGTTTGCCTTCTCTCATTTGCAGTACAACACCATTGCTTTTGCCCAGTCAATGTTTAGCCCATCTGATCCACCTTTATGGTGATCTAGACACATGATGAACACGTGTTCAATAAATCTCCATTCCTTGGAGAGAAATGACTTCTTGATCTCCTTTCAGGAACCAAAAACTGGCCCCTCATAACCCATGCTCCTGAATGGTTCGAACACCTCTATATCAGACATAGAAACCTCTTCACCAGAATCCTCCTCTAGCCTTAGAATCCTCGAAACTGTCTCTGCAGTAAAGGTCACCTCATGCTCTAAGACTTTGGCAGTAATTCTTTAAGTATTTCCTCTTGTATCATATTCAGCAAATCTCTAGAAATCTTTGATATGAAGATCATATATGGTGGTTGAATGAGATATTGCATAAGCTATGGGAGATCTTTTCAGCCATCTAATACAAGTCTCCAAGCCTGTTGGCTTTAGGATGTGTATCATCTAGAATAGCAGTGATGTTGTTTCTCTCATCAAACTTTAGATTTGCCATTTAAACGTGAGATACAAATCAAATGAATCACATTAGAATAAAGTATTAAGTATGAATACATAGAATTAAGAAAAGAATAAAGAATAATAACAAATAAATAATGAAATAAAATTAATAAATTTGTTGGCCGAAAATATAGTTTCGCAGGAAGAGATTTAGCAGGCGAAAGTATAGTTTTGCTAGCAAGAACACATGGTGTTCGCTCAAATAGAAATGTAGTTTCGACAGGCTGAAACTATAGTTTCTGCCCTACGAAACTAAAGATTATCAACGAAACTGTTAAGTTCGCTCGGATAGCATGACCTTACAGTTTCGCTGAGAAATTAAGAACTTTCGCTCAGTTTCGCTGGACAATCGGTAGTTTCGCTAGATGAATAGCACAGGCACCGAAGAGTCTTGATCAAATATACACACCATGTGATATTATTAACAAGATTAAGTGATTGTCCTGAGGTCGAAACTAACTTGCGAATAGGAATCAACGAACAATCATAAGCAACAACACAAAATCATATAAACGCAAGAGAGAGTCACCAAAAAGCCCTAAGGAACAACACAGGACGAAAGTGCGAAATTAAGAGTTTAATTTCGCGAAATGACTTAAATATCTTATAGTTTCGTAGCGAGCGAAACTATAGTTTCGCCAGACGAATTTGTAGTAGTTCGCTAAGCGAAGTTACAATTTCGTCAGATGAAACTCAGATCAAAAAGACATCGCATGGGATGAGAATGCTAAGCAAAATTAAAATTTCGTCTAGCGAAACAAATAGCGAAATTATAGTTTCGCTGCATTTTTTTTATATAAACAACCATAACTGAGATCAAAATTGATGAGAGATCAGATCCTGAAGATATGTATTAGCATAGAGATAAATTAGTCATTGACCGGCAATGAGATCATACCGATAACTGAATCTAATCACAGTCTTTGAATAATTTGAAATTCTCAATCAGATCAATAATGATTGCTCATATGTTTGTTCACTTAAACCCATGCCTTATCTTTTTAAACAAACAGCAGATGATTTTCTAAGGTTCAATTAGATGCTTTAAAATGATAGGACCCCACAATCATTTGGCAAAAATGCTCACCCAACCTCAGGATTTCTTGAATTTTGATACGATCTTAAGAACAAGTCTTGTACACATCAGTGAAAGAGATAATCAACATAATATTTCATTTTGTGATGAATTCATCATTTTGATGATTTAATACATCTTAGATCAAGATAGTGAGAGCTCCAGGTCTATACTGACGTATAACAGAGGAGATCACGATTTAAATATGTGCCGAATAAGAGCTCCAGGTCAGTACTACCGTACAACAGAGGAGATCATCACTCTAAGTCAGTACTACCGTACAGCAAAGGAGATTAGCACAAGTACAAAACACAAATTATAGGACATGAGTCAAAGATCAATTCTCAATCCATTTTTTGTCGGGACTCAATTTTGGTGCAGGCCAAAATGATCACGTAAATCCAAACATCCTTAAGCAGAGATTTTAATTTAAATCATATTGCTGTTGTATACTTTATTCGTCAGCCTGAGTCTACCAGCATATCGTTTAAAAAGTCTATTTACTGTACTTTAATATTCAATAGAAAAATAAGATGTAAATCAGAGAGCAGCATCAGTTACTATCATTTCTTATTTTAAGTAACAGTCATGCATAAATGAACATATCTGGAAGAAATAGAATCATTTCTCGTCATTTCAAATTCAACACCCTTATTATTTAGTTACTCCACCAAAGTTTTATTTTAAAAGGATAATATTATTAAAATTATATATATATTCACACACATACACACACATATATATATATATATATATAGATATAGATATAGATATAGATATTGATATATATATATATATACATTAAAAAAATTTGGTCTAGTATTGGTAATGGTAATGGGAGCGGGGGGAAGATATTGATGTTACGTCCATGTATTCAGAAGTTTTTTTGGTCTAGTATTGGTAATGGGATGGAGACTTCATTATTGTGTGACAATTGGTGTTCTTTGAGTCCATTGACTAATATTTTATCGAATGGTGATGTTTCAAGGGCTGGATTCAGTTCAAATGCTAGGGTGGTGGATTTGTCCTCAAATGGTCAATGGGATTGGCCTATGGAATGGGTTGCTAAGAATCCGGATTTACTTAATGTGCAACACACTCTTGATGTAAATCGGTTGGATGTTATCCGATGGAGGGAGGGCAATATTATCTCGGATTTTTCAACAACAGGTGTTTGGCAATCGATCAGGGCTCATGGAGTGGAAGTTCAATGGCATAATAGTGTATTGTTCTCTCATTGTATCCCTCGTCATGTGTTCTTACATTGGTTAATTATGCAGGGTAAGTTGTTAACTCAAGATAAGATTCTTAAATGGCCTCCATCTAGATGGAAATCCATGAATGTTATGGCTTGTCTGCTTTGTTTAGGAGATTTTGATTCTCATTCACATTTATTTTTTTAGTGCCAATGTTCCACTATTGTGTGGAATGCAGTCAAGACTAAAATAGGAATGCATCGAGCTAGCCAGAATTAGTTGGATATTATGGCTTGGGTTACTGCTAAAGGTAATTCGAGGAGGCTTATGGATGTGTTAGGCCGTATAGCGGTTGCGGCTACATCATATATCGTTTCGTAGGAGAGAAATAATAGGCTTTTTCAAAACAATGCACGGCCGCCTGATTTATTGATTGGCATTATTATGGATACTATACGGTGTCGCCTTATGAAGTTGAAGGTTCGCAAAACAATGGGGGTTATGAGAATTCTTAAGGATTGGTAGACTGAAGATATTGAAACAACCTAATTTCTTAGCTAAGTAGATTGATTATTTTAGTAATCTTGTTTCTATGTAATGGTTTTGGTTTCACATAATGGGGTATGCCCTATTTATGAAATAGCATAAAATTCCTTTATGCTACTTGTGTGTATTTGGTTTTGTTGATGTATAAAAATCACCGGGGTAACCCTTTACCCAAAAAAATATGGCATCTTCATAAGTCAGTCAAAGTATGTTCAAGACATACTCAAGAGATTCAACATGACTGATTGTAAGATTGCTAAGACACCCATTGCTAGAAACCACTCCCTTGGACCTGATCTTGAGGGGGAGTGTGTAGATGAGCAGTTATACAGGGCTATGATTGGGTCTCTTATTTATCTTACTTCTAGTAGGCCTGATATAATGTTTTCTACATGCATCTGTGCAAGATATCAAGCTAACACTAAGATGTCTCACCTCATCACTGTCAAGAGGATTCTAAGATACCTCAAAGGTGCATCAACACTTGGTTTATGGTACCCTAAGAATCTCGACTTCAATCTGTATGCCTATACAGATAGTGATTATAGTGATTGCAACATGACTGCAAAGTCTACATCTGGGGGATGGCAGTCCTTAGTGGAAGGGTTGTCTCATGGCAATGCAAGAAACAATCCTCTGTCTCCGCATCAACTGCTAAAGCTGAATACATTGCTGCTGCAAGCTGCTGTGCTCAAGTGCTTTGGATTCAAAATCATATGTTGGACTATGGGTTAAACTTCATGGAGACTCCCATTCACATAGACAACAATATGCTATCTCAATCACAGAGAACCCTGTGCAGCACTCAAGGATAAAGCACATCAATATTAAGTATCATTTAATAAGAGATAACTGTGAAAAGAGATTAATTAAACTAGTCAAAGTTCACACAAATTAACAATATGATGATCTGTTTACAAAGGCTTTTGATGAACAGGATTTAAATAACATATATCAGCTATTGGGATAATTAACTTTGAATAGGTTTTTCTTAAAACTATTCTTATTATTTCTTAAAATCTGTTTGTCCTAAGTTGTCTAATTCATCACTTTCATAAGCTCATGTTTTCTTTCGATGAAAATTTCTTTTTGAAGAATTTCCTTAGATTTTTGAAAATTTCTGATACTTCGGAAGTTATGCTTTTAACTTCGGAAGCAAATCATGCCTTCAAGATAAATAACTGTCTAAAAAATTTTACCTTTGGAAGAGTTCTCAGATCTATCTTCCAAAGCTTAAATACTTGTCTCAGACAATTACTTATTTTCAAGGACCATTTACTTCCGAAGCAAAGTTAACTCTCGGAAGCTTTGTTGTTTTATATACAAAGCAATCAAGTTTTAATTTCTCTTCCGAAGCAAAATTCTCAAAACTCACAGAAAATTCTTCCGAAGTCATTTTAGCTTCGGAAGCTTTTTAAATAAAATTTACGAAGATAATAAACCTTGAGAAGCTTTTTGACTTTCAAGAAAACTACTTTTTGAGCAAAAGTAAACTACTTTTTCAGAGGTGGGACCGACATCCGGATTACAAAGTTTATCCTCTTTCACTAAACTTTATTTGAAATCCCTCTCACATATAAACCCAACGTTTTCCCCTTCTTTGTATCATTTGTTCTTCCTCCAAACCTAAAAACCCAAATTTCTCTCTGAAATTTCTTTCTTCCTTCTTTCTTCATCTTTAAGCTACCTCAAAATAGCCAACCTTGCTCACAAAAATGTTCCCAACTTTATCATGCAGCTACATAGGCAACACAATGAGGTTGCTCTGTTAAGCTCTAAGAAAGATCCTCATTTCTCACAGGTTCGTCATTTCTTATCTTTATCCAACTACTTGACCTCCCTAACCATTGACCCTCCTTTCTATGAGATCAACTGCTTGATTTCTGGAAGACCTGCCAAGAGGTCATTATGGACGCGGAGAAGGTACTGTATGCCACAGTACAGGGGAGAAAAATCTTCATCACTCCGTCCATCATCAACAGGCATCTTCAGCTGGATGATGAAGAAGGTGATGTGTTCTTCCCAAAGGAAGCTGTCAATCATTCCTTTGAGCTCATGGGATATGAGGGAGATTTCTCTGTAGAAACCTTTAGGAAAGGGAGGTCTCATCCTAGTGGAGATTCCAGCTCCATGTGGTCATCCACAGCTTATCAAACAAGCATGGTGGATGGGACCAGATTCCAGAGGATCTCTCCTTCATAATCCATGGAATGGTTCAGGGGGTCCAATTCAGGAATTCTCAGTTTGTTTATACCAATTTACTTGCTAATTTAGAGTCCTTAGAATATTACATGTTTCCTAGATATGTAGAGTACATTCTTAACTATGAACTGGGCTCACAGTTGAGGGAAATAGGTAACATTCTTAAATTGCAACACATGAAGCCCAGCATCTTTAAAATTCTGAGAAAGCCCATTGTTGGCTTCTCTGGGGTAGAAAAAACACTTGTCCCAAAAATGTTAGAGCTCATTGCTCAAGTTGACAACCTAGCAGCAAAAGCTAGTGTTGAGCCCATACCTGCTACCTTCCAACACCCACACAGCCTCAATCACCATCACTTACCAAAGAAAATCCAAACGAACCCCTGCTCAGACTATTCAATCGGAGGCCCCTATATACTCACCCATACAGGAAGAAGTGGACACTGCAGCTCCCACTTCTCTTGAGGAGTAGACCACTCCCATCTCTCCAAGAATCAGGGCTGAGGCTCCTCGTGCTCAGCCTGATGAGCTCATTAGCCATCACTCTGAGTCTCAACACTCAAGTGATCAACCTTCAGGGCAAAGTTACCATCCCCAGCCTATAGATCTCAACCAACCAATTCCCAACCTTGACTTCTATACTGATGAAGATCTAGGTTTTAGTGAGTATAATGAGTCTCTCTTCTTTACCCCTACTCCAAGAGAGGTGAATGCTCATGAGTCTTCTATATCTATCCCACATCAGTCACCTACAACTGAGGTGGACACTACTGAACTTGTTCAGGATGTCCATATGTAAGAGGCTCTCACTTCTGAAAGGGCTTACATCATTAAGACCTCAACCCACTGATATCTCAACTGAGATTGCCAGTAAGTAGAGGAAAACCAGCAGCCAAGAACCTGAAGCTGGTGGTGAGAGAGAGGACTTTGGTCCAATCATCTCATCCCCCAATGAGTCTTCTAATGAATATGAGGGGAATCTGAGACTAAAGGTGCACAAACTGACTAAAACATGCAGCTATTTAGTCTCAAAGGTCAGTCACGTTGAATCTCACGTGACGACCATACACAACAGGATCAATGATCAGCAAGTTGAGATTTCATATCTTAAGGAAAAACTAGCTAGGAGACCTTTAAGAAGAGCTCAACCAGGAACACAAGCACCTGTGGATGTGATTGACCTATCCTCCAGCTCACCTATGCAAGTGGGTGATGCTACCAAAAAGGGGTAGAAAGTAATCATAGTTACAGAACTTGGAAGTTCTTCAGAGAGAGTGGACATTGAGGACTCACCATCCTCACTTGTAATTGTGTATTCTCAGCACCTCCTCAAGTTCACATTGATGTGGACTACACAGAGTCTTTCATACAGTGTTTGTTTGAGGATGGGATACCAAGGGCTATGACATCTTCACCATCTTCCAATCACATCATTGGGTGGAGGTATTGACAGGATCAGTGATCACAAGTTCGATGTATTAGAATTCAAAGCAGCGGAATATGAACAAGAATTAGACAATCGTAGCAAGCAATCGATACTTGTATGCATTAAGAGCGCATACGGTTATAGGGAGAGAAGATATATTTCTGATTTCAAGGAATGTTTATAGATGTAGAATATTTCTAATCAAATCATTCATTCATTCCATTCATTCATATCTTATTACAATAGGTTGTCACTCCTTATATAAAGTGCAACAATCACTGCTGCTGTTATCACGGAAAGTGACAACTGGCAGATCTAATACAAAAATAACTAACTCTTAACAAACTACTGAAATGTTCACAACTACTGAGAACATATCAGAGTGTTAAGTACAAAATAAAACTACTGAAACTACAATGACTGAAGAACAAGCTCTTCGTCGTTTTACAAAACTACTGAAACATAAAATATAAAACTACTGATATCACAACTACTGAAGAAGTACTCTTCAGCAGTTGTGACAAACTACTGACGCTTTAGTACTTGTTCTTCAGACTTTGACCTTCAGATGTTTAATCAGCTGATGAGTTCAGTAGATATCATCAGCTGATGTCTTCAGTCTTTGTCTTCAGACTTTGTACATTAGTTGTTGATCTTCAGCACTTGTAAACTCTTCAGCTGTTGTACTTCAGTATTTGGTCTTTCAGCTTCAGCACTTGTGTTCTTCAGCTGTTCAGCTTCAGTACTTGTGTTCTTCAGCTGTTCAGCTTCAGTACTTGTGTTCTTCAGCTGTTCAGCTTCAGTACTTGTGTTCTTCAGCTGTTGTACTTCAGCACTTTAGTTCTTCAGCTATTGAAGTCTTCGGCACTTGATCTTCAGCTGTTGAAGTCTTCAGCACTTGTCAAACTGCTGATGAGGCTTTCAGCAGTTGTGTGATACCATGTGGGACTTAGAGGTTTTCTGATCTTGGCTCATTGGTTCTTTTGGTCCAACAAACTCCCCCTGAACCAATGCAGCCAAAACCTCTAAATTATTCGTTGTCCCACTTATTGTTGGCAAAGTGTTGGTCTTTTTCCTTCTTGATCAGTAGAGAAGATGACCCATGTAAGCTCCGGCTTGGGAAAAACCTCAAATATTTGTTTGGCAGAGTATGAATGGGAACTCTGTTTTGGGGAACAGGACACAGAGTTGTTATCCCATTCATGAGATTTACTTCCCCATAATGAGTCTGTACGACTCTCTTGTGTAGGCCTCAAGGAAGGTGATTTGTTCCTCCATGGTTAGCTCCTCAGCACCTCCTTCAAATAATGATTCAGGCCCATAATACTCAGACAGGTATTTGGCCTGTTTCCCATTCTTTAGCTCCACAGTTGTTATTATTCTGTAAGCAAACTCATCCGGGTGATTACCCTCTAGGAAACCTGGAGCTCATTTTTCCTGACTTCCTCAAGCCTCCTGTAAACTAACCCCTTTTTCACTATTTTGTTTTCCAGCATCTCCGAGGGGTTAGATTAGCTTTGTAGGCCTTCTTGAAGTCTTCTAGGATTTCCCAGGGTGAAACTACAAAAACCAGAGAGATCACTTCATCTACGATCTTTTTCACCTGCCAATGTATCTCTGAGGTATATTGTTCTTATGAATTCTATGAGAGACCCTGGGATCAGGCCAAATCCTCACTCTTTCCTTTTGATATTGAAAGGTATGCCTGAGAGTAAAGTCTGAGGCTTGCTTCTTCATGTTGATGATAGAAGATGTGGCTGCATAAGCTTTGTCAATCTCTTCAGCAATTCCTCATCATGCTGTTTATGAAGCTCTTCTTCTTCTAGCTTCACTTTAACCATTGTCTCTGGACTTCAGGAGTAATTGCTGAGGTGACTTGTGGCCTTAGGCAACTGAATCACAGCTGAGAGCGGCAGCCTGTCTTCATCATCTTCTTCATCATCTTCTAGCCTCAATATCCTTCTCTTCTTCTTCAAGGGTATATCATCGACTATGGGTTTTGAGGGTAAGGAGTTGGTTTGGTGGGTTTGTGTTTTGGGTGGTTTTTGGTGTGGGAATGTTGACAGGCTGTTCTAGCATCCTTGAGGTGAGTGTGGCTTTTGATTGCTTGGCTAGCTCAGTCCTGCTCCCAGTACCCGCTTCATTCAAAGCTTCAATAACAAGCCCCTTAGTATATGCTTCAGACGAACAGATCTTGGTGGTGATTGCCAAGATACTGTCCCTGGACCAAGCTTTGATTCGATCATTGCTCTTCCAAGATATTTTGCAATAAATCTATCATGATTTCAAGCCTTTCTCTTTCTAACACTTCATAACTTGCCCATCTATTCTGGATTTCTTCAATCTCTAGTCGTCGAATCTCAGAGTCAAGTTTATTGGTGTCATGGCCTTGCCTAACAGCTGATCATGATGTTTCCATTGATCTACTGTGTTCGGCATCAGCCTCTTTTATCAGTAGTTCCAAGGCTTTATCTTCAGCAATGTGCTCATCAGCCCTTTCTTTCGCGTGTAGGTGAGCATTGGTTGCTGTTCTTTCTCCTCCTTTTGGGCTTGCTTCGCTTCCTTCTTTTCCTCGGATCTTCCTTTTCTTTTCTTTCACTGCAGTACTCTCCCCCTTTTTGGATGCATTGGAGGAAGGGTTCTGTACCGAGAAAGAGTCTTTTGTACAGCAGCATCATTAAGGGCTGTAAAGTTGAGGAAAGCCTCTCATCAATGGCTTTAATCACAATATCAGTGATTATGGTGTGATGAGAGGGAGGGAATTTTGAAGTACAGCACCTATTTGCTCAGGAGGGTTCTGTTCCTGAGAAGTAGGGCCTGAAGCAGAGGCAGGTGGTTGATTTGGGAGTGGCTCAGTGTTTGGGGGACCTTCAAGTGAAGGTGCCATCTGTGGTGGGTAGAGGCAGATGGTCTCTTCTCCTTGTGAGAGTTGATCAAGTAGGTTTTGCAGCCTACTGACTTCTCTTCAAGGATTGTGTTCTGGGCAAGAACATCATGAAAAAGCCCAGGTCATCATCAGCTGAAGCTAATCATCTGACCTCCTGCTTAGAGCAGGATTTACATGCACTGGGTGTAGACCAGTTGATGCATGTGCCCCTTGTGCTTGGTACTGGGGACTTCCAGCCTCAGGACTGTCCATCATCAGCTGTTGCCTCTAGTGAGGTCTTGGCAATGTTACCAGCCTCATCTGATCATGTGCTGAGTCAGAGAGGTGGCAGCCTCACTAGATGTTCTAAGCTCCTTGTCTACACCAGGAGATAGAAGTGGTAAACCCCTGTGCTGTGGGTTCTCAAGTGCACTGTGTTCCTCCCCCTCAATTGTAGAGGTATCCCAGTAGGGAGTGGTTTCTGGGGAGGGGGTGAGGAGTGCAGTTGAGTCAGCACTTGTGCAACTATTAAAGTTGGGCTGTGAGGGGCGGTTGTTGGGGGAAGGGATAGAAGCAGTGTGCACCTGGGGAGGTTGGTGCTCTTCAATGGCAATCCCCTCAAGTGAGGAAGATCCCAGATATGTGGTACCCCTTTTGTGGTTGCTGCAGGCTCCTGTTGAGAGGAAGCCTGAGCGGCTATGGCTGGAGGAGTCATTGTATCCCTATGGTGTTTCTGGGGCATCCTCAGGGGACTCAATTCCCTGAGTAGCCGTTTTGGGTTTCTTTTTGGTGGGTTTGGTGGGGACTTTTGATTTGGAGGTGGTGGCTGTGGGTTCCAGCTGCGTGGGTTTTCGCAGCTTGGCAGCCATTTTTAGTGTCTGGTCAGAGTTGTGCCGGGAGTATACTTCCGCAGAACAGCCGTAGCAGGGACTCCCAAGCCAACAAGTCCCTCAGCATTAAGCTGGTCTGTAATAATGGCCATTATGAACCGTGGATAAAGTATCCAACGGTTGGCAGTTAGTTTTTGAGCCATATCTTTGAGCTCTGAAAATATTATTCTGAAAAGTTTAATGGTTGTTGCTCAAGGATAGAATACATTACCTGCTGCCATTTCGTCGACATTTGATCCCAAGACGACGTCTTAGGGGCCAAACATACATTCACCATGTGAAAGATCAGGCGCTCAGCGTCATTAAAGTGTTTCTTCATGATAGTGGAGGCACTGAGATCGCCTTGATATCCATGTGGGCAAAGGATAGATCTGTGGTGCCCTTCGGATATCCAGCAGGAGAACTAGCATCATTCAAATGAAGAATTGCGGATTATTGCAGGAGTGATGACTACTTCTTTGTTGTTTACGACCGACTGGAGGAATGGTGTGTTGTTCTCCCCAGTGGTAATAGTAACGTTCATCCAAAATTGGTGCAAGGATTCGGCATGTAGTATGGGATTCAGAAGAAATGCCGTGTTGTATTGGGACTGAACCATAAGATCGATAGCAGTATCGAACTTAGTCCAGATGGGCGATTTAGTGAGGTAGGCAACACAGTTGTGTCGCGGTTTAATTTGCATGGACGCCATGGAGAAGAGGGAAGCTTTGGAGAGGAACGTTAGGTTTGAAGAAGATGAAGCATTGAGAGCTTAGGTTAGGGATATTTATAGGGTACGGTAAGAAACGACTGAAGGATGTGGTGTTAGTCATCAGTAGTTTTAAACGACCGTTGACATGGTATTATCCTTTCAGACGTTGAAACAGCTGAAGTCGTGGTGTTAGGCATCAGTAGTTTAGAAAACTACTGAAGACCGTGGTTTTGACTTCAGATGATTGAAACAACTGAGGACTTGGTGTTTGTCATCAGTAGTTATGAAACTACTGAAGACAGTGGTTTTGTCATCAGCTGTTGTAAACAACTGAAGACTTTATTAGTCATCAGTAGTTATAAAACTGACAACATGGTTTTGCTTCAGTTGTTTAGAATGAAACAGCAGTTGTACAAACGACTGAAGAGAAAGTTCTCTTCAGCTGTTTTTCGTCAATTCTTAGCTTTTCAGCTGTTTCATACTGTCCTCAACACATTCATCAGTCTTTTTGGCTGATTTCAGTGGTTTCATAGGACATCAGTACTTATCTGTTTTTACTGAATGCAGTAGTTGTAACTGCATCAGTAGTTTAGAACAGATGAAGTACTGCAGTACTTGTGAGACATTTAGCCTTCAGTAGTTATAAAAACTACTGAGGTAAAGAGCTCATCAGTACTTATATGTGACATAGGTACTAATGATCATCAGTACTTATTACTAAGATCATCAGTAGTTGTCACTTATTCTAGCTGCAGCATACCAAGCCTTAACACCAGGTTTTGGAAAGTTGACTATCCAAGGCTTAGTAAAATGTCTGCAAGCTCATCAGCACTAGGCACAAACTTAGGATCAATCAGACCTTTTTCAAACAATCCCTTATAAAATGATGTCTGATCTCTATATGTTTGGTCCTAGAGTGCTGGACTGGATTTTTGACAATGCAAAGAGCTGAAGCACTATCCATTAACAATGGAGTCTTAGTCTCTGTAATGCCATAATCCAAAAGTTGGTTTTGAAGCCAGAGTACCTGAGATGTACAACTTGCAGCAGCAATGTACTCTGCTTCAGCAGTTGATGTAGCAACTGAGGTCTGTTTCTTGCTCTGCCAAGAAATCAAGCAGTTGCCTAGGAATTGACATCCACCAGAAGTTGATTTCCTGGTCAACTTACACCCTGCATAGTCACTGTCAGAAAAGCAACTAATTTACCAGAATGTCCAGTAGAATACCATAAACCTAGAGATGGAGTGCCTTGCAGATATCTAAAGATCCTCTTGACTGCAATCAGATGAGACTCTTTAGGTGCAGCCTGAAATCTAGCACAAACACATGTAGCAAACATAATTCTGGTCTAGAAGCTGTTAAATACATCAAGGACCCAATCATACATCTGTAAAGTGTTTCATCAACCACTTTACCTTTCTGATCTGTATCCAGTTGTGTGGTGGTGCTGCATGGGAGTAGAACAGCTTACAGTTTTGTAAATCAAACTTTTGCAAAAGATCTTTTGTATATTTGGACTGATGAATGAAAATTCCATCAGCCTTTTGTTTGATTTGCAACCCCAGAAAGAATTGTAATTCTCCCATGGCACTCATTTCAAACTTCTGTTGCATCAACTTTGTAAAGGCATCACACAACTTTGGAAGAGGATGCAAAAATGATGTCTCATCTACATAAATTTGAACAAGTAGATTATGCTGCCCAGCTTTCTTAATGAATAAAGTCTTATCTATGGAGCCTCTAGTGAAATTATTTTCTAGAAGAAAGTTTGATAATGTCTCATACCAGGCTCTAGGAGCTTGTTTTAACCCATAAAGAGCCTTATCAAGCTTACACCCAATTAGGATGTTTATTGTCCTCAAAGCCTGGAGGTTGACATACATAAACTCTTCTTTATTTTTCCATACAAAAATGCACTTTTGACATCCATTTGAAAAACTTTAAGGTTTTGATAAGCAGCATAAGCTAAAAACAATCGAATTGCTTCCAGTCTGGCTACAGGGGCAAAGGTTTCATCATAATCAATACCTTCTTCTTGTGCAAACCCCTGAACAACCAGTCTGGCCTTGTTCTTAACAATAAGCCCATTTTCATCAGTTTTGTTCCTAAACACCCATTTAGTGCCTATTGCACACTTACCTGGAGGTAGAGGAACCAGTTCCCACACTTGCTGTTTCTTGAACTGAAGAAGCTCAAGCTGCATGGCATCAACCCATCCATTGTCCTTTAAAGCAATGTGATAATTCTTTGGCTCTTGCTGACTGATGAAGAGAGCATAGAAGCAGAAATTTGACAATTGACTTCTTGTTGATACTCCAGCAGTGATATCACCAATGATTTGAGACATAGGGTGATTCTTCAGATCTTGATACACAATGAGATCTGTGCAAGTGTTTGTAGCAGGCTCAGCAGTAACAGATGGTGATGGTGAATCATTTCCTTGAAACCAATCAGTGGATGGTAATCAAAGGAAGTTGAATTCGAAGAGATCTCATCAGCATTTGTTGTGGATGGTGCTACTGGAGCTACAGGAACATCAGGTCTAGCTGAATCAGGCAGCTGATCACTAAACCTGAAGAGGTGAGTACTGCAATCATCATCATCATCAGCAGTACCACCAGGTGGTGAACTGTTGACAGGAGCAACAGCAGGAGTTTGATAAGGAACATATTGCAGTATGTCCAAATCAAATAACTCCACAGGGCTTTGTGGAATCTTGTCCTTTGGAGATTCATTGAACTTAACATGTAGAGTTCTTCAACCATCTTTGTTCTGCAGTTGAAGACTCTGTATGCCTTGCAAGTAGATGAATAACCAACAAAATACCCTGCATCCACCTTAGGATCAAATTTATGGAGTTGATCCTTTGTGTTGAGAAAAAACAGGGACACCCAATGCTTTGAAAATGAAATCAGAGGAGCCAAATGATGGAGAACTTCATATGGAGTCTTCATCAACCTCTGATTTACTAAAACTCTATTTTGCACATAGCAAGCTGTGTTGACAGCTTCAGCCCAAAAGGTCAGTGGCAAACCTGAGTCAGCCAGCATGGACCTTGCAGCTTCAATGAGGGTCCTGTTCTTTCTCTCCACTACTCCATTTTGTTCTGGAGTCCTTGGAATGCTAAACTGCCTTTTGATTCCCTTTGAAAGATAGAAGTCATCAAGTGTATGATTTCTGAATCAGTTCCATTGTCACTCCTAATACAACGGACTGGAAGGGAACTGCTTCTCCTTTGAATGTAGAAAGAAAGTCCATACAAATCTGGAGTAATCATCCACAATTACCAGACAGTATTTCTTCTTTGCCATGCTCATTACTCTCACAGGACCAAATAGATCCATATGCAGTAATTGCAAGCAGGCAGTGGACTTAGGCACTTCAATAGGAGGGAAAGAGACTTTGTGCTGTTTTCCTTTTAAACAAGCAGTGCAGGTTTCATCACAGTGGAACTCCTTTATTGGTAAGCCTCTGACTAAACTATTGTGGGTAAGCTGATTCATGTTTTTGAGATTAACATGACCAAGCCTCCTGTGCCACAGTTTAGATTCTTGAGAAGAGGCTTTGGAAAATAGGCAAGGATTGCCTTTGAGATCTATCTTCTTAAAGATCTAAGGCATACACTCTTCCTGTCCTGTTGGCTTTCAGGAGAGTGTGATCATCCAACACCTTGTCAATCAAGTGCAAAACTTTGGATGACAGAATCCTACAGTTTTGACTGGTGAAAAGGGCAACATGGCCTTTATCACACATTTGACTGACACTCAAGGATTGTACTTGAGATTTTCCACATGATTAACATCATCAAATTTGATTTCTCCATTGGAGACAAAGCCCTTACCGATGATGTAACCCCTAGCATCATTGCCAAAAGAACAAATCCCTTCTTTCCTTGAGAGTAGTCATGAAGAAGAGAGCTGTTCCCAGTCATGTGCATAGATCCCCCACTGTCTACATACCAGATGCTACTTTGGCATGTTGAAGAACCCTGCAATAATAAACAATCAGTTAGTTTTAGAGACCCAAACCTTTTTGGTTTTGGGCCTGGTCTCATCAATAGATGGTAAACTAACAAGTTTATTTGAAACAACAGCCTGAGAGGAAGAAGATGGTGTAGAAGAGGAGTCCTTTGGCTTGGACCTCCTTTTCTGTGGTTTCAACATAGGAGTCTAGTTGGTTAACTCTACCCAACAGATGTTGAACCATCATAACCAGCTGTGTCTGATTTTGTGATAAAGCTTTCAGCTCATCAGACACATTGCCAGTGGAGTTTGATAAGTTCCTATGTTGCACCTTCTTCTTCTGAGCACTCTCAGCTGTCACCTGTTTAACCCCTTCCTTTTTGGATTTCTTTGAGGACTTAAGGGTTACAGGATTTGATGTTGCTGATACAAATGTGTCTCAAACTCAGTTTTCATTTTTACCATTTTCTCTTTAATTTCTTCTTTTGTTTGAGTTTGGAACCTCTTTTGTACCAACAATCATCTGTAAGATGATTGAACAACCACATACTTCACATGGTTTCTTCTTCATCTTAGGTTGATCATCAACTAAAGAGGGTGAAGCAACAGAAGACTTGTTCTTCAATGCTTTGGAAGCATTGTTTGCTTTCTTGACTGCCTCTTTAGTAGTCTTCAAACTCTTTCTACTGTCAGTTTTCTTCTCTTCAGTACTGACAGCAGTTGAAGTTTGAACTTCAGGTGTTAAATCCTGCTCTCTAGTCCTTTCAGGACCTTCAGGATTAACTCCTGAGTTGATCAACTCATAATCATGTGAATGTCAGCATTTGAACCATCAACATCAGCTGATAGTTCAAAGAGGGCTTGATGCTGACTGCTACTTCTGATTGTGCTGTATCAGAAGGTAGATCACATGATGTGATGGATTGGTTATCACTCTCACCATCAGATTCTACCTCTGCTCTTGGGGTAAAATCTGTAGGTGGAGCAGTGTGATTGTAACCAATTCCAAACTTCACATTTGAAGCAGATTGCTTACTAAGAAGCATTTCAAAACCTTTGCATGATTGTACCCATCTATCACACTCGACCTGGGTAACTGCAAGGGTTTCTTTGAGATCTTTGTACTTCTCTAGAAGTACTTCTTCTCTAGCCTTATCATCAATTATTTGGCAATTCAGTTTATAAATCTCATCATTTTTATCTTTAAGCACAGACTCAAACTCAGCTTTGTTTTTGGAAATTATTTGTTCTAGCTCAATGTTCTTATTAATTAGAGCTACATTTGCTTCTCTAATGGAAGCAAATGCTGCTATGCATGGTTCAGAACATAATTTGGCTTTTGCCTCAGAGGATACCTGTGATACCTGAGGTGTAGAGGCATTAGAAAATGAAGTATCAGCAGACTCCAAAGCCATAAGAGCTAGATTCCCAAAAGGACTGTCACCACCATGTTGACCAGCACCTGAGAACAGTTGGTCATGACCAGACATGTCATCTGGTAAACTGCTCCAGTCAACAACTCCTGGGGTGAAGCTGTGTTGTTGAGGTTGAGTTGTTGATGAGATTGGGAGGCTGAGGTTCTGGTAGTGCATGAGGTTGTGGTGCCATAGGAACTTGAACTTGATTTGACTGTGGCATGTAATAACAAGGGTACGGATATGGCATTTGACCCTGAGGAACAAAATGCCGGAGATTGTTGTTGAGGATGATGACTAGAGGTGACAGGATGTTGCCCTCTGTGTTGTTGACTATTGCCAGGAAAAGTCACAAAGGGTGCAGTGGAGTTAGATCCAGTTGATCTACACTCTCTTGCAAAGTGTCCAAGCCTTTGGCATTTGTGACACCTCAACTTGCTCTTGTCAAAACCAACTTTGGTTTTGCCAGAGAGTCCTGGGAATTTTCTTCCAGTTCTTTTTTATAAACTTCTGAGATCTGATATTTATCAGGCCATTTGGCTCAAAATATCCATCTCTTCTAAGTCATCATCAGCAATCCCCTTGAGATCATCCATAATGAAGCATAGATTGTCATTATTACACCCAGTAAACTGACCATCATACTCACAAATGCAGAATCAGAAGTGCTTGAAGAGAAATTAATATGCTCATCATACTGGCATTCAGATGAAGCATATTCTGACTCATGACCCACCAAGGCAGTGTTGCCTGGTACAAGTCTTCAGTGAGCTTTCCAGATGAAGACAGCTTTCTCTCTGTTCTATCTCTCTCTCAACGTGAGCAGTTTCCCATGGAGTTGGGTGAGAGATAGTTTGTCCAAACTTGCACTGGAGCGTAGGACAATAGTATATGTGTCCCATCTCTCAGGCAGTGATCTGAGAAATCTGTTATTCATCTGAATATTGTGTACTCAAGTTTGACCATTTTTAGTTCAGAGATCAAACAAGAAACCGCTCATATTGTTGAGTCAGTGTCTCACCCTTTCTATGAGAGAATGTCTCATATTGTTGGGCAAGAATTTCTCTATTATTTGCCAAGACCTCATCTGTTCCTCCAAATTGTTCTTTCAAGGCATTCCAGAGGTCATGGGCAGTTTCATGATGCATTAGCCCAGAATAGATTTCATTTGGCAGTGCCATGGCCAGAATTCCATGGGCTTTTGCATCAATTTCAAGCAACTTCTTATCCTACCTCATGAGTATTGCTCCCTCCTCTTCGGAACCATTTGATTGGTTTCCGGGTTATTCACCATAGGCTTGTGTGGACCATGTACCACTGATGTCCAACAACCTGCGCTGTTAACAGACAGGTGATGGAGCATACGTCTTTGCCATATGTTATACTCATTCCTAACCAGCATGGTGGCTTGGTTGAGGAACCAGTATTGAGGATCATTGGAGGGAGTGGTCATTTTCAGTTCAAAAACAATTTATTCAAGCTTTAAAAGGTTTTAAACAGACCACAACAAACTCAATGAAAACCAAGAAAGATCTCAGGATGAATGACCAGAAATACAGAAAATTCAATCTCTATAACCGTTTCTTGCAAAAACAAAAGCTAATTCAATCAAACTTAGATCTTGAATAGCATTTCAATGATCAATTATTAGATCGATCATTATGCTCTGATACCATTTGACAGGATCAGTGATCACAAGTTTGATGTATTAAATTCAAAGCAGCGAATACAACAAGAATTAGACAAATTGTAGCAAGAAATCGATACTTGTATGCATTAAGAGCGCATACGGTTATAGGGAGAGAATATAATTTCTGATTTCAAGGAATGTTTATAGATGTAGAATATTTCTAATCAAATCATTCATTCATTCCATTCATTCATATCTTATTACAATAGGTTGTCACTCCTTATAGAGTGCAACAATCACTGCTGTTATCACGGAAAGTGACAACTGGCAGATCTAATACAAAAATAACTAACTCTTAACAAACTACTGAAATGTTCACAACTACTGAGAACATATCAGAGTGTTAAGTACAAATATAAAACTACTGAAACTACAACGACTGAAGAACAAGCTCTTCAGTCGTTTTACAAAACTACTGAAACATAAAATATAAAACTACTGATATCACAACTACTGAAGAAGTACTCTTCAGCAGTTGTGACAAACTACTGACGCTTCAGTACTTGTTCTTCAGACTTTGACCTTGAGATGTTTCATCAGCTGATGACTTCAGTAGATATCATCAGCTGATGTCTTCAGTCTTTGTCTTCAGACTTTGTAAATCAGTTGTTGATCTTCAGCACTTGTAAACTCTTCAGCTATTGTACTTCAGTACTTGTTCTTCAGCTGTTCAGCTTCAGTACTTGTGTCTTCAGCTGTTCAGCTTCAGTACTTGTTCTTCAGCTGTTCAGCTTCAGTACTTGTGTTCTTAAGCTGTTCAGCTTCAGTACTTGTGTTCTTCAGCTGTTGTACTTCAGCACTTTAGTTCTTCAGCTGTTGAAGTCTTCGGCACTTGATCTTCAGCTGTTGAAGTCTTCAGCACTTGTCAAACTGCTGATGAGGCTTTCAGCAGTTGTTGTGATACCATGTGGGACTTAGAGGTTTTCTGATATTGGCTCATTGGTTCTTTTGGTCCAACAGGTATGACAACATCAGGAAAGCCCTAATCATCATAAGAGTTCAATGACAGCAAGAAGTCTTCAATTTTCCGACTTTGAACTACTATGAAGGTCTTGATTTAGTCAACATGCCACTTGTCAACACAAGAAAATCAAAACAACCTGACAGGATCACTGCAGAGTTCAGCTTCAGAAGGAGACTTAGGCAATCAGGCAATGCCATCGGTCAACTGGATGTTGAGGTAGACCCTAAGATTAGTTTCATAGGGGAAACCTTGACTGAAGGCCCAGTGGCTGAACTTGAGAGCCCTGTCTTATTATCATCAACTGCTGCAGAGATCCACACTCCTATTGAGACACTTGCTGGTGAAGGTGCTTCTCAACCTCTCTCTGGCCAGAGCTCAGAAGTTGCATCAAGCAATGAAGGCCAAAGCTCTCTCCACCCTGAGTCACAAAGGTCTGTGAGTGACAAAGGGAAGAGAAAGATGACATCTGAGGAGATTAAAGAGGAGAGGGAGAGGAAAAGGAGGCTGAGGGGAGAAAGTTCCTCTATTGAGACTTCAAGACTCATGGAGTCTGCTATCAGGGCTGCCCCCAGACCAAATACTCAAAGTGATGAGTTAAGGGCAGTTAGGATAAATTATCTGCATATAAGGAACTATCACATAGATAGTGTCATCTCTCTCCCCTTAGAAGATTTGAATGAACTTGTTGACCTGGAAAGGTCAAAGGAGAAGAAAGAGGCAGAAGATGCAGAGCTTCTAGTACAAGTCAAAGAAGAAAGAAGAAGAAAAAGACTGTACAAGGATATGCCTACCCTCTCCCCAGTTCAGGAAAGTCCTACACAAGAAGATGTGGTTCAACAAGAACCTCAGGTAAAAAAAGAAGAAAAGATGATCAAGATGATCAACTACCTGAGTGCCATAGGCTTCTATCAGGCAGATGCACAACCAATGGCCACAAGAAGTTTAGTTAATCTCCTCTTTGTGTTTGTGTTGTAACTGAACCCCTCTTAAACGATCCTGCACAACCAATGGCCACAAGAAGTCAGTTAAAGGTTCCTTTTATGAAAAAGTTTATAAGGAGTCTTCATTTTGTCCTTGACAATCAACACTTGATTTAGAACATATGAAGCACAATTTACCGTTTCAGCCCAAATTATAATGGGTAACGAAGATTCTATCAGCATCGTACGTGGGGCTTCAATGAGAGTGCGATTCTTTCATTCAGCTACACAATTCTGTTGAGGTGTCCTGGCAGCACTAAATTGTCTCACAATTCCCTTTTGAGCACAAAATGAATCAAGAATCTAATTTAGAATTAAGTGCCATTGTCACTTCTCAGGCCAGAACCTTTCTCTTGCTGATTGTCTCGATTGAAGTATTAACTTTTGCAATTCTTCACCAACCTCTCCCTGGTGAGCAAGAAATCTCACCCATGAATATCTTGAGAAATCATCTGTAACAACAAGACAAAAGGATTTTTAGCAATATAAATGCTAACTGGGCCAAACAAATTAGTATTTAACAACTCGAGAGGGCAGATTATGTTATTTTCAAGTATGGGCTTATGCGGGTTTTTATGTTATTTGCCCTTGGCACAAGCCATACATTATTCGTTTACAGAGTAATATTTTGGAGGAAGTCCTCTAACAAGATTGTTTTTGACTAATTTTTCTATTATTTTAAAGTAAACATGGCCCAATCAGTGATGCCATAATAGAGACTCAATGGTTGAAGCTTTTGAAAGAACATAGGTTGCAGTAGACTTTGACTCCCTAGAGTTCATATCAAGAAGATATGTGTCATTTTTTCTTGGAGCATGCATAAGAATCAAGTAATCTGGAATATCAATCTCTGATTTTAAAAATAGACATTCATCGGATTTAAACAAGACATAGTTGACTTTCTCCAAAGTTAAAGAACCATTGGAAACCTCTCCTTGACCAATCATCTTTCCACCTTTTTTGTGACCAGCAAAAGCAATATATCCTCTATTTATTATCTGATAATTAGTTAACAAGTCTTTCAACCACGTCATATGTCTGGAGCATCCACTATCTACATGCCACACACTATTTACAATCTTACTGGATGACTCTTGAAATTAAATAAAGAACAGATTAACCAGGTGAAATAGGAACCCAAGTTTCAACAAATTTATCTTTAGTAGAAGCATATTTTTTGCAAATGAAATTATTAACCAATTTTGTTAATTTATTTCCAAAATAGTTCCTATTTATAAGACCATCAAAACAATGTACGACAATTCATAACAAGATGATCCTCTTGACCACATCTGAAACAGTGTGGTTTGCATCTAGGTCTGTTATGTGATGAGATAGGAATATGATCAATGTAGATTTCCTTATCACATTTGGATACACTAGAATCAATGTCACTAAATGTCTCATACATGCCATGAGGTCGATGTTTATGTGAACAAGAATTATTTTTTTACAAAAATAGATGAATGATCATCTGAAGTACTTCCACTTGTGCTAGCTTCAGACAAAGTGACAATTCTTCATTTGATAAAGAAATATTAATTGGGTAAAAGATGGAATTGGATGAGAAAATAATTTATGAGAACAATTAGTTTTAATTTTCTCGTTAGGCTTTGTAGAAAGATCATTGCACCATTATCATCACCAGAACAAAAGACATCACCACAGTGTACTAAATTTAAGATGAAATAGAAACATTATGAGAACATGATGCAATCGAGCCTGTTACAGGAGAACTAGAAACAAAGATAGAATTTAAACTAGACTTATGATCTAAAACACACTACTGAAAATCAGGTGCTAGTGCATCCAAGCCCACTAGTTGGTCCATAGTCGTAGTCTTCACGAACATGCTTAGAATTAAACCCTCTAAACCTACAGACTTACTATTAGTATCTGTTTTGATTAAATCATTAGAAGGATGAGGAACAAGCATAGGAGAATAATAGTATTTACTAGGCGGAGGATAAACCTTTACATTTTCATATCCTAATCCCGTTTTAATCCTGGCTCCCCGTTGAGATTTACATAAATCATCATGTTTCAATCCTAATATGGTCCAGTTGTCTAGGTTTGACTGAAGTTTGCTTGTTTCAAATTCAGCAAGGGCAACTCTTTCAGTGAAAGTGTTAATCTCAACATTTCTTTCCATAACGATTAGTTTTAAATGATCATTTTCTTTTAAAGCCTCATTTATTTTAACAAAATATTTTGATTCATTGATTTTATGTTCATCATTAATACGTTTTAAATACTTTTCATAATTAATTAATAACTGATTAGCTTTATAAATCCCAAATAATCTTATTTTACAAGCAGAGGAACACATATCAAGAATTACCCGATATGGAAGTCCCATCACCACCTTTTCAGCTGCTAAGGCCTTTTCACATTGGCACATCGGAGTACATGACTTGCTTTCCTCAACGGTGACAGTATCATCATCATAATCATTTCCTTGCCTAGTGGATGAACTTCTTTCCTGCTTTAGATCTTCAGATTTACCGGCCCTCATTCTAACATCTTTCTCTTCTTTCTCATTCACAGATGACACAACCTCCTCTTTGAATTCCTTGAAAGGGTCAAATCCATCTTTACTATTTCCCTTTCCTTTCCCTTTAACAAACTTAGCTACCAAAGCATGATTTATCTCAGTCCTTTTTTCGGTTGGTACATGTCTACCTAGTTTCTTAGCTAAATGTAAAATGTCTTTATTATCATACACATATGTAATTGAATGCGTACTTAATGAAATACAATGTGTGGTTGTTCTTATAATGTTGAATATTTCATTGCTTAGTATGTAATAATGCTTATTGAACTAACTATAGAGGTTTGTGATTGTTTGAATAGATCTAAGTCAAATAATGATTGGGAAACATATTCAAACTTAATCATATGAAGTTCTCATGCGAATGGCCCATGCTAATGGACCATACGCATGAACAACTTCATGCTAATGAACCAGTCGCACGACTGAACCAGGAGACTGGATCTGTCGCATGATTGTAACATGATATGGCTCAGTCACACGACTAAACAGTCAGTCGTGCGAATGGATCAACCGCATGACTTAATCGCACGACTGAACCATGCTGATGGATCAGTCACCCGAATGAGAAACCCTAACCTATAAATACCACTTAAATCGTGGAAAAACATAACCCTTCGAAAATCTACGTACTAAATCGTACCCTAGCCATCCAGAGACCTCTAAGAACCTGTTCCAAGCTCATAGATCGCACTAGATCGATTACCAATTGTTCTTAATGTTTAGATTCAATCCACAATTGTTTCTACATGCGTTTTCACTCATTGGATCACTAATCAAATAGGATTTCGCACTATTTGACTTGGTATACATGTATATCAGTTAGTATTTCATTCAATACACGATCCTAAAAAGTGGTATTAGAGCATTGGCTCTTACTTTACGTGTGATTCAATCATTTTTGATACAAAATTGTGTTTTTCACTAAAAATGCAATCTTTTTATGTAAAACTATGTCTTAGATGTTTCCAGTTTGTAAAGTTAACTTTTTTTCGACATACGGCAATTAGGGTTAGTGAAAATTTGAGTTTTTGCGTCCAAAATACTTTAAACCTACGAATTTTCAAGTTTCAACAGCTTCAATCGCACGATTGACTTAATCGTATGACTGAACTCATACGAATCCCTCATACGCGCGATTGGACTCATTCGTACCTCCATTCGTAAGACTAAGCTGTCTAGTCCCATCATTTTAGTCGCACCTGTCCATACACAGGATTGATTCATCCGCATTGGTTCATTCGCACGTTTGAGGGATGGGCATTGTTCAATCGTTCGATTAGCCCAATCGCACACCTCCATTCGCACGAGTAAAGAAGTTTGTTCCAAAGTTTAAAGTTTATAGCAATGGAAGACCAGTATTCAGCGTTCACCGTAGGTACGGATTCGAGGATCCAGAATCTATTGCGTCTGGAAAACGAAGTGGGGAATCATAACAAACCCCCTAAGCTAATTACGTTAGATGATTACCCATAGTGGAAGCAAAGATTTGAGATATACTTGAATGGCGTAGATCAAAATTTGTGGAAGTCGATAGAGACGGGGTACAGCATGCCTGTAGGTGTAGATGGAGTCAAACTTACATTAGAAGGTATGACTGATGCACAAAAGGTTAAGTACAATGTTGAGAAGAAAGTCTATGCATTGCTTAGTCAGTCAATTTCGAAGGACACTTTCTATCAATTTTTTGAGAACAAGCATCATTGAATGCTCTGACAGAATGATATGCTCGCGAAGTTAGACATGACGACTTTATTCTGAAACTACGGGAAGAAGAGTTGGGGATGATGTACAGGGCACAAAAGTCTACTTATGATCAGAATCCAGCTCTGTACAACTCAAGTCCTCAAGACAAAATGTCTGGAGCTCCACTACAAACAACTTTTGTGTCGAGTTCAGCTGGTCCATCTCAAGCCTCTTCTTCAGGATCTGAAACATCAGGGTCGTCTGGTACCCAATACATAGCACCTGAAGCAACGCTACAATACTGAAGACCGAGAATCTCGGGAATATGACTGTTGACGTAGCAAAGGAGCACATGGATCTCTTAGCAGCGGTAGTCCACTCCTATGACGGGCTAGTTGCTGGGAAAATTGGGAACAGCCATCTGGCACACGAGGACTGTGAGCAGGTTGACGAGACAGAACTGGAACAGATGGACATAATGTGGGCCTTAGTAAGTGCTATTCGGAGCAAAGAAGTTTTTCAAGAAGACCTGATAGAATCTGATTGCCAATAAGGACACAACATTTAGTTTTGACAAATCTAAGGTTACCTACTTCAACTATGGGGAAAAGGGTCACTTCAAATGCGACTGTGTGAAGCCCAAGAAGACGGGAACTGGGAATCCAGTCTCATCTTCTCTCGTCAGGAGAAGCCCACAAACAGTCCTACTTCATCGAACAAGGATCCTAAAGCCTTAACAGCTCATGATGACGAAGGACAAGATTGGAGCTTTCGGTTTGTGTCTCCGGGAGAATCCAACATTGCTAGTGTCGAGGACTTAGATGACGACTCGGCAAGTGAGGGTGATATTGTTGTTGAGCTCGCGATGTCAAACGTTGAAGAATCTGCAACAATAGTTGATCACCGGCCTCAAGAAGGGACAAGCTCAACAAGTCTAGAATCACCAGAACCACAAACGTCAGACTCTGCTTTGATGGCTGATTCAACCACTCCCTCTCAGGTAAGTTCTACTTCTCAACTATTCAATAATTATGCTTGTTCGTATTGTAATAAATTTAGGGAAAGCATTGATTTAAAATTTGCTAGGTTATTAGATCATAATGATAGCTTAGTAAAGGACTTACAACTGTGCACAGAAGCCAATAGAGTTCTAAAACAAAATGAGCATAGTTACAAAGAAAAGATAGACCTTTTGAACAAACAACATAGGGAAACTAAAGTAGTAGCCTTTAACAAAGCTAATGACATTAGGTTCTATCTAAACTCCCTTGAAGATACTAAGAAACAAAAGGCAGTTTTAGAAGTAGAAGTAAATTCCTTAAAGCAAAAACTACAAAGTTGGAGAAGTTCATCCCACATTGTCTAACACTTAGTAAGAGGCGCAATAATGGGGAGGGATTGGGATATAAAGTGATTTCACCACCACATGAGACATTGATGAATGCAAAAAGTAAACCAATAAATAATAACCCAATCAAGGATCATGTGGTGTCCATTCCTCTTGTAGGTGTTCCAGATTCTGAATGTAAACCAAATGAATCTCTCACTAAACAAAAGGATAACACTTCAAAATCAAAAGGTAAAATGCCTTGTGTAAATTTGGACGAACAATTTGAAAAGGTTAAAGTTAAGTCTGGGTCGACCAAGTCTAATTCTGAACCCAAAAGGACGAAACATGTTAACCACCTACGTGCTTCATGGCTAAGTCCAAAGAACAAAATGTAAAGATGTTAAAAATATTAAAACAATTAATTTTGTTAAACCAGATAAAACATCTAAGCTAGAAATGTCAAAACCCAAACAAAACAATGTCACACGTGTGTCCCACACTTCTCCACACAAATAGGTGAATGGTCAAGTTGAAAGCAGATCATGCTACAACTGTGGCAAGTATGGTCATATAGCGTCTTATTTTCCTTATTATCAGACGCCAAAGAAGAAGGTTGAACTTTACAACACAAAAGTAAGATCTTCCAAAAGAAGATCCATGACTCAACAAAAAGGAGTAAGTGAACCTAAAGTTCAATCTATGAACCAATCGTCTGTTTATCACAAACAGGCCTTGCATAAGACTGGCGTATGGAAATAGAAATCTATCCAGAATCTGATAATGAGAACAAGAAGACCATAGGTCTTCCCTCACCCTCAACAGGTCAATGGGTGGAATTTATGATGTGTGCCACATCTGGGTCACCCAAGCCAGTTAAGGCTTGGGTCCCTAACCTCAACTAATCATTTCCATTATATGTGCAGGGTGTTCGCTATAATGTTGAAACAAATACTTGCATTGTAGATAGCGGAGCATCTAGGCACATGACTGGAAACAGAGCACTCTTATCAAACGTCAAACAAATCAAAGGAGGTCATGTTTCTTTTGCTGGAAACAAAGGAGGGTACGTCACAGCTCAAGGGGAGGTAGGGAACCAGAAAGTAAAGTTTGATAAGATAAACTACATTCAACAGCTTCAAAACAATTTACTTTCTGTGTCCCAAATTTGTGACAAAGGCTTTAAAGTAGTTTTTGATAAGAAGAAGTGCTATGTCTTGAAAAAGGACTATGTGATCCCCGAGGACCAAGTCTTAATGTCAGCCTCAAGATACAATGACCTTTATGTCTTGGATCTATCGAAAGCCTCAACAACAGATCATCAAGTACAGTGCTTCTTGTCAAAAGCAACTGAGAATGATTCATTCTCCTGGCATAGGAGAATGGGGCATATCAATCCACGGAAGATGAACCACTTGATCCAGAATGATCTCGTGCGAGGAGTCAATGTCAAAAACATCCAACTCTTGGATTTTTGTGTCGCCTGCAAGAAAGGAAAACAGAAAAAGAAGTCTCATATGGCAAAGAAAGTTAATTCTATAGAACTGCCTCTTGAGCTTCTTCACATGGATCTGTTTGGTCCAGTAAGTACAAGGAGCATCGTAGGCGACTTGTACTTCTATGTAGTTACAAATGACTACTCAAGATTCTCTTGGGTGATGTTTCTAAAAACAAAAGCAGAAACTTTGACTCATTCAAAGAATTGGTAACTACACTGGAGTCTTTCTATAAGTTGAAGGTGAGACAAGTACGCTCAGACAACGGAACTGAGTTCAAGAACCAATGGATGGAGGCTTTCTGCAAAGAAAAGGGAATTGTGAATCAGTTCACGTCCACCTACACTTCTCAGATGAACAGGGTTGCTGAGAGAAAGAACCACAGCTTAATAGAGACCGCACGCACAATGCTAGCAGACTCGAAACTACCTATCTAATTCTGGAATGAGGTGGTAGCTGATGACTGTTACACATTAAATCAAATTCTCGTAGTAAAACGTCATAGCAAGACATGTTACGAGTTACTTCATCGACGTAAACCAAATCTAGAGTATCTCGAACTGTTTGGCGCTCCGTGAACACTACTGAAGAAAAATCAGGAGGGAAAGTTTAGCGAGAAGGATGAAGAAGGAATGTTTCTTGGATACAACATACAGAATAAGAGAGTCTACAACAACTCAACGGGTCAAGTAGAAGTGTGGTGTAATGTTGATGTTCAAAGATATACCAACCCTCCTGCTGGAAAAGGTCCCGCTTTCTTTTTCGACTATGATGGATTCTTCAAGTCTTTCAACATCCCTCTATCCACGTCTGATGATGAGTTAGCAGCAAAGATGATGTATGATGTTCTAAACATACCTTCTCTGGAATCTACATCATCTGGCTCATAAGGTGATTCATCTACCAACTTAGGGGATCACTCGAGGTAAGTGACTGTTCCTCGGACAATGAAGTTGTGGAGAATGATCAGGACCCTCAGGAGCAACAGGTTCCTCCTACTGCAAGTCCACAATCATCTGAAAATGATGTCTCTGAGTCTTCGGAACCTCACACTCCTATTGCCTCAGATACTGAACCAAAGGTTCATAATCTTGATTCAGAGGTAGTTGTTCCCACCACTCCTGGATCACATCTAAATTTCTATCATCCTCTGGACAATGCCATTGGGGATGTCAGATCAGGAGTTCAGACAAGAAATCAGCTATATTCAGCTGATTATGCCTCGGTAATGGAGAAAGGGTACCTTCACGATGGTGCTTATCATTGTTTTGTGTATTAGTTCGAGCCAAAATACGTTAGTGAAGCCCTAAATGACGAGGCAAGGTGTGTGCCATGCAAGAAGAACTTCTTCAGTTCAAGAAGTTAGGTGTATGGACACTGGTAGGTAGACCTAAGGTGCTAAGGTCATTGGCACCAAGTGGGTCCTGAAATGTAAGAAAGATGACTAAGGTGTCATCATCAGGAACATGGCTCTCGGCTTGTAGTTCAAGGATTTCATCAAGTCGAGGGAATTGATTACAATGAAGTTTTGGCACCTATGGCAAGAATGGAAACAATACTATCTTCCTAGCCAATGCCTCTTACATGAAGATTAAAGTCTATCAATTGGATGTGAATAGTGCATTTCTTCATGGTGAAATCCGAGAAACATTATAAGTCAGTGAACCTAAAGGATTTGAGGATCCATATCATCGGGACAGAGTTTACAAACTAGATAAGGCTCTCTATGGCTTCATCAAGTGCCAAAGGCATGGTATGAAAAACTCTCAACTCACCTTTTGAAACACGGATTTCGGAAGGTGTAATTGACTGCACACTGTTCATCAAAGAGAAAGATTGGATCTGCTACTGGTTCAAAATTACGTTGATGACATAATATTTGGTTCCACGAACAAAGAATTATGTAAAGAATTTGAAGCGGTGATGAAGGCAGAATTTGAAATAAGTGACATGGGAGAGATGAAGTTCTTTCTCGGGTTACAGGTTGATCAAACACCAAAGGGGATATTCCTACATTAGACAAAGCATGTCGGGGATATTCTCAGTCAGTTTGATATGGAGAATGCTTCCGCAGCTGGGCCTCCACTTGCTACAAATCATGATGTAGCACCCGACGAGAATGGTGATCTGGTTGATGCCACCATGTATCGAGGAATTATTGGATCCCTCATGTACTTCACTGCCTCAAGACCTGATATCATGTATGCAACATGTCTTTGTTCAAGATATTAGGCAAAACCAAAAGTTAACCATCTGATCGGGGTCAAAAGGATATTCCGTTATCTATATGGTACACCCACATTTGGATTGTGGTATCCTTATAACGATGACTTTGAGCTAACCACGTACAGCGATTTGGATTATGGCGGCTGTAAGATGAATTATAAATCTACATCAGCACGTTGTCAATTCTTTGGGAGAAGATTAGTCACGTGGCAGTGTAAGAAGCAGACATCAGTTGTGTTGTCAACTTATGAAGCTGAACGGCAAGCTGTTGTTTCAATCATTTAGATTCAACAACAAATGTGGGACTACAGTTTGCAATTTTCTAACACCCCTATTTTTGTTGATAATTTTGCTTCAATAGCCGTTACTAAAAATCCTATCCAACATCCTAAGACCAAACACGTCGGCATAAAAATCACTTTACACATGATGTTTTGAAAAGAATCTAGTCCATGTCGTTAAAATAAATACGAATTTTCAACGCGGTGACCTTATACAAAAGCTTTTGATAAACCATGTTTTCTATACTTGTTAGAGGTCAACGACGTTAAAAAGAAAAGTTAGGTAATTCAAGAAGATGACCATGCTTAGTCCGATGCGTAAAGTCAATTTTTTATTCTCTTTAATTTTAGTTTCCTTTTGTTATTTATTTAATTAATTTTATTGTTGATATTTCATCGCTTATTAAAATCCTAAAAGCGCAATTCTATTACGGTTTTAGAATTTTAGGGGGACAATAGGTTAATAGGTTAAGTCAGTAATTAAAAAAAATAAAAAGAAAAGGACCAACGAGGATGATCTAGCTGATAGAAATGAGATTGACTCTTTGAAACTGATTCAATGACTGTGGAAAATGATAGTACACAAGAACAAAACATTTGGAACTTTAAAATATAAATTGAATTAGATGCAACGTTCAAAGTATAAGTCTGAGATGTCTCGGCAATAGAAAAGGAAAAATGATAGTACACTGGCTACTACTAAGGTAATGCAAAAAATAGATCTAGAGGTTATTAGACCACTACATGATGTGTTGGTAGATTCACACAATAGATGATTAGACCTCATTGGTGAACTCAATTTAAACTAAATTGTTCAACTGACTGTGGGTTCCCATCTTATCACTGGTTAACACAATCAATTATTTCAATAAGGGGTGACGAGCAAATAAACGCCACAAATGTGTGCGGATGACCACTAAAAGAGCAAAGCATGAAAAAATGAAAATAAACGCAATCAAGCTGATAACCTATGATGTTAGTGTGTTATGTGCAAAAGAAAAAAGTACTCTAACAAGAAGATAGGTTGTGTGCCTCTCTTGTGTGCGATGGCGCTGACCTGAGGATAAGCATAACATTGATATTCTACAATTCATTGTTGTTTGCCGCCTTGATTGGGGTTGAGCGAGAGTGATATTCATACTGTGAATCGAATATGATAATCAAGTCAATGATTGAGTGGCGGAAACAAAGAATCAAAGAACATTTAAAGCAAGAAATATACTCATAAATGCTATTTGTATTGATATATGAAAGTTGATAAATTACAGAGAATGATTACAACAAAAATTCTCTATTTATTAGCCGTCAGCTCAGTACGAGTCAACTATTCTATTTATAGGCAGACAAGATGCCTTTACAAAATGACTAAACTACCCCAAACCTATTACATCATAAACTAGTCTAAGTCAAGATCCGCATCTCTACTTGTTCATCCGCATTGACAAATGCGGATGAGATAATCTTGATCAGCATCTTCACTTGATCATCTGCATTAGTAAGTTGGTCATCCGCATTGGTTAATGCGGATTAACAAATACTTATGCGCATTTGGTCGGTCATCCGCATTTGTCAATGCGGATGAGCAAAGTCTTGTCTGCATCTTCTTTTTTTCTTTTGCATTAGTCAATGCGGAAGACTAACTTGTTTAGCATTAGTATTATGTCTTCCGCATTAGTCAATGCGGAAGAGTAAACACTTGTCTGCATCAGAGTTATGTCTTCCGCATTAAGTAATGCGTAAGATAACACTTGTTATTTTCCTTGCAGATCTTCATCCGCATTTCTTTTTGGACTTGTAGGATCACAGCTGAGCATTCATCAATTCACCCATTAAGTTGGCATGTATGATCCTTTCAGGGTGGAACAATACTCCCCCTAAGGATTATACAACATAGTTTTCCTTAATGTTTGGGAGGTGATTGATGCTGTGATGATTCAGCTGGGTCTTTTGATGATACAAAAGGTGCAGCTTGTCTTGGATCCAGAATTGCTTTGATCATGTTGACAAAGTCTTGAGCCTCTGACATTTTATCCTTGCTCAGTACATGAATCTTCATTTTGCTCATATTATTGATTGCTTCAAGTGGTAGCTTCTTCAAAGAGATAGGTTCCCAAAGAGAAACTGTTGAAAGTCCATTTCTGTGAATGAATAGAGAACTATCTACATCAACTTCGTGGTTGACAATGTTGCCCAATTGGAGAGGTGTCTTCTTCTTCTTTCATTCTCTCTTTTTGCATTGATCTGATCATAGGCCATCTTTAGTTGTTTGATACATTTTAGAATGAAATGTAGATCTTCTTCACCTAGTTTGTTTGATATCTCTGTGAAGTGTCTTGTATAGATCTATTGAATGTATGATTATCCAATAATCACACTTCATAACCACTAAATAATCTAATCTCAACACCCTCTTTTCCTCCCCATTTCCTATCAATCACTAACTCATATGCTTCTCATCATAAACACATTTGAAATCGGAATTGAGGAATGTGTACCAGTTACCATTTTTCTTTCAAGGCTTTAGTAGGTTTGACTTTGAGTTCAGGGAATACAACTTCTTCTGCTGGTTTTGTTTGTGTCTTTTCCATTGGATTCTTGAATGTTTTGGTTTCATCATGCATGTAGCTTTCAAAGTGTTGAAGTTGTTTGTTCTTTTGAACATTTTGAGTATTCCTTCAAATTCATAGCCTCTTTACATGACATTATGGTTGATCAGCTCTAGGTTGGCCAGTTCTTTCAAGTCATGAATCTCAAGTTCATTTACCAAAGCAGAGTACTTAGTAAAGAATTGCACTAAGCCAGAGATCCTTTTGACCATAAACATGTTCCATGCACTATCATACTTCCAGGCAATAATTTTTTGATCTGTTTTGCCTTTTGGAGTAGATATTCCTCTGATCATCTCAGTAGTGGTCAACCCTTCTTGAAGCTTTAGTTGAGAGGGTTCAGCAAACCACTATGGATAATTATGAATGACAGGTGCAAGATAATCTTGATCTTTGTGAGTAAGACTCAGTCACGTGCAGACACTCTTCCTCTTGGCTTCTTGTTAAGCACCTCTTCTTCCAACTGCTTTAATTTTTCTTTCTTCCCATTTATCATATTTAGAGTAGCAGCTCTTAAAGAATTTGTCTTCATGTTAGCCAACTTTCTACTGGTGAAGCCTTGATTTGTGAGGTAATCCTTCATTTCCTTGTCAGTCATACTATAAGGATTAGGAAATAGTGGCTTATGAATTGGAGATGACCTTTTCATTGATGATAACTTAGATGGAGGTGTCTGTCTTGGCAATGGTCTATCATACCCGGATGGTTTCTTCACAAAAGAACCTTTATGCATAGTAGTATCTTTGAAGATTGCCTTTTCATAGTCAGTTTCAACTGTTGGATCAAGCAGCCTTTTTACTTTCTCTTCCTCCTCCTTCATGCCTTCATTAGTCATTCCAAACACTTCATCAGGATCATAACCTTGATTGATTAGAAACATGGCTTTAATCATCAAGTCATCAGTTTGTGCTTTGGATACCATGTCTTCCACTGCCTGTTCTACTTTAATGGGACTGTCCAAAAGAACATCCTCTTCAGCTTCATATCCCTCAGCAATCTCACCTTCATCCAAATCAATTGCACCTGCCAATTTCTTCAATTGAGCTTCTGCTTTCTCATATTCTTCCAAAAATTCAGCAATTGCTGCTAGACATCTGGGGTAATCTTTTTGTTTCTTGACTGGTTCTTCTTCAACTATTGGTTTCTTACCTTTTGCTTTTTCAACTAAGTATTTCCACTTTCGTGAGTAAGTTTGAAGTGGAAGGCTTGAAGCTTCACCCTTTTCTATTACTTCAGGCATTCTCTTGGGTGTTGTCTGTACTTGTTCATCCATATTCAGTTCTTGCTTTTCTTTTTTTGATTCTTTTTCTTTCTCTCTTTCTTGTTCAACCATTACTCTTATTCTTTCTTTTTGCTCTTCAGTTAGAGACACTTCAGGAACAATCTGCTTGTTAAGCTCTTTCTCCAAAGGTTCTGGAGAATTTAGAATGAGTACATTGGATGAGAATCAGCTTTTAGGTTGTTTACAAAGTCTCAGAAATCACTATCAACACTAAATTCTTCAAATGTAAAGCTGCCTAGTGTGCTAAAAAGTTCTTCAAACTTAGCTTTTTTAGTGTGATAAGCAGAGGTTTCTCCAGAATAAAGCACCATATCTAAATTGTGTTCCTCATGCTCTGTCTGACTTGTATTACCCTCTTGTTCTTCATTTTCATCAACTGACTTGTTGTCATCAACATCAACCTTTTCTTTTTCTTCTTTCTCATCATCATCACCCACTTCATTTTTTTGTATTCTCTCCATTCTTTCAATCTTTTGCATCAATTCAGCAATCAGTTCATCCTTCTCATCTGGTCTATTAACATTTGAATCAGCAAAACTTTCTGAGGTAGCAGGCTCAGAAGTTGTTGTTTTTGCAGGCATATGAGTGTGATAATCCTCCTCATGAGAAGATGATTTGGAAGCTTTTGAAGCACCGGTTTATCCTCCTACATCAGCAGGGTAATCTTGTGATGGCACAAGTTGAAAAAGGGATATAGGTGATTTTTTGGTGGTGATATTGGAGAGTGATGATCACGTGATATAGGTGTAGGTTGAGTGGTTGTTTGTGGTGTTGATTGTGGTAATGTTTGTGGAGATGGTTGTGGTAATGGTATTGGTGATGGTTGTGGTGTTGGTATTGGTGATGGTTGAGCAGTAGGTTGTGGTGATTGTATTGGTGATGGTATTAGTGATGGTTGAGGTGTTGGTATTGGTGATGGTTGAGGTGTTGGTATTGGTGATGGTTGAGAAGCAGGTTGTGGTGATTGTATTGGTGATGGTATTGGTGATGGTTTGCTGCAGGTTGTGGTGATGGTTGTGGAGATGGTTGTGGAGATGGTTGTGCTTCTTGATTTATCTGTTGCAACATCCAAGGCAGAAAAGGAGTGTCAGCCCCATTATAAAAATTTCTAGGGTCTCTCTTCTTTATATACTTATATGATCTTGCATCATAGTGTGGAATGTCAAGCACTGGTCCTTTAGTTGCAATGTCAGGAATGATTCATTGATTAGATATTGAATGAATCTGGAATACATCATAAACTTGTATCTTAATCCTTCTTGAATGTTAGAAACCAGGCCATTAATAAACATATACAGACATATTGAATGGCCTATTGGTGCATAGAGCACAGATAGCTTATGATGTGAGGACTGGAATGTCATTCCATCCTGTTTTTCTCTTTGACAAGTAGTGCTGAAACATATGGATAAGGAATCTCCATGGTAGATCAACCAATCCCTTAATAATCTGCTTAGCTTTATAACCTCCTTCATAACCAATTTCAGCAAAAAATGTGGTTATGTCTTCATCACTCAGTTCCAAAGGAGCATTTGCATCATCACCAAACCTTAGACATCTTCTAACTGACTCTTCACTGATGATCAATGTGTGTTCACTGTTAATTCTCCCGGTAAGTGTTCTAATGCCATCAGCTTCAACAACCTCAGCTCTGTTCCAGTGAGACCTTATGAGATTCTCATAGATAGTTGGTCTGACTATGATGGCATATGCTATCCTTATGGTATTGATGAATCTGATGATGTATGTCAGTCCTTCTGCTTCTGGGGCACGAGGGTTTAAATAACCGTTGACGTTATAGAGCTTGCTCCATGTAAGATTTGCCATGTAATCTACACAAGATACATGTGTGTTAGTTATCAGTTTTGATTTTAAATTAACAAGGAAGACTGCTTGTTATTTCTGTTGAATTGCTGTAATGGCAAACGATGAATTTGTCATTTAACAATCATAGTTTCAATGTTTGAACCATTAGAGAGGTATTGTTTTATTGATTTGTTTCAAATGTGTAATTTCAACATGCTCTGTTCTTACAACGAAATGAATATCAAGATTTTAATGGTGACAATAATTTCTATTGATTTTCATGCTCATTGAAGTCGAAAAGGTGTATTATGTTATATCAACAAAACATGTTTTTGTGTTCTTCCTTATCATGTGGTTCTTGACGGATTTAGGTTTATCATTCTGAAACTTAGGTTTTGATTAAACTTCTTATGAAAATTTCACATTATCTCTAATCTGAATGTTGTTTCAGAATCGATATCAAAAGTCAATTGAGAAGATTCACACGAAAATCTTTGAATGTTTATGATGATGATGATTGAAGATGGTGTACTGTATGTTTGCGCTCGTCACACTATAAAGTCTGTCAAATTTGAAAAGTATAAATGACCCAATTGAATTCATTTAAATAGTCAAATAATACAATTTGAAAAATTTTACAAGTTTAAAAGCAGATACAGTCATCCGTATTTGTTGACTGTGGCAAATGCGGAAGGTTAATCAGTTTGACTTTTGGTCATCCGCATTTGTGAACTGTAGCAAATATAAAGGTTAATCAGTTTGACTTTTAGTCATCCACATTTATTAACTGTAGCAAATGCGGAAGACAACCTTTTGACATTGACAGTCTGCATTTGGCTACTTTTGGTCATCCGCATTTGTTACTGTAGCAGATGGGAACGAATTTTTGACTGACTTCCCATTTCACTATTGTTGCAAATGCGGAAGTTTATCTTGAAACCTTTGGCTATCCGCATTTGTGTTGTAAATGCGGTAGAGTTGCTTTTTTTATCCTATCCGTATTTGTACACTGTAGCAAATGCGATAGAACAAAGTCAATCAGCATTTGTGTAACTATAACAAATGCGGTTGACAAGTCAACATTGCACTGCAAATGCGATAGAGACCTATTCATCCGCATTTGTTAACTGTAGCAAATACGGTAGAGTAAATTTCACATCTACTTCACACACTAATGTGGTAGAGTAAAATCATTGTCCACATTAATTGCACTTGATAATAAATATTTTTACCCGCATTAGTTACATGCATGGGTTACCTTCACCCGCATTTACCTACACTAGCTTTTGAACTTAATCAAAAGTTATGTGATTGAATGATTATTCATGTGATGAAGATGTGTCCTTGATTGATTTTTCTTATGAAGTTGGCTGTTGAAGTTGTCAATTCTTGCTTGATTGACTTGTATGTCACAATTAATACAAGTTTCGCAATTTTGAATAGATCTTGGACTTATCATGCTTCTAAGAATCTGTGTAAGCTGAGATATAATGGTATGACTTTTTGCAACAACACCACTAAAATTCTTTTTGTTTTGTTTCTCAAAATTGAGTTAATACACAAAAATTTGGACTTACTCAAAAATTTTAAATTACTCCCCTAAAGTTTATATCCATATTTGGAGAGAAACTTTAAAGATTTAAAACTTTTGAATATTATTTTGATAATATTAATAATGAAAAAATCTTATGATTAAATGGACATGATTATGAACTTGAAGATTGAAGGTATGTTTGTCCTCTTAAACCCTACCTAGTTGATATTTTGATGCAAATGACTTTTATCATGTTTTGGTAGATTTATTCAATGTGTAGCTCACACACATATGCATGGAATGATCAACCCTCCTTATACAATGCATGGTAGAACTTTTTCACAAGTTTTCTTACTAGGTTACTTAAGTCATGAAATCTCATTTTCACTGATCCTCATTGCGATTCTTTTAATTTGATCCTTTTTCATGTTGATCCACATTGGGATTCTTTTCACTTCACTTTGGAAGGTGATCCATGATAGGATTCTTTTCATTCACTTGGAATGTATTACTTTGTTGATTCATCCAATTTTGGATGTGTTCCACATTGGGAATCTTTTGGATCTTGATATCTGCACTATGTGCTAGTTTCATCAGGTGTTTGCTCAGCAAAATCAAAGATGAAACATGATATGGTGAAAGAGATTCATAAAGTATCATTACCTGGTGTGTTTAGGTTACTACACACACATGCATTCAGATAAGCCAATACATACCTGTACTTTGTGATGAGTGTTTCATAATTGAATATGTCTTTAATTCATCACTACATGTATCCTTTCTTCCAAGTTGAGCCTAGCAACATATCAGGTAAGTTATTTCAGTCTTTTACATTTTGAAATTAAGCACAGTGAATGATATAACGACTGTAATTATATCATTTCCCATAGAATTTTTTTCTTTATCAACCTTGATTTCTTTTTGTTGTTTTTTTGATGCTTTAAATTGTTTTTGATGTTTTTCATCGTTTTTACTGAAGGTTAATCATGCAATTGACTGAACTAGAAATTCAAACCTACTAGGTTCAAATGCCTCGTAAACAATAAGCTAATTGATTTTCAGTTGGTACTTGAATCAATTTTATTAAACCCTTTTCAGCACAATCTCTCAAAAAATGATATCTAATCTCAATATGTTTTGTTTTTGAGTGCTGAACTGGATTATTAGTTATAAAGACAATAGCTATGTTGTCATAGAAATTGGTGTGTGCAAGAAGTTAAAACGATAATCAAGCATCTGGTTTTGAATCCAGAGAACTTGAGAGCAACATGCTGATGTAGCAATATACTCAGCTTATGCTGTGGACACAGACACATTTGCCTACTTCTTGCATTGCCAGGATACTAATATGGGACTAAGAAATTGACAACTGCTAGAAGTGGATTTTCTATTGAAGTTTGATCCTCCATAATCACTGTCTGTGTAGGCATAGAGATTAAATTCTCCTTCCTTTGGATACCATAATCCAAGAGCTAGCTTGCCCTTAGATATCTGATGTCCTCTTGACTGCGTTTACATGTGATTCTTTTGGATCAGCTTGATATCTGGCACACACACAAACACCAAACATAATGTCAGGCCTACTGGCTGTTAGATACATAAATGAACCTATCATTGATCAATAGTGAGTCTGATCCACTGATTTGCCTTCAGGGTCAGGTCCAATCTTCACTTTAGTATCCATAGGAGTTCTCATAGACTGACAGTTAGTAAAGTGAAATTTCTTCAACATGGTTTCCACATATTTTGATTGGTTGATGAAGATTCCATTTGCTGTTTGTTGAACTTGCAGTCGTAGAAAGAAGGTGAATTCCCCCATAGCACTCATTTGGAACTTTGAATGCATAAGGTCTTCAAATTCTTTGCAGAATTGCTTGTTTGTCGAGCCAAATATAATTTCATCCACGTAGATCTGGACTAACAGCATGTCTTTTCCTCTTATTCTTCTGAAGAGAGTCTGATCAATCTTTCCTCTTTCATACCCATGTTCAAGAAGAAAGGATGATAGAGTCTCATACCACTTTCTTAGTGCTTGATGAAGACCATACCGAGCTTTGTCAAGCTTGTAAACTCGGTGAGGGAAATCTGGATCTTGAAAGCCGGGTGGTTGACTCACATAGACTTGTTTACCAATCTTTCCATACAGGAAGGCACACTTTACATCCATTTGATAAACAGTAAATTTCATGGACGCAGAATATGCAAGAAAGATTCTGATTGCTTCTAATCTGGCAACAAGAGCAAACACTTCATCATAGTCGATTCCTTCTTCCTGAGTGTATCCCTGAGCCACTAGTCTTGCTTTATATCTGATGACTATCCCTCTATCATTAGTCTTGTTCCTGTACAGCCATCTGGTACCGATAGGGTATTGTCCTTCGGGAAGATCTACCGGCTGCCATACTTCTTGCTTCTTGAATTGGAGCAATCTTCCAGCATTGCTTCAATCCAACTATTGTCTTGAAGTGCCTCTTTGATATTTTTGGGTACTGTTTGACATAGAAAGCATGAGAGCAAACAGATGTTTGCAATACTGGACTTGCTTCTTGTCACCCTCTTATTAAGATCACCAATAATGGTTTCAGCTGGATGATTCTTGTGTATTCTTATGGTTGGAATGGAGTCACGAGCAATAGTTACATCAAGATTGGAGACATTCAGTTCATTATGGTCAGAGGCACATTCATCTTCTATTGTTGTTGAATAATGAAGATTGTCAACTTCTGTTTCAGTAACTGCTATATCTTCAGCAACACTAAGATTGCTTGCATCATTGATGTACCTTGTTTTCTACTGGATGAGAAGCCTGTTTTCATTTCTGATCTCATTTGACAAGTCATCTGAGTGAGATGGTACCAGGCTGGAACCTTCATCAAAAGAAACACTAAGGTTTTGTGATAGTTGTGTGATGGGATCAGCTTGAAGAGGAACCTCTTCATTCATATGTTCATCAGATGTAGGTGGAATCAATGGATAATTATCTATTCTTTCTACAGTTGATGAAGTATCACCTAAATGTATATTTCCTACATGAGACAAGTGAAATTGGTCAAATGATTTTGTAAATGTGTCAATATCAAACAACGAGTCAAGACCATTTGTAGATTTGCGAAATGAATGTTCTTTGAATTGAACATTTGTAGATTCATCAATAATGTTCAGTCTAGGATTGTACACTCTATAAGCCTTTGAGACAAAAGAATGACCTACAAAGAATCCTTCATTAGACTGGATGAAAATTTTCCCAAATGATCTTGGGTGTTTAATTTGAGACTAGACAACCAAATGATTTAAGAATCCAATAAATGGTTTCTTATGAAAGATCAGTTCATAGGTGTCATGTTACTTTCTTAACAATCAAAGTTCAATTTTGCACAAAGCACGATGTGTTAACAGCTTCTGCCCAGCGGTGGTTAACAGTTTAGCATTGTCTAGCATCATTCTTGCTGCTTCAATCAGTGTTCTATTTCGTCTTTTAGCTACCCCATTTTGTTGAGGAGTTCTAGTTTCACTGAATGATGAGTAATGCCTTTGGTTGCACAAAAGGAACTCATATTTTCATTTTTGAACTTGTACCATTATCACTTCATATTATTTTGACCTTAAGATCAAGTTGATTTTCAATTTTACTGATAAATTCTTGAATGATTTGGATGCTTCGTTTTTATGTAGTAGGAAGAACACCCATGTGAATCGAGAAAAGTCATGAATGATCACTAAACAATATGTTTCTTTTCAATACTCATTACATGAGTTGGTCCGAAAAGATCCATGTGAAGTAACTTCAATGGAGTATTGTTAGTGTTCACCAGCTTGGTATTGTGAGACGATTTGTGTTGTTTTCCTTTAAGGCACGTTGAACATTGATCAACAAAATTGAATTCTTTTTAAGGAAGACCAATGACATGATTTCCTTTGACTAACTTCTTCATGTTCTTAAAGTTAGTGTGCCCCAAACGTCTATGCCAAAGTTGTGACTCATCAAATGATGCTTTAGGCAAAAGACAAGTTTCCTCCTTAGGTGATGCAGAACACAGGTTTAAGAGATATGTATTATTCTTCCTCGAGTCTTTAAGACAACCCGTTCTTCAGGGATCTGAAATCCAGGTTTCAAAATGTAGTAGTGAGTGTTTGTAAAGTGAATGGAATATTTTTTGTCATAGATCTGAGACACGCTTAGCAGATTGAAATTCAGTTGTTCACAGTAATTCACTCTGTCAAAGCTCAGCATCCCGTTTGTCACAGATCTTTCTCCTGTAATTTTACCACCTTTTGAATCTCCACCGAATGCCATAGTAGTTCCTTGTATGTATTTGAAATCATGAAGGAGGGAACGATCTCCTGTCATGTGTTGGGAGCATCCATTGTCTACGTACCATAGGCTATTAGACATGTGTGGATGAACCTACAAGCAAAAAGAACTAATTAGAATAAGAACCCAAGCCATGATGGTCTTGGGTGTCCTGTTTCTATTCATGATAGTCACCTCCTGGTATTTCCCTCTGAATTGTGATTTGGATGCAGGTGTTCTAGGAGATTTTTATGATGAATTGATCGAGTCATCTCATCAACGTCTACTGAGGACTCAGATGAATAATGAAATCGTTGGTCTTTATTTCTTTGTAAAAATTTAGCCCGAGTTTCATTATCAAAGATTTTTTTGCTTAGGAAGGTCAAGTTTGTGTTTCATTGTGAAATGATTTCTTTGACCCTTCCTTAAATCCTTCAAGTTATTTCTGTCATTTTGATCTAGGTGTCCTAGATAGAGTATTATGAAGATGTAGTCTGATAGAGTGCTTTATAGTAGATGTTTTTGAGATGGGCTTGTGTTAGGGAATTCTTATCCCTTCTGATTAAGTAACAATAAGATGTATTATGATTGTTCATGTCACAGATTGAACAATACTTGTTGAAATAGCAATTTTTGGTGGAGTGATTATTCATATGAATGATAGAACAATATTGATTGAAGAAGCATTTATCTGTATTGTGATTGAACATGTCACAAATATCACAATACATTTTTTTGTTTCTGGAATCAAATTTTTCCTTGTGTGACTCAACTGATACTTTCTTTTGATGAGCCACTTTCTTTTCTTTAGGTCATGAATCAGAATTAGCCCTTTTAGTAGTTTTCTTCACAACACTACTTTTGATCAGTTGTCTGGGTTGTTTGTTTCTTCAACCTATTTCTCACTTCTTTCTCAAACTGGTCAACATGTTCCTTGTTACAAATATCAAACCTAACTCCCTGCCTTAACCTTGATGACTGAGGCTCTGATGAAGTTTTATGTGTTGAACTCAGTTTTACATTTTGTTTCTTTTTCAGTGAAACCTTTTTGATTTGCTTGAATTTTGTGGTGATATAATCTCATTATCAGAACTACTCTCCATAGTGGGTTTCACTGTCTTGACATATTTCTTTTTGCCTTGTAAAACAGATGGTATGAATTTTATAAAAGGTACAATTGCTTTTACAGGGCTTGATGGTTTCATGACACTCACTGTCTTGTTTGAACACTCTTTGATTTTGATTAGGTGACCTAACTTGATTTTATCCTCATTGGTTTCAAAATAAACATCAAGTTTGTTTTGAGTATTTGTCACCTGTTTCACTACTCATTTAGGTTCCATAGTTTTAGGTTCAATTAATTCAGAGAGTTAGACGGAGTCAGGCATGAAAATGTAATTGTCATTGTATGGTGGAGGACATGAATTATACCCAATCCTTGACATGTCCTTTGGATCCTTTTGTGAATCCAGCATCTCTTGCAGCTTGACTGAAGACATTTGAAACACTTTCAAGTTTCACTTCAGTCATGGATTGTTGAGCTTTAGCTTGAGCTAACTTTTCAGTAAGTAGCTCATTTTTAGTTGCAAGAGTGTATTTCTCACCATGCAGTTTTTCTATGTCAGAAATGAGAGATTTGATTTTGATTTCAAAACTTTTTAGTTCTCTCTTTATCGTTACTAACTTCACTTTTTCTTCTTTAATTTTATCTACCAACTTATGGTTGTGTTCTCTATACTCTTGTAATTCATTTATGCATTTTTCACTACAAAGGTTAGTTTTTACCTCAGTAGGCAATGAAGATGGTCCATCGTTGATATGAGCCATAAGATCATGATTCTAGAATTGAGGCTTGACTTCCTCAACATAAACACTCCAGTCACATATCCCATCTTGTTTAATCACAAGAGCACTGGTAGAAGGCTGACTGCTTGCATGGGCTTGATTTGTCAGCTGTGGTTGATTCTGGTATGTTTATTGATGATGAGAATGATGATACTGCAGTTATTGATTGTTTGAGTGATAGCTTGAGTTGGGCTGTGATGATGATTGGCCTCGAGAGTTCCTTTGATTGTTGTTCCTTTTGGGGGCATTGCACTCTCTTGAGAAATGGCCAGTCATGCCACAGTTGAAGCATTTCACCTTGGATTTATCATATCCAAGTTTTGTGTTCTCATTCAGGCTCAGTTTTCTTCCTTTTCTGAAGAATTTCTTTTCTCTCATGGCAATCATTGCGATTTGCCACTGTAGATCCATTTCCTCAACATCATCAAGATCCATCTCTTCTAAATCTTCCTGAATTAGGTGGGCAGAAGTCAGTCCTCCCCCCAGGTAGGCTTCAAAGCTAGCAACAAAGGGATTGTAAGTTGCCTTTCGCTCTTCGATCTTGATTCTTCAGGAGACGTTTTATGAGCAATGGTGACATTAGGTGCTTGTGATGAAGTTGATGGATGATTGAATGGTGAAGTTGCAATGAACCCAGTATTGTTCATTTGATCTCTTGATGAGATGAAATCATCTTCCTCTATGATAAAAGCATTTCAATAGAATGAGATTCTAAAGGAAATTTGTAGGCCTCAATCACTCTTGGTCCACTAAGGTTTCTGCTTTGTTCATCAAGTTCCAAATCTTAAATCTTGGCTATCATAATGTCTAGAGTGGTACTCTCAAGATCAAGAGTATTTTTTAGCATGGTGACATTTTGCTTCCACCTTTCAGGGAGAATGTGAAGCATTTTCTTGTTAAGTTCTTTAATATAGTAAGAAACTCCCATGATTTCCAAATCTTTTACGAACTTTACAAATCTGTGTAGTTGTTTTGATATGGATTCCCCTTTGGTGTGGTGGAAGGTTTCATACTGATTGACCAGCTTGCCTTTGTTAATTTCAGCAACCTCACTGCTTCCTTCACACATAATCTTCAATGCATCCCAAACAGCTTTAGCAGTTCCATACTTTTCTAATCTTTTCAGCACATCCATCTTGAGTGCTTAAGTCGAGATTGAGTAAGCTTTGAGGTCAATCTTGATTTTCTTATAATCATTTTCATCTAGAGTTATGTCTTCAATTGGTATTCTAGTAGTCTTGTAAAGTGCAGCTTGAGCTATTGATAGAGTAACAGGGATATGTGGACCCTTACATATTGAAATCCAAAAATCTGGATCTACACCTGTGATATAATTCTAAACCTTATTCTCCACTGTCTAAACTCAGATTTTGTTTAAGCATGAGAGGTTTAGGTGTATGACCAAGTTCAGGGTAACTGTTAGAATCCATGTTGTTTTGTGGGAGTATAGATTTAGTTGATTTTAAGATTGATTATGTTTGATGAGTGTAACTTGTTCAAGGAGTTCTTTCTAGGTCAGAATGTGTTCTGTAATAATTTTCTTGCTGTTTAACAGGAGTATTCTTGGTATTTACTAAGTAGAGATGATGAAATCCACTACCAGCAACTTGATTACCAGATCAATCGAGTTCTGTTCAGTCTGTGCGAAGATCTGCAAGAGAATCGAGAGCCAAAGCTCTGATACCAATTGACTGGGGTTGAGTAAGAGTGATTTTTTTACTGTGAATCAAATATAATAATCAACTCAATGATTGAGTGGCGGAAACAAAAAATCAAAGAACATTTAATGCAAGAAATATACTCATAAATGTTGTTTGTATTGATATATGAAAGTTGATAAATTACAGAGAATGATTACCACAAAAATTCTTTATCATCACTCGTCAACTCAGTACGAGGTCAACTATTCTATTTATAGGCAGACAAGACGCCTTTACAAAATGACTAAACTACCCCTGACCTATTACATCAGAAACTAGTCTAAGTCATGATCCGCATCTCTGCTTGTTCATCCGCATTGACAAATGCGGATGAGATAATCTTGATCAGCATCTTCACTTGATCATCCGCATTAGTAAGTTGGTCATCCACATTGGTTAATGCGGATGAACAAATACTTATGTGCATTTGGTCAGTAATCCGCATTTGTCATTGCGGATGAGCAAAGTCTTGTCTGCATCTTCTTTTGTTCTTCCGCATTTGTCAATGCGGAAGAGTAACTTGTTCAGCATTAGTATTATGTCTTCCGCATTAGTCCATGCGGAAGAGTACAAACTTGTTCGCATATGCCTTCCGCATTAACTAATGCGGAAGATAACATTTGTTATTTTCCTTGCAGATCTTCATCTGCATTTCTTTTTGGACTTGTGGGATCACAGCTGTAACATCCGGTTATTTTAAAGTCAAAGAAAAGAATGAATAAAATGAAAGAAAAGAAGGAAAAGAAATAAAACCCAAGTCTAGGGGTAAAAAGTGTCCACAAGGACAAAATGTTTGAAAAGTGGGTGTAAAAGGTGGTATGGCCACCAATATGTCACCTACACACTGATTTTCGGGTTTTAGAGAGAGGGGGTAGCTTGGAGCAGCAAATTCTCGGGTTTAAAGAAGAACAAGAGGAAAGACTTTGAATTCAAGGTAAGAATTCATGCTTCTATGGTGTTCTTGACTGGTCTTATCCTCAGGTTTATGCTTATGTGTGTTTGTATGTGCTCGGGTATGTTGTTTTTAGTGGGTTGTAAGCGGTTGAATTCAATTTGCAAACGAGTTTGGAGGAAGCCATACTCAAGAGCTGCAAAGGTGAGTTCTAGGACCCCTCTTTTACTAGTTTTTAACTGATTTTAGGGCTGGAATTGCATGAATGTATGTTTTTATTTAACTGGGTTTCGGACCCGTATGCTTGAATGTGTGTATGATGATGTTATGATGTGATGTGTGACTATGTTAATGCTTGATGATTATGATTGTGTTCTAAGGCTTAGAGGGTAAGATTTAAGCTTAGAACTGATGAATGGTGCATGGAAATTGATTATGATGTTTTAGACCCCTTGATAAGTCTTTGAATCTGCTTAAGTGTTTGGAAGTAAATGCAAATGAAATGAGTCAATGCGGATGAGGATTGACCAAGTATAGAAATGCGGATGAGCAAAGTAAGTCAATGCGGATGAACATTGACTAAGTGCAGGAAATACGGATGAGCATTTTCTTAAGTCTGGGAAATACGGATGAGCAAGGTAAGTGAATGCGGATGAAGTGAGTTAATGCGGATGAGCATTGAGTAAGTATAGAAATGCGGATGAGAAAAGTAAGTCAATGCGGATGAGCATTCACTAAGTATAGAAATGCGGATGAGCAAAGTAAGACGATGCGGATGAAGTGAGTAATGCGGATGAGCATTGACCAAGTATAGAAATGCGGATGAACTATAGCCAATGCGGATGAACTGTAGGAAATGCGGATGACTATAGCAAATGCGGATGAACACTTAGAAAAATTCTGACTTTTGGGAGAAAAAGGAGTAATGTAGGCTTGACCTAGGAGGTTCCCGGGGGTTATGAAAGTTGACTTTTGAGGTCATAAATGGTATGTTGGGCATGTAATGTATTGTGAATGATGCTTATGCATGATGATGATTTTGCATGGTTATGCATGATGTATGTTATGTATGAGTGATGCCCTACATGATAATGTATGAATGATATGTTTATGTTCCCTGTGATGATGTATGTTTATCTTTCCTATGACTTTATGTGTTATGATAATGAATGAGCGAGGTATTATGTAACGTAAAGTGAAAGATAATGAAGTAAGGAACATGAATGTAATGATAGCCTTGTAAGTATGGCATGCACATCGAGGTCTTTCTTTATGATTGACCATTTGCATAGAACTATTGCTGCAGACCTTAGGTACTCTGACCACGAGGTGTGATGCACCGTTATAGAAGGTCTATGAGAGGCCTAGGTCCAGAACCATGAACAGAAAGGTATTGCTTATGGCAATGGTACATGTACATTTATACCTTAGGTACTATGACCACGAGGTGTGATGCACCGTTATAGAAGGTCTATGAGAGGCCTAGGTCTAGAACCATGAACAGAAAAGAATTGCTTATGGCAATGGTACACGTTCATTCTTACGTTAGGTACTGTGACCACGAGGTGTGATGCACTGTTATAGAAGGTCTGCGAGAGGCTTAGATCCAGAACCATGAACAGAAAGGTATTGCTTATGGAAATGGTGCATGTACATTCTTACCTTAGGTTCTGTGACCACGAGGTGTGATGCACCGTTATAGAAGGTCTATGAGAGGCCTAGGTCCAGAACCATGAACAGCAAGGTATTGCTTATGGTAATGGTACATGTACATTCTTACGTTAGGTACTATGACCACGAGGTGTGATGCACCATTATAGAAGGTCTATGAGAGGCCTAGGTACAGAACCATGAACAGAAAGGTATTGCATAGTAAACCTAAACTTTACCCTAGGTACTGTGTCCACGAGGTGCGATGCACCGTATGAGAAGGTCTATGATGGGCCTAGGTTCAGTACGATGAACAGAAGGGGAGGGTTTATGGATGAAAGAAAGGAAAAGTAAGAATGTGGCATGAATGATTAAAGAAGATAATGATGATATTATATGTATGTACGTATGATGTATGATCACGAACGAATGTAAAGTGTAGTATGGTTTTGAAAGAAAGCAAAGAACGGTTTTATGAAAATAAAGTATTTTTGTTATAAAACTAGGACTCACTCAGCAATGCTGACTTTTATGTGTTTCCAGTTGGCAGGTGATGTTGCTGAGGATGGCACAAGGCGGTTGCTCAGCCTTTTGGATGGCATCCATTTATTTAAAGGTTTTGTGATGTAATACAACAATGCAACTTTGTAACCGACAAACGATGCATTATTTTGCAAAAGTTTTTATGATGAAATGAAATGCCATTTTGTTCTATGTTTCCGCTACAATGTTTTGATGATTAAATGCAAAGTATATGTTTTATGTGTGATGAATTACCAGCTGTAAGCGTCCCGGGAACGGGGCCTTACAACAACTGAGCAATCATCAATTCACCCATTAAGTTGGCATGTATAATCCTTTTAGCGTGCAACACGACTCTCTGCTGTGCGATGGCACTGACCTGAGGATTGGCTTCTCTTTGAAAGCTCTAAGAATAGTCTTTTCTTGTCAAAGTACACGTAGACTGCTCAAAAATCTCCTGAGGAATGTTGATTACCATATAAGCGTGGGATCCATAAATGTTGGTTGAAATAATATAACTTATTTTATCACCAATCTGTGTCAAAAGTTTGTGTATGGATTTAAGTGGACAATTAAACTGACAATCAGTGTGGCTGTAATTCTTGATAATCCAAATCAACGTATACACCTCGTAGTACCAGTATGATTTCCTTAATTTCTAAATGACCCTCGATGAAAACAAGAATCTAGCATCAACTGAATTTGGAACACGTCCTGAATGATTTGATTACTTGTATGATTCCATAATAAATCGCTTCACTTATGGTCAAAATAACTTCAAGCTGCCTGTTCAATGGAATAAATCTGGTCGATTTCTATCTTAGGATGTCCACTCCACACAAAAACACAAAAACATTTTAGTTCTATTTTGTTGTATATGTCGGACTATAGCGTGGAATTCAATCTTGAATTCAATCACTTAAAAGGGTCATGTCTGAGGTGACCACACATGTTTTCAAATGTAAAATGAGTCACGTCTGAGGTGACAAATTGTTATAAAAGGATCACGTCTGAGGTGATCAATAAGTTTCCAAAATTAAAAGGATCATGTCTAAGATGATCGTATGCTCAAAATGTTTAATCAATAGTTCATGGTTGTAAAATTTCAAATGATCATATAGTCAAAATCTTGAGTATGATCCATTCGCACGACTGGACCATGAGTATGGAGAAATCATACGATTGGACCATACTTATGCCCTGGACAACTGAATGGAGCATGAGTATGAACCATTCACATGAATGGCTTACAAGATTGAGCCAGTCGCCCGACTGAAACCCAGTCGGCCGACTGAATGTGACCGACTGAACCAATCGCCCGACTGAGGTCCAATCGCCCAAATGAATAGAGCGAATGGGTCCAGTTGCCCGATTTAAATTAGATGTAGTATAAATAGGGCCATAGTCGATCGCATAAACTCATCACTCCCATTCGCCCTAAAATTGCATAAAGTATAGTTACTCTGCCGAAATTTCTTCAGACCTTATTTGCCTACTTATTTCGACATTCTAACATTCGGTGGTGATCATACAGGTATAATGCGGTGCTATTCAACAAATTTTTGGTTGATTTGAGCCCTAAATCACGACATTTGGCCCTAACCAAGACCCGAGACCGAAATTGGACTAATAACCTAACTAAACAAAGTAAAATGATGAAATCTAGGTTATTAGATGATTAGTAGTTGATTGCGAGTCTAATGAACCAAAACACAGAGTCTAATTTGAAGAATCTGTCAAAATTTGAATTTCATTCGAACAGACAGTAAGTCAGACGATTGGACACCCGGATGAACACTTTTTAAATTTCATTCGTTTTGACCATAAATGGAGCAATTCAATTTGGAATCATACTGGCAAGTCAAATCATTTAGTACATGTTATCAACACTTTTTGATGCTTAATTCTTGTTTTTCATCTAGAGTCGTTAGCAAGTTTAGGAAATCATACTAGTACTATTAGATCCCCACATTGATTTGGACTTTCAAGAATTTTTGCCGTGATGATTGTGAGTATACTTGTCCTCTTAAATCCACACACAAACTTTTGACACACATTGGTGACAGTTTAAGGTTTGATTATTTCAACAAGCATTTGTGGATTCCACACTTATCTGGTAATCAACATTCCTCAGGAGATTTTTGAGTGGTCTCAGAGTAGTTTTCAAGAAGAGACAATTCTTAGAACATTCAAAGAGAATCCAAACCTCAGGTCAATGCCATCGCACAACAGAGAGGTGGGAAACAATAGTGAATTCTAGAATATATAGGTTATACTTATCCTCAGGTCAGTGCCACCGCACAACAGAGAAGCACAAACCTATCTTCTTGTTTGAGCAATTTTAATCTTTTTGCACAGATCTCATCAACACCATAATTTATTAGTTTGATCGCTTTTACCTTTTTTCATGTGCTTTTGTTCATATTTTTGTCTTACGCTCACATTTGTGGCGTTTATTCTGCTCGTCACCCCTTATTAGAATTATGTTGATTGTGTTAACCAGGGATAAGATGATAACCCCCAACTTGTTGAACAACTTAGTTTGATAGGATCAAATGAATATATCTGTGATGATTTGTAACACAATTCAATGAAATTCACACAAAGTAATCAAATCAAAACAAGATATCAATAAAATTCAAGTTTTCATTCATATCAAGCTAAGACAATTACAAGTATGAAAAGCAGATTCGAATATCTTGTGTATTTGTTACTATCTACCTACAAATCTAAGATATTTAAACTGAAAACACCAAGTAAAGGAACTAACAAATTACAGAAATAGTCCCTATACTATTACGAAATATCAAAAGACAAATAAAGACCACATGTTAATCTTTCTTAGAGCACTTAACAATACTCCCCCTAAGATTGACATGGTCTTCAGTCTTCAAAATATTCAAGCTTGACTGCTAAGTCTATCTTCAATTCTATCTTCAGCCTTGACTTCATCATTCAAAGAAATCTGCTGGTTCTTCTTTGACTTTGAACATTGGCTGCTATTTGTACATATCTAACTCTTTCAAAGTTTTTGATATAGCAGACTTGAATTTACTTGCAAGAATGCCTTGTTCTGGTTTAGCTTCATTTGTTTTAATCTCCATCTTGTCCATTCTTTCCAATGTATCTTTTGAAAGACACGAAATATCAATGTTAGCATATAACTCAATAGGTTTGTTACTTTCCTTTGAGTACACTTCTAAGACTCATTTCCTTGATATTCTCATGAATTCAATATCTTTAATAACTTTCTTAACAATGTTGGCATACGCAAGCGCTTTTCTGAAAGAAATCCTTTCCATAGCAGCATTCATCACATTGATAATAGAAATGAAATATTTCTTGTCTTGCTCAGCCATTTCAGGAGAAACTTTCTCAAATTTTTGTACTGACAAAAATGAGATATAACTTGGATGTAACAGTTTTAGCTCAAAAACTCCAAATAAAGTAATCATGTCCTCATCCCATCTTTCTAGATTTCGAACTAACTTCAGCTCAAATGTCTCACTGTTATAAAACCATCTGAGAATTGGCTTTGAGTTTTGATTACCGTCAATCACTTTTAGTCCAAGAGTTGTAACTTTTTTAAAATATTTATCACAGAATTCTATCAATGAATGTTCTTCTTCTGATTGAACTCCCTTAAGTTTCTTGTTTTTCTTCAAAGTAACAAAATACTCCTTGTCTTCTTGATCACATCTTGTGTTAAGAAAATTACTTGATCTATCCAATCCACATCTGAATAATTCCACAAACATCTTCCCACGCTTTGAATCAGTATTATTGATCAGAGGTAATCTATTAAGCTCTTTTAAGTCTTGCACAGGAATTTTATGATACTAGAGTAAAAATGATAAACATCACATACAACATTTACTCTCTTTATCAAGAAGCATCAAACACTTCATCATACTTCCATGCAATGATCTTTACTTGGTTTGTAAAATCTGGAGCAATCATTACATTCAACAGTTCAGCAACTGATTGTCCTTTTTGCAATATTTCTTACCAAATCTCCGGTTGTTCTTGAACTATCGAGAATATGCCTTTGATAAGTTGATGCTTTATAAGTCTGTCTTTCTGGATCAACAAACATTTCCATTAATTCTTTTCTATGAGCATGAGCATCATCAAATCTTGACATTTGTGTTATTTCTTGAGGTTTTAACATTCTTGTTCTTTTTGTTATCTCAAGATACTGAGGGTTATCTGTATCAAGCACTATCATTTTCTTCATTTGTTTCTCAGTTTCTTGAAAGCTTCTAACAAGATTTCTTAGAGATAGAGATTGTAATCTCTTCAGCTTCCTCCAAGGGTAATTTCTAGCTTGCAACCATGATCTAAGAGCAGGAATACTCATATCATCAGGATCAGGATGGTGCAGCTCAGAACTAGACAGTTCTTCTACATTTATAACCTCCATTGTTCTTATCCATTCACCATGCTCAACCACTATCTCATTTGGATCTATTGAAGCAACTGACTCAGCATAGATGCATTTCTCGTATTCATCATTAATTTGAGAAACAGTCAGTCCATCCAAATACACTCTATTGTATTTCTTCTTCACAAGATAGTTATATTTTCTTTAAAATCCTGTGGTACTTCATCTTGTTCTTGTATATGTTCTTGTGAAGAGAAATGTGACACAAATTCAGCTTCATCAATATCTTCATTCTCAAGAACTTTATCATGCCAATCATCATTATATATTCTTCAATACCATCTAAAGCATCAATCTGTTCTTGAACATTTTGCTCTTCAACCAATTCTTCAGTTCTTTGAAGCTTAGAAGAGGATTCAGTTTGATCAATATCTTCTAACTCATTCACTTTCCTTTTGCCTTTTCTTTGCTCAAGATTTTCTTCAACCTGCATCTCAGTACTAATCACATGTACTGGTGATATACATTTCTGAGCTTCTCTTTCCTTTATCAATCAGCTTTGAGATTTTCATTTTCTCGAGATAACTTCTTGAATTTCCCTCCAAGACTATCATAATTTTTAATCATAACTTCAAAGTTCTTTATCACATCTTCTTTATCTTGGGAAAAAACTACAATCTTTTCATCTTTTAACACATTTTCTTCTGACAACTTTAAATTTTCCTTTGAGCTTTTGAATTTATTTTTCACAAAAACTGATTATCTCTTTCATTCTTTCATTTTCAACTTTCAACTCTTCAATCTCTTTTTCTTTGTTTACATTTCTTCTTTCAGACTTTCAATCTCATCAACTTCAACTATTTCCTCTGTTTGTATAGACACATTGTGTGACATACTAACAGGGATTTCTTCTGCTCCTTCATTTGTATCAATTTCAAATACTTGATTGAAGGAAATATCATTGATAAAATTCAGAATCAAATGTTTGATTTTGAGAATTCCTTTCTGTTACAGCTTTCTCAAAATTTTCTTCAATCATAGCCTGTGGCTCATTTTCAGTATCTTCAAAATTCCCTTCTTCATTTCCTTCTTGATTTACTTCAGTGATTAATTATTTTCATCATCATCATCATCACTTTCTTCACTTGATGAACTTCAGACAATAATCATTACTTTCTTCATCAACTTCTACATCTTCAATCAGATCATTTGGTTCTATTGGTTCTTCTTCAGTTAGATGGAAGTGTGGCTGAGTAATATCAACTTCATACATTGATACATTCCACATATAATCAAAAACTGGAATGTTTTGAGCACCGGTGATCATTGCCAGTCTTTTTTACACACCTTTGACATGTGCTCTAGCTGAACCTTATCACCAATAACTTTTTCAGCATACAAATCTGGATTTGCATCACTAATGAGAAGTTTAAGAAATCTTCGGTACATCAGATACTTATGCCTTACTCCTCTTTCCAGATTAAAAACGAATCCATTCATTATCCACTTAGCCATATTAAATCTTCTGTTTGTGGATAAGGCTACAATTGGAGATGCAATGTCAACACGGAATGAATCCCAACCCGCACTTTTTTTTTGACATGCAATGTTGAAAGATATAGCCTAAAAGCTTCCAATGCTTAAATACACGAGCTCTGAAAAAATGTTTCTTAGGGAAATGATCAGGATGGACCCATGTGTAGAAAAACTTCTCTACACCATTAAATGTATATTCAGATAAATCTTCAGGATCATTATCTCCCAGTCTTAAAGCTTGTCTAATTGCTTCGTTAGAAACTTCAAGCATTCTTTCTGAAGTGATAAGGCTCTTAAGACTTTATTTCCTTTATCATCTCTTTCAACTTGAGCAGTTCTCCAGAATTTTTTAATCATTCTTCTATTTATCAGGGCCTTGCACATATGGCATACAATATTTGTTCTTAGTAAGAATCTAATAATATCTTCATATCTTGTAGCTTCTCTATTTTCATCATCTAACAAAGCAGCTACATTGTGTTTTGGCTCAAATTTTAATTCTGCCATCTGCAAAACACAACAAAAGAATTATGAGAACATGGAATATTGATTTAATGAAATTTATTTCTATATATGACTTTTAATTTTTTTAACCTTTGAATTGACCTTTTTATTTTTACTTTTGAATTGAGATTTCAAGTTGTAAAACATTTGAATTTGTACTATTTGACTTTTGAAATTTATCTTAATTCATTTTGAAGTAAATATTTAACATTTCAATTTTGATTTAATTTTAATTTTTTTATTTTATTTTATTTTTGTTCAAAAATTGATTGTCTGTTCATCTTCTTCTTTTCGACTATGCAAAGTCGACAGATTTCATCATCCACAAAAAAATTCACTTTAAGATCAAAACAATACATCAATAGACTCGAAAATGTGTTCTTATCAATAATCCAGTATCAATTTTTGATATGATACTCATTTGATCAGATTAAACTTGGATTATATTGGTTCGAACGCCCAAATAGCATTCAACCGTGTATTGACAAAACACTTATTTAACCCAAAATTTATATTTGAAACACAAACTTACATTATATATTGAATACAATCTATACTCAAAGGATTTGATTTGTCTCATGAAATAAGGATATGTTGGTGCTCGACAGTCGCAGTTCGAGGGTTTTGGTTGTGAATTTTGAAGTGTGAATGAAAATACCCATAAGTGTTCAATTATATAAGTGAAATTTTAGGCGTATGAGCCCTGTTCGGACGTATGGTCGTGTTTGGGCATATGAAAGCCTAGAATTCACTTATTTTGTTAGATGCATGAGCACTGTTGTGCCTTTTAAGTCAGACGCATGAGAACTGTTCAGACGCATAAGCACTGTTTAGGGGCTTTTGCACTGTTCAGTCGCATGGACTTTGTTAAAACGTCTAACACTTGAAATTTTGAAACTATTTAGACGTATGAGACATGACAAATGTCTAACACACTATTTAGACGCATGGGATTATCACAAACACCCAATACTTGAAATTTTAAGATATTACAACTGTTTAGACGCATGGGAATGAATCAAACGTCCAACACTTGTAATTTTCATAGATGTATACAACTGTTAAACGCATGGAAAACGTCCAACACTTGTATAATCCTGAAAATTTCATCATGCTCCTATTGAGACGCATGTGCACTGTTTATGTACATACACTTGTGATTCCTAATGTTTTCACTTGCGCACTTTTTACCATTTAGATCCCCAAATTTTGAACTTTTTGCATTTTGCACTTTCAATTTATAAAAAATTTATTTATTTCTTCTTAAATTTCTTTTGTCCCTCATTTTAGTCACAACATAAAATCAAATATCATTGATTTTCAACTTAAAAATCATTTATTTGCAAGATTATGTATTCATATTGTAATTTTCAAACACATTCTATTTTCAGATTACACAAATACTTTAAACATATAGCATCATCCTTTCAATTAACATTTCAAATTTTGATTATGATTATTGAATATTTTCTGAGAACAACTCTTTCAAATATTACTCCCCCTAAACTTTTAAGTTTGAAAAAAACTTATAAGTTTCTTATGAAAGAGAATAAGATCACACAACACATTGTGACATTGCCTTCACACACAAAGACATGCATAAAAGGAAAATGAATATAGAATTAAAATCTAAAAATTAAACTAGAATAAATGTCTGCAAAGAGATCATATTAGTGAAGATCAACACATTAAAATAAAAAATATGGAGAGTCATAGACAATGAATAAATCCTGATCAGTGTGTTACAGGTCAGTGATGTCACAACAAGGAGACACAAGATCTAAGGACAGACAATGAGTGTTTTTGACACAACTATCAACTCACTACTTTTCATTCTTGGATTGATTAGTGTTGATTTAGATAGACATGATGTAAAGCATACAAAGACTAAGAGAATTCAACTATCATCATGAAATGTAAGAAAGAACACATGCTCAACTTATTACTTGAAACATAGATATCACCAGAGTTCATGTTACTTAGTTAATAGAGTATGATCATAGATAACCATTTGATCAACTCTGACTATTCATTTGAATAGGTTGTGCATATTGGCATCCCTTTGCATTAAAAGAGAATCCAGGTCTGTAATGACTTACAACAAAGGATATCTCAGTACTTCAGGTCTATGATGACTCATAACAGAGAAGTGAAATGATGCTTTGTAACAGATCTCATGATTTCACGTAATTTCAACAGGTGTGAGAGATGTATCTGAACAAACATTCATTCTGATAAGCTAAAGCAACTCAAAAGTACTCAGATGAATACACACAAGCATGTATGTTTAGTTTGATCACAAGAATTTACTTTTCAGCATAATAGTCAGATATTAGTACACATCATATCTGATCATGTCTAGACTTTATGAATGAGTGAAGTATGCACCTGATCTCACTAATGTACTATCATTTCTCACATATTGCAAAACATAATCCTTTCAAAAAAATATTTTTGTATTTTTGATATATATTTTTGTATTTGATTTTTCTATGAAAAACATAAAATCACACACACACAAAAATATAAACAGGCAATTCACAATGAGAGTATCACTTATTATGATCTTTTGATTTTGGGAGATCACATATGATTTATAAGACCAATTGATTCTACTTGTTGGAACAAAAGAACCAATGAGCCAAGATCAGAAAACCTCTAAGTCCCACATGATATCACAACAACTACTGAAAGCTTCTTCAGCAGTTTGACAAGTACTGAAGACTTCAACAGCTGAAGATCAAGTGCTGAAGACTTCAACAGCTGAAGAACTAAAGTGCTGAAGTACAACAGCTGAAGAACACAAGTACTGAAGCTGAACAGCTGAAGAACACAAGTGCTGAAGCTGAAGTTCAAAGTACTGAAGTACAACAGCTGAAGAGTTTACAAGTGCTGAAGATCAACAACTGATGTACAAAGTCTGAAGACAAAGACTGAAGACATCAGCTGATGATATCTACTGAAGTCATCAGCTGATGAAACATCTGAAGTTCAAGTCTGAAGATCAAGTACTGAAGTTTCAGTAGTTTGTCAGAACAGCTGAAGAGTACTTCTTCAGTAGTTGTGATATCAAGTAGTTTTATATTTTTACTTTCAGTAGTCTTGTAAAACGACTTAAGAGCTTGTTTTTCAGTCGTTGTACTTTCAGTAGTTTTATGTTTTTCAGTAGTTATAAAAACTGATAACACTTAGCATTTTTGTAAGGAGATGTCAGCTGTTTTGACATCTGCAGTATTGTGTTTCAGTTGTAATAAATCTTTTGATGTCACTATCAAGTGACATCAGCAGACGTCACATCTCTTATATAAGAGGTGTCGACCAAATTGTAAGTGTGACATTTTGTTACCACGAAAGCGAATATTGAATGAAATATATTTGCAGAAATTCTCTCTCTATAACCGTCTTTGTTCTTCATTGAATATCGTTTCGTTCTTGTGAATTGGCTAATTCATTGTTCGATTTCCACTGCTATACTCTCTAATCAATCAAACATAGATCACTGATCCTAACAAGTGGTATCAGAACATGGTTAATCATTGATCGATCTGACAATTGATCATTGAAACTGCTAATTGATATCTGTGTTTGATTGAATTAGCGTATTCGCAAGAACTGGTTATAGATTATTGAATTTCTGTCGCTTTCGTTCATTTATTTTGAGATCTTCTGGTTCAATTGGTTGTTGTGTTTTGTTCTCAATTTGGTTTAGCTTAATCGAATTTGATTGAATCTGAGATGACGACTCCTTCTAGTGATCCTCACAATACCGGTTCCTCAACCAAGCCTCCGATGCTGGTTAGGACCGAGTATAACATATGGCAACGAAGAATGCTTCATCACCTGTCTGTTAACAGTTTAGGTTGTTGGAGATTTGTGGTACATGGACCACATAAGCCTATGGTGAACAATCCGGAAACCAATCAAATGGTTCCGAAGAAGAAGGAACAATACTCTGATGAAGATCGGAAACTATTTGAGATTGATGCTAAAGCCCATGGAATTCTGGCCATGGCACTGCCTAATGAAATCTATTCTGGGCTTATGCATCATGAAACTGCTCATGATCTCTGGAATCCCCTGAAGGAACAATTCGGTGGCACAGATGAGGTCTTAGCAAACAATAGAGAAATCCTTGCCCAACAATATGAGACATTCTCTCATAGAAAGGGTGAGACACTGACTCAACAGTTTGAGCGTTTTTCCTGCTTGATATCTGAGCTGAAAATGGTGAAACAGGAATACACCAATAGCCAGATGAACAACAGATTCCTCAGATCACTGCCTGAGAGATGGGACACATATACTATTGTCCACGCTCCAGTGCAAATCTGGATGGCCTATCTCTCACCCAACTTCATGGGAAACTGCTTACATTTGAAAGAGACATAGAGCACAAGAGGAAACTGTCCTCATCAAGAAAGCTCACTGATGACTTTGTACCAGGGAATACTGCCTTGGTTGGTCATGAGTTAGAATATGATGCATCTGAAAGCAATTATGATGAGCATATAGATTTCTCTTCAAATAGTTCTGATCATGCATTTGTTCGTATTGAGAGTCATTCTGGCAGTAATAGTGACAATTTATGCTTCATTATGGATGATCTGAAAGGAATAGCTGATGATGATCTAGAAGAGATGGATATTCTGAGCCAAATGGCATTGATTAATATCAGATCTCAGAAGTTCTATAGAGAACTGGCAGGAAATTTCCTGGACTCTCTGGCAAAACCAAAGTTGGTTTTGACAAGAGTAAGTTGAGGTGTCACAAATGCCAAAGGCTAGGACACTTTGCAAGAGAGTGTAGATCAACTGGATCTAACTCTTCTGCACCCTTTGTGACTTTTCCTAGTACTAGTCCACAAAACAGAGGGCAACAACCTGCTGGTTCTTGTCATCATTCACATCCTAGATCTCCTGCATACTTTGTTCCCTAGGGTCAAATGTCATATCCTTATCGCTGTTATTATGTGCCTCAACCAAATCCTGTTCAAGCTCCAATTGCACAACAACCACAAGCATTGCCTCAACCACAACCTTCCCAATCTCATCAACAAACTCAACCTCAACAGCACAGCTTCTTCACCCCAGGAGTTGTTGACTGGAGCAGTTTACTAGATGACTTGTCTAGTCATGAACAACTGTTCTCAGGTGCTGGTCAACATGGTGGTGAAAGTCCTTTTGGAAATTTAGCTCTTATGGCTTTGGATTCTGCTGATACTTCATCCTCTAATGCCTCTACACCAAAGGTATCACAGGTATCCTTTGAGGCAAAAGCCAAATTATGTTCTGAAACATGCATAGCAGCATTTGCATCTACTAGAGAAGCAAATGTAGCTTTAATCAACAAGAACATTGAGCTTGAACAAATAATTTCCAAAAGAAAAGCTGAATTTGAGTCTATACTTAATGATAAAAATGATGAGATTTACAAACTGAAATGCCAAATAACTGATGATAAGGCTAGGGAAGAGATACTTCTTGAGAAGTATAAAGATCTCAAAGAAACCCTTATAGTTACTCAGGTAGAGTGTGATAGATGGGTACAATCATGCAAAGGTTTTGAAATGCTTCTTAGTAAGCAATCTGCTTCCAATGTGAAGTTTGGCATTGGTTACAATCACACTGCTCCACCTACAGATTTTACTCCAGAACAGAGGTAGAATCTGATGGTGAGAGTAATAACCAATCCATCTCATCATGTGATCTACTTTCTGATACAGCACAATCAGAAGTAGAAGTCAGCATCAAGCCCTCTCAGAACCTATCAGCTGATGTTGATGGTTCAAATGCTGACACTCACATGATCAATGAGTTGATCAACTCAGGAGTTAATTCTGAAAGTCCTGAAAGGACTAGAGAGCAGGATTTAACACCTGAAGATCAAACTCCAACTACTGTCAGTACTGAAAAGAAGAAAACTGTTAGTAGAAAGAGTTTGAAGGCTACTAAAGAGGAAGTCAAGAAAGCAAACAATGCTTCCAAAGCACTGAAGAACAAGTCTTGAGTTGCTTCACCCTCTTTAGTTGATGATCAACCTAAGATGAAGAAGAAACCATGTGAAGTATGTGGTTTGTTCAATCATCTTACAGATGATTGCTGGTACAAAGGAGGTTCCAAACTCAAACATAAAGAAGAAATTAAAGAGAAAATGGTAAAAATGAAAACTGAGTTTGAGACCACATTTGTTTCAGCAACATCAAATCCTGTAACCCTTAAGTCCTCAAAGAAATCCAAAAAGGAAGGGGTTAAACTGGGGACAACTGAGAGTGCTCAGAAGAAGAAGGTGCAACATAGGAACTTATCAAACTCCACTGGCAATGTGTCTGATGAGCTGAAAGCTTTATCACAAAATCAGACACAACTGGTGATGATGGTTCAACATCTGTTGGGTAGAGTTAACCAATTAGATGCTCCTATGTTGAAACCACAGAAAAGGAGATCCAAGCCAAAGGATTCCTCTTCTTCACCATCTTCTTCCTCTCAGGCTGTTGTTTCAAATAAACCTGTTAGTTTACCATCTATTGGTGAGACCAGGCCCAAAACCAAAAAGGTTTGGGTCTCCAAAACTAACTGATTGTTTATTATTGCAGGGTTCTCCAACATGCCCAAGTAGCATCTGGTATATAGACAGTGGGGGATCTATGCAAATGACTGGGAACAGCTCTCTTCTTCATGACTACTCTCAAGGAAAGAAGGGTTTTGTTTCTTTTGGCAATGATGCTAGAGGACATCATTGGAAATGGCTTTGTCTCCAATGGAGAAATCAAGTTTGATGATGTTAATCATGTGGAAAATCTCAAGTACAATCTCTTGAGTGTCAGTCAAATGTGTGATAAAGGCCATGTTGCTCTTTTCACCAGTCAGAACTGTAGGATTCTCTCATCCAAAGTTCTGCATTTGATTGACAAGGTGTTGGATGATCACACTCTCCTGAGAGCCAACAGGACAGGAAGAGTGTATGCCTTAGATCTTTCCAAGAAAATAGGTCTCAGAGGCAATCCTTGCCTATTTTCCAAAGCCTCTTCTCAAGAATCTAAACTGTGGCACAGAAGGCTGGGTCATGTTAATTTCAAAAACATGAATCAACTTATCCACAATAGTTTAGTCAGAGGCTTACCAATAAAGGAGTTCCACTGTGATGAAACCTGCACTGCTTGTTTAAAAGGAAAACAGCACAAAGTCTCATTTCCTCCTATTGAAGAGCCTAAGTCCACTGCCTGCTTGCAATTACTGCATATGGATCTATTTGGTCCTGTGAGAGTGATGAGCATGGCAAAGAAGAAATACTGTCTGGTAATTGTGGATGATTACTCCAGATTTGTATGGACTTTATTTCTACATTCAACGGATGAGGTTGCTCAGAAGGTTATTAACTTTGTGTTGTATATTGAGAAGCAGTATTCCCTTCCAGTCAAGTGTATCAGGAGTGATAATGGAATTGAATTCAGAAACCATACACTTGATGACTTCTATCTCTCAAAGGGAATCAAAAGGCAGTTTAGCATCCCAAGGACTCCAGAACAAAATGGAGTAGTGGAGAGAAAGAACAGGACCCTAATTGAAGTTGCAAGGTCCATGCTGGCTGACTCTGGTTTGCCACTGACCTTTTGGGCTGAAGCTGTCAACACAGCTTGCTATGTGCAATATAGAGTTTTAGTAAATCAGACGTTGATGAAGACTCCATATGAAGTTCTCCATCACTTGGCTCCTCTAATTTCATTCTTCAAAGCATTTGGGTGTCCCTGTTTTATTCTCAACACAAAGGATCAACTCCATAAATTTCATCCTAAGGTGGATGCAGGGTATTTTGTTAGTTATTCATCTACTTGCAAGACATACAGAGTCTTCAACTGCAGAACAAAGATAGTTGAAGAGACTTTGCATGTGAAGTTTAATGAATCTCCTTTGGACAAGATTCCACAAAACCCTGTGGAGTTGTTTGATTTGGACATACTGCAATATGTTCCTTATCGACCTCCAGCTGTTGCAGATCCTGTGGATAAATCATCTTCAGCATCATGTCTTCCACCTGGTGGTATTGATGATGATGATGATAATATCAATACTCACCTATTCAAGTTTAGTGACCAACTGCCTTTGTCTGCTAAATTTGATGTTCCTGTAGCTTCAGCAGTTCCATCCACAACAAATGCTGATGAGATCTCTGTTTCCTCTACATCTTTTGAGTTACCATCTAAATCTTGGTTTCAAGAGTCTACATCAACATCTGCTGCTGCTGAAGGTTCTACAAACACTTGCACAGATCTCATTGTTTATCAAGAACTGAAGAATCACCCCATGTCCCAGATTATTGGTGATATCAATGCTGGTGTTTCAACAAGAAGCCAATTGTCTAACTTCTGCTTCTATGCTTTCTTCATCAGTCAGCTAGAGCCAAAGAACTACCATGTTTCTTTGAGAGACAATGGATGGGTTGAAGCTATGCAGCTTGAGCCACTTCAGTTCAAGAAACAGCAAGTGTGGGAACTGGTTCCTCTTCCCCCAGGTAAGTGTGCAATAGGCACTAAATGGGTGTTTAGGAACAAAACTGATGAAAATGGGCTTATTGTTAAGAACAAGGCTAGACTGGTTGTACAGGGGTTTCACAAGAAGAAGGTATTGACTATGATGAAACCTTTGCCCCTGTAGCCAGACTAGAGGCAATCAGATTGTTCTTAGCCTATGCTGCATTCCACAATCTTAAAGTTTTTCAAATGGATGTCAAAAGTGCATTTTTATATGGTAAAATAAAGGAAGAAGTTTATGTGTGTCAACCACCAGGCTTTGAGGATAATAAACTGTTGATACATGTATGTCCCTAGATCGTGATATGTGATGTAATAGATCTTGTTTGGTATGATTAATGAACTGATATTGATAGTCTGTTGGTTATAATGTTTAATAGTTCATTAATGAGTCGTGACTGAATTGATTTGGTTTATGATTACTTGAATGATTACATATAATATTATATTAATTAACTAAAACATTCAAACTTAACTTAATGAAGTTTCCATGCGAATGGCTCATACGAATGAACCATACACATGAAGAACTTCACACGATTGACTCAGTCGCACGATTGAACCAGGAGACTGGATCAGTCGTACGATTGTAACATAAGATTGGCTCAGTCGCACGACTGAACACTCAGTCGCACGAATGAACCAACCGCATGGTTCAATTGCACGACTGAACCAAACTAATGGTTCAGTCGCACGATTGAATAGTGCCAACCTATAAATACAACTCAATTCGTGATAAACGGGGACACTCGATCAAGTACGAATCTAGACGAACCCTAGCCGTCCAGAAACCTTCTCAATCGTTCTCCAAGTTCATAGAACACATTAGATCGATTCCTTATCGATTTCTACCGTTAGTTTCAATCCTTGATTGATTCTTCGTGTGTTCTCACTTATTGGATCGCCAATCAAATAGAATTCCGCACTATTTGATCTGGTTTACACGTGATCTCTAGGTATTTCTGTCAAATACTAGGTCCTAACAAGTGGTATCAGAGCTATTGGCTCTTGATTACGTGTTGATTCAATCAAGATTGCATAAAAGTCTGTGTTTTTACACTAAAAACGCAATCTTTGGCATCAAAAGTGATCTTGCAAGTTCCCTGCTCATCGATGTTTGGTTTCAACGGACTTAGGCGATTAGAACTTGTGAAATTTCGAATTTTTACGGCTGAAACCCCTCAAACCTAGAAATTTTTACGAGTGACTCATTCGTACGACTGGACTCCATTCGCATTGCTCATACGCATGATTGGACCTAGTCACACCTTCATTCGGCCGACTGAAACGTTCGTTCGCATAGCTCATACGCACCAGATTCATTTGCACGACTGAACCAATCGGCCAGTTCATTCGCACGATTGAACCAATCGCAGAGCTTATACGCACGATTAGCTCATTCGCATCCTTCAGTCGCGTCAGTGAAAGTTTTTTTGATTAGATTATAAGTTTAGTCGTCATGGAAGATCAGATGTCAGCCTTTACAGCTGGGAAGGACTCAAGGATACAGAATCTGCTGTTGCTTGAGAGTGAGGTGGGGAATCACAATAAACCACCAAAGCTTTTGACTTTAGATGAGTTTCCCCACTGGAAACAACGTTTTGAGATCTACCTTAATGGAGTAGATCCTAATCTACGGGAAGCCATTGAGATAGGTTATAGTACACCAGTGGGAGCTGATGGAGTTAAACTAACATTAAGCGGGATGACAGACGCACAGAAAGTAAAGTACAATGCAGGGAAAAGAGTTTATGGATTGATCACTCAGTCTATCCCCAAAGACATATTCCACCAGTATTCAGAGAACAAGCAGTCCAAGAAACTGTGGGATGCGCTAGAGAAGAGATATGATGGTAATGCATCATTGAAGGCAATCATGGCAAAGGAGTTAAAGAAGGAATTCGATAACTTCTCATCAATTGGTAATGAATGTTTGGACGAAGTCATAGACAGATTCTACCACTTGATGAGCGAATTGCATACACATAGAGTGGCTACCACCATGGAAGAGAAAGTAAGCAACTTCGCAGACGGGTTTCCTGATAAGTGGGCTACACTCGTGTCTAACCTGAGACAGAATGGAATCCTTGTAAAGCTGGATATAAATGACTTCATTCTTAAGTTGCGAGAAGAAGCACTAAGGATGAAGTATAGAGCTCAGGAGTCTTCTTACACACAAAATCCAGCTTTATACAACGCCACGCCTCAAGCTAAGACATCTGGAGCACCCCTCCAGACTTCTTTTGTGTCTAGCTCGTCAGGTCCTTCACATGCTTCTCCTTCTGGATCAGACACATCTGGGTCATCATGTACCCATCATATTGGAACAGAAGCAAACGCTACCAAACTGAAGATCGAGAACCTCGGTAATGTGACCGTGGAAGTAGCTCGAGAGCATATGGATCTTTTACCAGCAGTGGTTCATTCATATGATGGACTTGTTGCCAGGAAGATTGGAAACTGCCATCTGGCAGATGAGGACTACGAGCAGGTCCATGAGATGGAGCTTGAAAGAATGGATATAATGTGGGCCTTAGCTAGTGCTGTCCGGAGGGCGAAGAAGTTTGTGAAAAAGACTGGACAGAACTTGGTTGCTACTAAGGACACCACCTTTGGCTTCGACAAGAGTAAAGTGACCTACTTTAACTGTGGTGAGAAGGGGCACTTCAAACGAGAATGTGTCAAGCCAAAGAAGACGGGGAATGGGAACCCGTTCTCATCCTTTACTACCCAGGACAAGCAACCCTCTAGTTCTACTTCATCAAACAAGGATCCAAAAGCACTAACTGCTCATGATGATGAAGGACAGGATTGGAGTTTCAGGTTTGTCTCACCAGGAGAATCTAACATTGCCAGTGTTGAGGATATTGACGATGATTCTGCGAGTGAAGGTGATATAGCAGTTGAGATTGCAATGTCACATAGTGAAGAAGCAACTGCAGCCGAGGTCAGTTACAAGCCAAATGAGGAAGTTTCCACATCAGAGACACAAAAGCCAGAATCACCAGAACCGGAATCATCTGATGCTGCACTGATGGCTAACTCTTCTGACCCAACTCAGGTAAGTACCACTGACCAAATTTTTAATAACCATGCTTGTTCTGATTGTGAAACTTTTAGAAATAGCATAGATGAAAAATTTACTAGGTTATTAGATCATAATGATAACTTAGTAAAGGATTTACGTCTGTGCACTGAGGCTAATAGAGTACTAAAACAAAATGAGCATAGTTATAAAGAAAAGATAGACCTAATGACTAAACAACATAGGAAACCGAAGTAGTGGCTTTTAACCAAGCAACAACATTAGCTACTATCTAAACTCCCTAGAAGACACTAAGAAACAAAAGGCAGTTCTTGAAGTCGAAGTTAATTCATTAAAACAGAAACTGCATAGTTGGACTAGTTCTTGACACATAGTTCAACACTTAGTGAGAGAAAGGAATAACGGGGAGGGATTAGGCTACAAAGTGGTTCCACCACCACCTGAGACCTTGTTAAACACTAAGTCTAGACCTGTAAATAATAACCCCATCAAGGATCATGTGGTGACTACTCCTCTTGTTACTGATCCAGACACCTCATGTTCATCTACTGAATCTGGTCAGAAACAAAAGGACTCCACTTCAAAGGCAAAGGGTAAATTGCCTTGTGTTAACCTGGAAAATGAATTTGAAAAAGTTAATTTAAAGTCAGGGTCAAACAAAGTCAAATCAGAACCTAAAAGGACGTCAAATGCTACTTTTTCACATGCCTCAAGTCAAAAACCATTAACCGAAAGGTGAAACAGGTTAAAACAGTAAATTTTGTTACACCAGAGAACACATCAAACATCCAACAGTCAAAAACTAAAGTGATTGATGTTACTAGAGTGTCACGCACTTCTCCACAAAGAAAGTCTACTCATAAAGTTGATAGCAGGTCATGCTACAACTGTGGAGAATGTGACACATTGCTTCCTACTGTCATTTCTATCAGACACCTAGGAAGAAGATTGATCTTCTTGAATCTAAACCTAGGTCTTCTAAGCGGAGTTCTTTAACTCCACCTAGAAGAGCTAGTGAACATAAAGTCCAACCTGTAAGCCAGACGCCTGTTTATCATAAACAGGCATTACACAAATCTGGCTTATGGAAAGAAAAATCCACCTACGTGTCTAATACTGAGGTCAAGAAGGAACCTGAGCTACCCTCACCTTCTAAGGGTCAATGGGTGGAGTTTATGATGTGTGATACCTCTAGGAAACCCAAGACAGTCAAAGCTTGGGTTCCTAACCTAAACTGATTCATTTACTTTGTATGTGCAGGGTGTTCGATATAGTGCTGAGACTAACACGTGGATTATAGACAGCGGAGCATCCAAGCATATGACAGGAAATAGAGCCCTTTTATCTAACGTCAAAAAAATAAAAGGAGGGCATGTTTCCTTTCCAGGAAACAAAGGAGGCTATATCACTGCTCAGGGAGAAGTGGGAAATCAGAAAGTTAAGTTTGATAAAGTGAACTACATCCAACAACTTCAGAACAACTTACTTTCGGTTTCCCAAATCTTTGATAAAGGGTTTAAAGTCATCTTCGATAACCAGAAGTGTTACGTGCTCAAGAAAGAATATATGATCCCAGAGGACCAAGTTGTGATGACTGCTTCAAGATATAAAGACCTTTATGTCTTGGATCTGTCAACAGCTGCCACAATGGATCATGAGGTTCAGTGTTTCTTATCTAAAGCTACTGAGAAGGATTCCATCTCCTGGCATCGGAGAATGGGACACATTAGTCAAAGGAAGATGAATCGTTTGATTCAGAAGGATTTAGTTAGAGGAGTAAATGTCAAGAACTTCCAACTTCCTGACTTTTGTGTAGCTTGCAAGAAAGGCAAACAGACAAAGAAGGCTCATAAGGAAAAGAAAGTTCATTCAATAGAACTTCTTCTTGAGCATCTTCACATGGATCTGTTCGGTCCAGTTAGTACAAGGAGCATTGCAGGCGATGTGTACTGTTATGTGGTCACTGATGACTACTCAAGGTTCACTTGGGTAATGTTTCTGAAATCAAAATCAGAAACTTTGGAGACATTCAAGGAATTAGTAACCACACTGGAATCACTCTACAAGCTAAAAGTTCGACAAATACGCTCAGACAACGGGACAAAATTCAAGAATCAAGGGATGGAGGCATACTGCAAGGAAAAGGGAATTGTGCATCAATTCACTTCTGCCTACACACCTCAGATGATTGGCGTTGCTGAGAGAAAGAACAGGATTTGATAGAGACAGCCCGGACTATGCTGGCAGACTCGAAACTGCCTATCCAATTCTGGAACGAGGCAGTGGCAAATGCGTGCTATACACTGAATCGAGTCCTAATAGTCAAGCGCCACGGAAAGACATGTTATGAGCTACTTCAAAGATGCAAACCGAATTTGGAGTATCTTTAACCTTTTGGCGCACCGTGTACACTTCTGAAGAAGACACAAGAAGGAAAATTCAGCGAGAAGGGAGTTGAAGGAATTTTTCTAGGATACAACATACCGAACAAGCGAGTTTACTATAACTCAACGGGTCTTGTAGAAGTGTGGTGTAATGTAGACGTTCAGAGATATACCACACCACCTACAGGCAAAGGACCTGCATACTTCTTCGATTATGATGGATTCTTCAAATCCTTCAACATCCCTCTCCTCCCTCGGATGATGAGTTAGCTACTAGGATGATGTATGATATTCTAAATACTCCATCTAGCACACAGGGAGAGTCATTTACTCAGTCATAAGGGGTAGTCGATGAAAGTGACTCCTCCTCTGAAGATGAAACTGAAGTAGATGACCAGAACAGTCAGGAGGAACAGGTTCCAGTTCCTGAAAGTCCACAAGCATCCACAAGTGATGCACCCTCGACTTCGGAACCTCAACCCCAACCTCCTCAGATGCAGACCAAAATGTTCATAATCTTGGTTCGGAGGTGACTGTGCCGACTACTCCAGGATCACGACTAAACGTCTATCATCCCCTTGACAATGTTATTGGAGATGTCCGATAAATCAGCTATACTTAGCTGATTACGCCTCAGTTATGGAGAAGGGTTACATTCATGATGGTGCTTATCGATGTTTTGTCTCGCAGGTTGAGCCAAAATATGTCAGTGAAGCACTAAATGATGAGGCGTGGGTGAGTGCCATGCAAGAAGAACTTCTGCAGTTTCAGAAGTTAGGTGTATGGACTCTGGTTGATAGACCTAAAGGTGCTAAAGTCATTGGCACCAAATGGGTACTAAAATGTAAGAAGGATGACCAAGGAGTCATTATCAGGAACAAAGCTCGACTGGTGGTTCAAGGTTTTCGCCAAGGTCGAGGGGATTGACTATAATGAGGTGTTTGCACCCGTGGCAAGGATGGAAGCTATTTGTATCTTCCTTGCCTATGCATCGTACATGAAGATTAAAGTCTACCAATTAGATGTGAAGAGTGCATTCCTTCATGGGGAAATCAGGGAATAGTCTATGTAAGTCAACCCGAGGGATTCGAAGACCCTTATCATCGGGATAGAGTTTACAAGCTCGACAAGGCGTTATATGGGCTTCATCAAGCTCCTCGAGCTTGGTATGAGAAACTCTCGACTCATCTTGTGAAACACGGCTTTCGCAGGGGAGTCATTGACTGTACATTGTTTATTAAAGAAAAGGATGGTGACCTACTGCTTGTACAGATATATGTTGATGACATAATCTTCGGTCAAAGAACGAAGAGTTATGCAAAGAGTTTGAAGCAGTGATGAAGAAAGAGTTTGAGATGAGTGCGATGGGGGAGATGAAGTTCTTTCTTGGGTTACAGGTGGATCAAACACCTAATGGGATCTTTCTACATCAGACCAAGTATGTAGGAGACATTCTCAGTCGCTTTGACATGGAGAATGCTTCTGCTGCTGGGACTCCACTTGCTACGAATCATGATATAGCACCTGATGAGAACGGAGATCTTGTAGATGCCACTATGTACCGAGGAATGATTGGATCTCTCATGTATCTCAGTGCCTCAAGACCTGATATCATGTATGCTACATGAATATGTTCCAGATATCAGGATAAACTGAAGGTCAATTATCTGATCGGGATCAAAAGGATCTTTCGCTATTTAAAGGGTACACCCACACTGGGGTTGTGGTATCCTCATGATGACGATTTTGAGCTCACAGCGTATAGTGACTCGGACTATGGAGGCTGCAGAATGAAGTACAAGTCTACATCAGCAGGGTGTCAATTCTTTGGGAGAAGATTAGTTACATGCCAGTGTAAGAAGCAGACATCGGTTGCATTGTCAACCTGTGAAGCCGAATATGTTGCTGCTGCAAGTTGCTGTTCTCAAATAATTTGGATTCAACAGCAAATGCGGGATTACGGTTTGAAATTCTCGTCTACTCCTATTTTTGTTGATAACTCTGCTGCAATTGCAGTAACCAAAAATCCGGTTCAACATCCTAAGACCAAACACATCGGTATTAAATACCACTTCATAAAAGACTTTTTTGAAAAGACCTTAATAGATGTGGTTAAAATTAATACTGATTTTCAACGTGCTGACCTCTATACAAAAGCCTTTGATAAACCATGTTTTCAATACTTGCTAGAGGTCAACGACGTTAAAAAGAAAAGTGAGGTAATTCCTGATGAGAATAATGTGTAGTCCGATGTAGTTTCGTTAAAGTTTATTTTATTTTATGTTATCTGTTTTTTTCTTTTGTCTGTTACATTTAAACTCATGTTATTTTGTTGTTTATTAAAATCCAAAAATAATTAAATCCGAAATGATTTTAGTATTTTAGGGGGAGAATATGTCAGCAAGTTAACATTAAAAAAATAATAATAAATAAATAAATAAATAAATAAATGAGGGAGAAGGGGTAACTAGCTGAAATAAGGTAGATTGTGTCTGTGATACCGATTCAATACCTCTGGAATATGATAGTACACAGAAACAAATCAAGAGGGATTTTAAAATTTAAGGTTTGAAAAGATGCAAAAGTTCAAAGTATAAGTCTGTGTAGTCTAAGCAATATAGAAAGGGAAAATGATAGAAAACTGGCAACTCCTAAGGTGACACAGAGAAAGTAGACTTAGAGGCTGCTAAACCACAAATGATATGTTGGTAGATTAAACACAATAGACAATTAGACCTGATTGGTGATCTCAAGATCAATCTAAGTTGTTCAACTGACTATGGGCTCCCATCTTATCACTGGTTAACACAATCAAATATATTGCAATAAGGGGTAATGAGCATTTAAATGCCACAAAAGTGTGCGGATGACCATAATTAGAGCAAGCAAGAAAAAATGAAAGACAAATGCAATAAAGCTAATGACTTATGTTGTTGGTGCATATTGTGTCAAATAAAATAAGCTACTCTAACAAGGAGATAGGTGTGTGCCTCTCTGCTGTGTGATGGCACTAACCTGAGGGTAAGCATAACCTAGATATTCTAGAATTCATTGTTGTTTGCTGCCTCTCTGCTGTGCGATGGCACTGACCTGAGGACAGGCTTCTCTTTGAAAGCTCTAAGAATAGTCTCTTCTTGTAATAATACCCGTAGACCGCTCAAAACCTCTGAGGAATGTTGATTACCATATAAGTGTGGGATCCACAAATGTTAGCTGAAATAATTAAACCTAAATCAGTCACCAGTCTGCGTCAAAAGTCTATGTATGGATTTAAGTGGACAAACATACTGACAATCTTAGTGGCGACATTCTCAAGAGTTCAAATCAATGTGAAAATCTAAGAGTTTCAGTATGATTTCCTTAATTTGCTAACGACTCTGGATGAACACCGAAAATTTAAGCATCAAAAAGTCTTAATCACAAGTCCCAAATGATTTGATATTCCTGTATGATTCCAAAATTGAGTTGGTCCAGATATGATCAATCTAAGTTGAAGCTGTCTACTCCTAATCAAATCCCTTAGATTTCCATCTTAGGATTTTATCTTTCACAAAAAGTCCAAAAATAAACTTTAGGTGTGTAGTTAGTTTAAGTTCCTATGTTTATTTTTTAATTTGTGTGTTTGTCGGACTACATCAGGGAAATCAGAAGGGAATTAACTTACCTAAAAAGGGTCATGTCTGAGATGGCCACATGGTTTTCAAAATTTAAAAGGTCACGTCTGAAGTGACTGAATTAGTTAAGAGCTTACAATGTTATTATCAAAAGTGAAAAGTGTCTTAATAGTAAATGTTCAAAATGACTGTAAACTTACAAAGTGTGACCCATTCGCACTAGTGGATCATGGTTATCGACCAACTATGCGAATGGCTTCCAATCGGCTGAATGGACATGAAATTGATCCATTCGACCGAATAGAAGGGGGAGAATGAAACAGTAGACCGACTGAGGCTCGGTCGATCAACTAAGGGGCGAATGAAGGAGACCGAATGAGTCAGTCGACCGACTGAGACTCAGTCGGCCGACTGAATGCGACTGACTCAGTCGCCCGATTGAACTGAGCGAATGAGGCCAGTCGGCCGAATGAACCTAGGTTCAGTATTTAAGGGTCTCAGTCGATCGCATCTCACTCATCACTCCCAATAGCACCCCAAATCGCGTTCTTTACCGTTACCCTGTCAAAATAGCCACAGATTCTGATATACATTGCTGTTAAGATTCTTACATTCCAGTGACGTTTTACAGGTACACTATTCCTTGAATCCTACCAAAATCAGCACATTACCGACCTACAATAGCGACACTGGATTGAATCAAGAACCGAACTGTGAAATGACCTAATCACCTATGTAAATGAAGCAAAATGTTAAAATTGAGTTTAATAGGTTATTAGTGACAAGTAGACGAGGCTAATGGACCATTAAACACTATTAAATGACTTAGATTAGTCAAGATTAGACCCACAGGCGATCGAACAGTGGGGCAAGCGACTGGTCGTTCGAATGAACTCCAATCGCACGATTGAACCTTGCGATTGGATCATTCGACCGACTGAACCACCCGAATGAGTCCAGTCGGCGATTGAACTCAATCGCATGTCTCAATCAGCCGATTGAACTCAATCGGATGTCTCAAACAGGTGACTGACTTAGTCGCATGATTCATTCGCACGAATGAATCAAAATGACTTTCAACTTTACACTTAGAACAGAAGTTTTCATGTCTTATGTACTAATGGTTCTATGTCTAGTGTGTTTCAGGAAAAATGACTGACCGATGGTCTCTTAATCCAAAGCACAACATATGTGCCCATTTGGACCACACGACACGGAACGGGGCCAAGTTCTCCAATATTATAGCCTTCCTCAAACGTTCACGGATACATAAGGCTATATCTACGCCCTGCACACCTTAACATCACTACACCAGGCATTCTGGGAGAATGCCTCAGTGGATCGTTCTCGTGAGCCATACAGCATCAGAAGCACCATTTTGGGTCAAGCTATCGACATTACTGCCACGGACATCCAAAGAATCCTTGAGCTTGGGGATGACTCTACTCACCCCACTAAGTTACATCCATTGACTGTGAGAGGGTGTTTTCTCCGAATCAAGTATGCGGGGGACATTAACTCGGGGGTGCTAAATAAGAGCATCCTGTGCCCACAATACAAATATCTGGCACATGTGATTCTTAAGTGCATCGCATCGAGAAGGGGTGGCTTCGATGACCTATCAGATCAGACACAGAATGACTTCGTGGCTCTGGTGCTGAACCACCCTTTCAGCTTCTCTAATATGATCTTTGCTTATTTGGTAGAGAACATTGAAACAAAAGGGAAAGAAGGTTTTTGTATGTATCCCGATTTCTTCAGATGATATTCAATGAGAAGCTGCCTCAGCTCCCCAAGGAAAGTCACGATGCAGTGACTTTGGAACTTATGGATGACACTACGTGGGTAGGATGGTGGTATACCGGGGCAAGAAAGTTAAGCCCCAGGAAAAGAGGCTGATTGGCCACTTAGTAGATGAAAGTTATGTGGCACCGGGGAGACGCCAATGGCGTCACGAGGACAGTGACTCCGACGTGGAGCCAATTGTCCTCCCTACTGATGATTCAGAGGAGGATGACAGTGGGGATGATGCTATTCCATCCAGAGGCAATGTGTCTGACTCTGTTCCCTCTGTGTCTGTCTCACTGCTGAAGTAACTGAGTCAGCAGGATTTCATCAAGATTTTGTTCTTAACCATGAAAAGGAGGTTGAATCTGATGAGGAGCCACTGACCCGAACTGTGGGAAGGAAAGTTGTTCCCACAGAACATGGGTTGAGGGTTGTTGGTGAACAACGAGAGGCTCCGGAGATACAGAAACTGATCCAACTTATGCTCCGGGGTCCTCAGGCGGGATTGTAGGGGGAGCATCCACCTCAAAGGGAACGAGGAGAAAACGGATGGCTCAACCCCATGGCCAGAAAAAGAAGAAGCATAGGGTAACCTTTATCACTACCACATCCACCATACCTTCCACCACTACCACCTCTGCAGACACACCATCCACCACCATACCTTCCCCCACAACGACAACAGACACCACCATACCGACCACCACAAGCCAGACCCCAACCACCACTACATCATTCACCCCACACTCACCACCACTATCATCCAGACCTGACCCGATATTCACCACCTCCACCACCACCACTAGCCACCAAACCAAGCCCTCAGCCTACCCCACACACACCTATAGATCTCCTCTACCTCCAATCGGGGTAGAGGAACAGCTGTCAGCTTTAAATAGAATGGTGTTGCGATTGCTGGCGGCTGATGAGGAAAAGACCACTCAGATCCGCCAGCTTACCGCCCTGACTGCTGCACAATCGCATAAAATTGCACAGCAGGATCGAGTAATTGAGGAGCAGGCCCAGCAATTGGCTGCTCAGAACACTCAGTTGGACCAACTCCGAGCTCAAAGTGTCGCAGCAGGTAAGCAAATAGAGGAGTTGAAAAAAGCTAAGAGGACCATTTTGCTAAAATTGAAAGGATCAAACGAGGAACCTCTAAAGATAAAGGATGGAGACAGAAATAATAAAGATGATGATGATGATGATGACAGTGATTCTGATGAAGAGAAAACCGAAGAGTGGTGTGCAGATGAAGAGACTGAAGAAGGAGAAGCAGCTGAATCTGTCTCAGCTCCCGGGCAAGAGAAGAGAACAAAGAACAGACAAGATCAGTCAGCTTCTGCTTCTTCACCTTCACATGAAGAGACTAGCATTCAGGATAAAAGTAAATAGTGGATGTTTATGTATTTAATTACTTTTGTATTCTGTATTGAAAAATCATGTACTAAATGTTTATATTAAGTTAAGGCATTTTGTTTGATATATTACTAATGATTTGAGTGTGAAATGTGTAAATCAAACAGATCCAAAGTACCATAGAGATGAGTTTGATATTGCTCCCCTTCAACAGGTCAAGTCTCAACTCACAATGATTCTTGATCTGCAAGGGATTGTCAGAAGGTCAGTGAGTTATACCCCTGAAGAAGGTGAAATAATTCACAACCTATCTAACGAGCAACTGGCAGAGATGTTCAGACTCAATCCTGATGACATTGTCAAGGATGCTCTAACAGTTGATTCAAACAGTGACGACGAACTACATGACGTTGATGAAGTTGAGGTTGAAGATATTGCTGCTGAAGAGTACCCTCAGTACGCTGACAACGAGGGTAATGTGGTCCCCAATCTGGGTGAGTCCCTAGTTAGTGATATGTTTGAGGTACTAGACAAGATGGAGCAGGAAGCTGGAAAGACTGGAGGAACAGCCCAAGCCTCAAACGATGACGTATACATTCGAAAGGCTGAGTGGGCTGAATGTTTTAAAGAAGTCAGAGCCCAACGTGCTGCACCGAAGAGGGATGCCTACACCAAGTTCTACAGCGTCAAGAAACATCTTATGGTGTCAGGCAGGATTATAGCATGGGCATATTTTGATGATCTTAACGTTTATGCCGTTAAGAGGGAAAAGGGCATAGAGTACTTTAGATTTCCACATGATCTAAAGACTCTACCAGGATTTGAGCTCAACCAGCTGGCCAAGTTGAAGCTGTTGTATGCTGACCCGAGAAAGATGTCAGGCTGGTTTGAGGCTGCCCTAATGAAAGAGTACCACACCAGGTGGATTAACTTCAGACCTCAACAACCTACAAGGTATATTAGAAGGTCTGAGATGGACACCATTATTGGAAAACCTAATATTGTGTTGAAGTGGAGTCCTCCGTGCACTATGTCGAGAATCCCTCTCAGGGAAATGCCACAGGACTTCACTCCACACTTGAAATGGTGGTACTATGATTGGAGAACTGCTGAAGCTGTCATAGTTCTGAACAAAGGGGATCAAATGGATACTGTCAGGGTATTCGACCCAATGTGGCTAACTAACTTGTTGCTAATGATGTCTATACATTATACAAGTGGCCACTGTTCTACGACACACAAGACATTGTACAAGCCCTCCAGTTCCAAAATGTTATACGACTTTGCTTCGCGTTTGATATTCACGCGGGAGTCACACAAGAGGAAAAGTACAAGAAATATGAGGAGTTAATGAAGAAAACAAGACATTAGAGAGATCTAGGTCCAAGGGGGAGTTTGTTGATACATGTATGTCCCTTGATCGTGATATGTGATGTAATAGATCTTGTTTGGTATGATTAATGAACTGATATTGATAGTCTATTGGTTATAATGTTTAATAGTTCATTAATGAGTCGTGACTGAATTGATTGGGTTTATGATTACTTGAATGATTACATATAATATTATATTAATTAACTAAAACATTCAAACTTAACTTAATGAAGTTTCCATGCGAATGGCTCATGCGAATGAACCATACATATGAAGAACTTCACACGATTGACTCAGTCGCACGATTGAACCAGGAGACTGGATCAGTCGTACGACTGTAACATAAGATTGGCTCAGTCGCACGACTGAACACTCAGTCGCACGAATGAACCAACCGCATGGTTCAATCGCACGATTGAACCAAACTAATGGTTCAGTCGCACGATTGAATAGTGCCAACCTATAAATACAACTCATTCGTGATAAACGGGGACACTCGATCAAGTACGAATCCAGACGAACCCTAGCCGTCCAGAAACCTTCTCAATCATTCTCCAAGTTCATAGAACACATTAGATCGATTCCTTATCGATTTCTACCGTTAGTTTCAATCCTTGATTGATTCTTCGTGTGTTCTCACTGATTGGATCGCCAATCAAATAGGATTCCGCACTATTTGATCTCTAGGTAAGATAAAGGAAGAAGTTTATGTGTGTCAACCACCAGGCTTTGAGGATAATAAACATCCTGAATGGGTGTATAAACTTGATAAGGCTCTTTATGGGTTGAAACAAGCTCCTAGAGCCTGGTATGAGACACTCTCTACTTTTCTTCTTAAGAATAATTTCACTAGAGGCTCCATTGATAAAACTCTGTTTATTAAGAAGGTGGATCAGCATAAGCTACTAGTTCAGATTATGTTGATGATATTATTTTTGCATCCTCTGATCCCCAGTTGTGTGATGATTTTACAACATTAATGAAAAAGAGGTTTGAAATGAGTGCACTGGGAGAATTACAGTTCTTTCTAGGCTTGCAAATCAAACAAAAGGCTGATGGAACCTTATTCATGAGTCAAAATATAGAAAAGATCTTTTGAATAAGTTTGATTTACAAAACTGTAAGCCCTGTTCTACTCCCATGTGCAACACCACACAACTGGATGCTGATCAAAAAGGTAAAGTTGTTGATGAAACACTTTACAGATGTATGATTGGGTCCTTGATGTATTTAACAGCTTCTAGACCAGATATTATGTTTGCTACATGTGTCTGTGCTAGATTTCAGGCTGCTCCTAAAGAGTCTCATTTGATTGCAGTCAAGAGAATCTTTAGATATTTGCAAGGTACACAATCTCTGGGTTTATGGTATTCCACTGGACACTCTTGCAAATTAGTTGCTTTTTCAGATAGTGACTATGCAGGGTGCAAGTTAACTAGAAAGTCAACTTCTGGTGGTTGTCAATTCCTAGGCAACTGTTTGATTTCTTGGCAGAGTAAGAAACAAACATCTGTTGCTACATCAACTGCTGAGGCCGAGTACATTGCTGCTGCAAGTTGCACCTCTCAGATACTCTGGCTTCAGAACCAGCTTCTGGATTATGGCATTACAGAGACTAAGACTCCATTATTAATGGATAGTGCTTGAGCTCTGTGTATTGTCAAAAATCTAGTCCAGCACTCTAAGACCAAACATATAGAGATCAGACATCATTTTATTCGGGATTGCTTTGAGAAAGGTCTGATTGATCCTAAGTTTGTGCCTAGTGCTGATGAGCTTGCAGATATTTTACTAAGCCTTGGATAGTTCTACTTTCCAAAACCTTGTGTTAAGGCTTGGTATGCTGCAGCTAGAATAAGTGACAACTACTGATGATTTCAGTAATCATTACTGGTGATCATTGGTACCCATGTCATATATAAGTACTGATGAGTCCTTTCACCTTGAGTAGTTTTTATAACTACTGATGGCTAAATGCATCACAAGTACTGAAGTACTTTATCTGTTCCAAACTACTGATGTAGTTACAATACTGATGTAGTTACAACTACTGATGTAGTTACAACTACTGATGTAGTTACAACTACTGAAATCAGTACAACCAGATAAGTACTGACGTCCTATGAAACACCTGAAAAGCAGATGCAAAGTCTGATGAGTAAGTGTTGAGGACAGTATGAAACAGCTGAAAGGCTATGAATTGACGAAAACTACTGACGAGAACTTTCTCTTCAGTTGTTTCAACAACTGCTATTTCATTCTAAACAACTGAAGCAAAACCATGTCTTCAGTAGTTTTATAACTATTGATGACTAATACCAAGTCTTCAGCTGTTTACAACAACTGATGACAAAACCACTGTCTTCAGTAGTTTCACAACTACTGATGACAAACACCAAGTCCTCAGTTGTTTCATCATCTGAAGTCAAAACCGCGGCTTTCAGTAGTTTTCTAACTACTGATGCCTAACACCACGACTTCAGCTGTTTCAACGTCTGAAAGGGTAATACCATGTCAACAGTCGTTCAAAACTACTGATGACTAACACCAAATCCTTCAGTCGTTTTCTAACCAGTACCCTATAAATATCCTGACCTAATCCTTCAAAGCTTCATCTTCTTCAAACCTAACGTTCCTCTCCAAAACTTCTCTCTTCTAAATGGCATCCATGCAAATCAAACCGCGACACAACTGTGTAGCTTAGCTTACTAAATCGCCATTCTGGGCTAAGTTCGATACTGCTATCGATCTTATGGTCCAGTCACAATACAAAACGGCATTTCTTCTCAATCCCATCCTTCATGCCGAATCCCTCACACGGTTTTGGATCAACGTCACCATCACCACTGGGGAGAACAACACAGCATCTCTCCGGTCGGTCGTCAACAACCAAGAAGTGGTCATCACTCCCGAAATACTTCGCCAAACTCTACATCTGGATGATGCCATTTCTCCTGCTGGATATCCCAAGGGCACAACTGATTTATCCTTTGCCAATCATGGATATCAGGGCAACCTTAGTGCCTCCACTATAATGAAGAAACATTTCCATGACGCTGAACGCCTAATTTTTCACATGGTAAATGTCTGTTTGGCTCCTAAGACTTCGTCTTGGGATCAAATGTCTACGAAGTGGCAGCAGATAATGTATTCTATTCTTGAGCAACAGCCTTTAAATTTTTCAGAAATAATATTTTCAGAGCTCAAGGATATGGCTCAAAAACTAACTGCTAACCGTTGGATATTATATCCACAGTTCATAATGGCCATAATTACAAACCAGCTTCAAGCTGAGGGACTTGTTGGCCTGGGAGTCCCTGCTATGGCTGTTTTGCCTGAAGTATACTCCCGGCACAACTCTGACCACTCACTCAAAATGGCTGCCAAGCTGCGCAAACCCACGCAGCTGGAACCCACAGCCACCACCTCCAAATCAAAAGTCCCCACCAAACCCACCAAAAAGAAACCCAAAACGGCTACTCAGGGAAATAAGTCCCCTGAGGATGCCCCTACAACACAAACGCAGGATATATCCACTGGCTATAACTCCCTAGTGGATATAAGGACTCTTCCAGCCATAGCCGCTCAGGATTCCTCTCAACAGGAGCCTGCAGCACCATACAAGGGGTACCCACACATCTGGAATCTTCCTCACTTGAGGGGATTGCCATTGAAGAGCACCATAATCTGCCAATTGTTTTTCTGTTGCAATTTGAATCAATATGATTAATCTTTTTTCAGAGTTATCTCTAAGAAAATGATATCAAATTTCGATATGTTTTGTTTTGGAGTGTTGAACAAGATTAGCTATTATGAACATAGCAGTTGTGTTATCAATATAGATTGGTGTTTTAAGAAAGTTGAATCCATAATCTAGTAATTGCTTTTGCAACCAAAGGATTTGAGAACATTCTGCTAAGGCAGCAATGTACTCAGCTTCTGCAGATGAAACAGAGACATTTGTTTGTTTCTTGCATTGCCATGAGACTAATCTGGGACCAAGAAATTGACACCCACCCGAAGTAGATTTTCTATCTTGACAACATCCACCATATTTACTATCAGTATATCCATATAATTCAAAATTTCCTCGTAAGGATACCAAAGCCCTAAGGCTGGTTTACCTTGAGATACCAGAATATTCTTTTGACAACAATTAAGTGGGATTCTTTCGGGTCTGATTGATACCTGGCACATACACAAACAATATACATAATGTCTGGTCTAGATGCAGTAAGATACATCAAAGATTCAATCATTGATTTCTTCAAATTCATTGCACAATTTTGGACATGTAGAACCAAATATGATATCATCAACATACACTTGTACACATAAAAGATCATTATTATCCTTCTTTATGAATAAAGTTGGATCAAATTTCCCTCGTGTGTATCCATGTTGGATTAAGTGTTGTGATAACGTCTCATACCAAATTCTAGGGGCTTGATGAAGTCCATATAAAGCTTTACTCAGTTTATATACTCGATGTGGAAATTGTGCATCCTCAAAGCCTGAAGGTTGCTTCACAAACACATCATCAGTGATTGGAGCATATAGAAATGCACCCTTTACATCCATTTGATACACCTTGAATTTCATGAATGAAGCATAAGCCAGGAAAACTCGAATTGATTTAAGTCTAGCAACTGGTGCAAACACTTCATCATAATCTATACCTTCTTCCTGTGTGTAACTTTGTGCAATAAGTCTCGCTTTATTCCTTATTAGAACAACACAATCATCAGTCTTATTTCTAAAAACCATTTCGTGCCAATTACATTTTCTCCTTCAAGTAGATCCACCCAATTCCACACTTCTTGTTTGCGGAATTGAAGTAATTCTTCTTGCATGGCTTCTATCCAACCGTTGTCCTTTAATGCTTTGGTAACATTTTTAGGAACAATTTGAGAAAGAAAACAAGAGTATAAGCATACGTTTGCTTGTTCTGATTTACTCCTTGTTGTTCTCTCATTCAATGAACCAATAATCTGAGAAATTGGATGATTCTTGTGAATGCGAGATGTAGTAATCTCATCACATTGAACATTAACATCCAGATTTGTTTGATTCAATTTGGAAAACTCATGTATCAAAGTAGAAGAATGTGGATTGAAGTTCGGAACTTCAGTAGGTGAATTGACAAAGTAATCAAAGTTACCTGTATCAACTATATCACCTGAAATGGATGATGTTCCAGACTCAGGTATCACAAACTCATTACCATCATTAGGAATATTTTGTGACTCTTCCTGATTAATTGACTCTGAATGATCTGAAACTGTATTTTCATGGAATTGAATTGTTGAATCCTTGACAAATGATAAAAATGGGTATCCTGAGTTTGAATCATCTGGGTCATCATAATCTAAATCTTCACTAAAAGATCCAAGATCTCCTTTTGAGTTCTTCTTATCTATAGAATTAAGACAATTTGATTGATCAAACAAATTGGATTGAAAAGAGTTTGATAATGAATCTAGATCAAATAACCATACAAGACCATTTGAAACTGATGGAAAAGAATTTTCCATAAAGTTAACGTTGAATGTTTCAAGGATTACATTCGTCCTAGAGTTGTAGACTCGATAGTCTTTTGAAACTGATGAATATCCAACGAAAAATCCATTATCAGATTTTGCATCAAATTTCCTAATTGATCACTTGAATTAAGAATCATAACAGGACAACGAAATGATTTTAAAAAATTTATGTTCAGTTTTCTGCCAAACATTAACTCATATGGAGTTTTCAGTTTATCTTTGACAATTAAAATTTGATTCTGAACGAAACATGCAGTTGATATTGCTTCATCCCAAAAAGTGATTGGTATTTTTGCATCAGCTAACATAGAACGAGCAGCTTCAATCAGTGTTCTATTCTTCCTTTCAACAACTCCATTCTGTTGAGGAGTTCTGGGAGCACTGAACTGATGAGCTATCCCTTTCTGTGCACAAAACATTTTAGTGTTAGCATTTTTGAATTCTGTTCCATTATCAATTGTTATTATTTTCACTTTGTTGTCTAATTGATTTTCAACTTTAATGATAAATCCTTTTAATAATTCAGCTGTTTCAGATTTGGCATAAAGAAAGAAAACCCATGAAAATCTTGTAAAGTCATCAACGATAACTAAACAATATGATTTTCCTCCAATACTCTTGACGTTTGTTGGTCCAAAAAGGTCCATATGTAACATCTGGAGAGGTTTGGATGTTTAGTTTATAGGCTTGGACTTATAAGACGCTCTGTGTTGCTTTCCCTTCAAACATGCTGAGCAGTGATCATTTGTTGCAAACTTCTTGGATGGGAGTCCAATGACATGATTTCCTGCTACAAGCTTGTTCATGTTCTTGAAATTTGAATGACCGAGACGTCTATGCCAAAGCTGGCTTTCATCATTTGATGCCTTTGCAATTAGGCATGTTGTTTCAGTTAAAGGATCAACTTGAGACATATCCAATTTGTATACATCTCTGTCTCTCTCAGCTGTAACAATCACCCAATCTTTGCTTATCTTGAAACCTGGCTTCAAAACATAATAGAATGAATCATCAAATAGACCAAAATAAGATTTTCCACATATTTGAGATACGCTTAAAAGATTAAAGTTCAACTGTGAACAAAAGTTGACTTTATCAAAGCTTATTATCCCATTGGATACTGTTCCTTCACCGGTTAATTTTCCTCTGGCATCACCACCAAAGGCGACGTGAGTTCCATCTTTTTACTTAAAGTCTTGTAACAAGGCAGTATTGCCTGTCATGTGCCGACTACACCCACTATCCACATACCATGTTTTGATTGCTCTTTTTGGGCGTACATGCACTACAAGAAAGTTAAGTTGAAATATCTACCCAAGCCGAAATGGTCTTGGGCTTTCCAAATTTATCAACAATTGTAAATTTTTTATAATGGAGATTATTCAAATTAGGTTTATTTTTGATGAATTTACCAATTTTATTCTGAAAATTGTTTGATTTATTTTTGTGAACAATCATACCATTCGATTGATCATCATTTGAAATGTATTGATGTCTAACATTTTTATTAGTCATCCTTACAGATCTTGGTATAAAGTGTTCTTGCATACTATGTTTTGAGCTCATATAGTTGTTCTTAAGAAAAGATCTCAAACCTACGTTAGGTTGATTAATGTCTCTTTGAAATCCATTAGTTTGATTTCTCAAATACTGTCGATTAGCAATCCTTTGCTTATGTTTGATTTTGCAAAGTTTCTAGTGAGAGATCTATTTCTAAAGTAACAATGTGCAGTGTTGTGAGTCTTTTCATCACAATAAGTACAATATTTGTTATAGTAACAATCTTCTGTCGAATGATTTCTCATGTCACATATGTGACAGTATTTGTTGAAGTAGCACTTAGCAGTATTGTGATTTTTCATATCACAAATTTCACATTACTTTTGTGGTGTTAAAAACAACTTTTTGTTAACTTTTGACAATGACATAATGTTTGATTTTGGTGTCATATAGTTAAGCTGTTGTCTTTCATTTTTCACAGTTTGATTTTGTGTCAGATTATTGTTCATTTTTTTAACATGAACTTCCTTCTTGAATGTATTAGAAACAATCTTTTTGCTACAGCGAAGTCTTTGAATCTGAACTAGATTTAAGATCAGAGTATGATTTGTTCATAACATTTGCTTTATTATTTGAAAGAGAATTCATATTTACACACGTTGCTCACACAAATTTAATTGGTTTTATTTTTGTTGTTTGAATTGTTGCTTTAATCAAATTTTATGAACTTTTGTTTTGTTCAGATGTTGCTTTTGCAGATTTCTTTCTTCTTCTTTGATTCTTTGATTTAGAAGACTTGGTTTATTTTCAGATTGAACATCATCAGAAGAAGATTCCTTTTCTGATTAAAATTGTTTCATATTGATTGTGTTTGAATCTTCTGATGTTCCTATCTGTTGTTTATCCTTGTTTTGAATTTTGACTTCTTCTATAACATTATGAATTTGATGAGAAGAGATATTTTGTTTTGGTTGTTTGGTTCATATGATTTTATCTTGATTGGATGTCCATTTTTGATTTTTTCTTGATCTTTTTCAACAAACACTTGGACATTTTCTGTTTCTTCTTCTGCATTCTTGGTTTTGATCTGAAAGGCTTTAAGCTTTGCTTTATTTTCAGGTGAATGATCATGAGTATTGAAATTCTCTGGTAGTGTGTTTGTGATAGATTCAGGCATAGGTTCATGAGTGAAACCTAATCCTGCTTTTTGTTTATCTTTCCTTTTACTGATAAGTTTTTCTACTATCATTTTTGAACTCTTTAGTTTTGCTAGATCAACTTGAGTAGCAACATGTGCTATTTTCTCTTGTTCAAGATTCTTGGTCATCTTTTCTAGTTGTTTTGTTACAATTTCTAAATCTTTGATTGTTTTGTTCCATGAATTTTGAAGAGAGATAATCTTTTGATCTGCAGTTTTATGATCAGATTTAAGTTGATTATGCATAGATTCCTCTTGTTTTAGCTTTTCACAGATTTTGAATGAATAGTTTCTGTAGTGTTCAACTGTTCAAAAAATGATTTGGTGCAAAGCTTTTCTCTTACTTCTGCTGGTACTTCAGGAAATTTTGGAACTGTGGTTTGAGATGATGAAGTAGAAGATTTAACCTTTGGTTGATCAGAGTGAACCATTAGAGCTACTTCCTCTGTATCCTCTTTAGGGTCAGACTTGTCACTCCAATCATAGTTATCTTCCTCTTCATCACTTTCCACTTTTGGGTCATTGTTTTCTGACCAATGACTCTTCCTCTTCAATTTCTGCAATAAGAGATATACTTGATGTTAAGTCATTTGTAAATTGATTTGCATATGCACTCCAATCATATCCATCTTTTATGTTGACTACTACTGCTTTCTTTGTTTCATGAGATGATTTGGTTTCATCTTTAAGCTCTGGCGTAGGAAGACTTTGATAAGGCTTTTGAAAAGTCTTTTGAGCTTGTTGAAACCTTTGATTATTTGTGCTTGAATGAGCACTTCCTCCATTATTCCTTGGAGCTTTGCATTCTCTTGAAAAGTGTCCATAACTGTTGCAGTTCAAACATCTAGCTTTTGACTTGTGAAATCCAACAGTCTTGTTTGCACTAGGCTTGTATTTCTTGTTGACATAAGAATGTTTTTGAGTCCTATAGGCAATCATCACCATCTGCCAGTTCAGGTCCATCTCTTCAACATCTTCAGGATCCATCTCAAATAAATCTTGTAAACAAATCTAGTTGAGTTAAATGGCTACCTTGATATGCTTGAAAGCTGGCCATAAAAGCAGTAAATGCAGTTTTGGACTCTTCATCCTCTAATAGGATGTTAATCACATCTTTAACTTTGCTAGATTTAGCAGAGTTAGATGATGAAGAAGTCTCTGTCTGAATATTTGATGATTGTGACTGTGGTTTAGGAGGAGATTGAGAATGAGACTGAGTTGTATATGCAGGTGCACTCGTAAATGATGAGTCAGTGAAAAATCCTGCTCCTACAAATAAGTCTCCTTCTTCTTCGGGACTTTTCTCACTCTTTGCCATGAATGCATTTTCTATGGTGGTTGCAGGTGAAGCAACAAACTGATATTGAGACATTGATGCTGCTCTATCATTGTTCCTCGAGCTTTCATCAATCTCCACTGATTCTATTTTTGCAATAAGAAGATCTAGATCCATTGGAAACTTCTCAGTATGCTTTAATAGTGTTACAGTTTGTTTCCATGAAGATGGTAAAGCATTGAGTAGTCTAAGATTTAAATCTTCAAGATCAGGTTTGATACCAGCTGTTGACATCTCCATTATGAGTTGAACAAATGTATTCATCATTTGATTTATTGTCTCTCTAGACAAATGTTGAAATAGTTCTAAGTTTCTTTTAAGCTTTTGTTTCTTTAAATTTTCAATTTCTTTACCTCCTTCACAAATGATCTTAAATGCTTTATATAGTGTATATCTAGTTTGATATGTATCAAGCCTTGTATGAATTTCCAAAGGTAGTCCTTTACACATCAATGAATAGGCTTTAATATCATTCTTAACTCTTTTCAGATCATCTCCTTGAAGATCATCTTCTGGATAAGGTTCTGGAGAATCTTTAGTATACACAAATCCTCTGTCTGGTCCATCAGTTATTACAGGAATGTATGGTCCTTTTTCTATAGATTTCTAGAGATTAGTGTCAATAGAATTAAAATGTTGTTTTAGTCTAAGAGACCAATCTTTGAAATCAGCTCTATTTTTAAGTTTTGGAACTCTGTTTTCAGAATCTTCTGATTTTACCATTCTTATATTTTTGTTGTTTTCTTATATTTTGAATTTTTTTTTTAAATTTGAAAATGTTTTTCAGAGAATTTTCTTAAAACAAAATTCTAACTATCAAGGTTAAAATATTTGAATAGTATTCAAACGTATCAACAGTTGATGCGTCTACGTTGATAAACGTCTAAGGGAATGCCTTAGAAATTTTTTCCATAAACGTCTAAAATAGATGCGTTTGAACAGTTGTAAAACGTCTGAACAGTTGTAATGCGTATACAAAGTGTTGATGCGTCTACACAGTGTTGTTGTGCCTACACAGTTATCAAACGTCTAAACAGTTCAAAAACTTCTCAACAATGATACGTCTGGACACTCGAACAGTGATCAAACGTCTGAACTGAAAACGTCTACACAGTGTTGTTGCGACTAAACAGTAGTCAAACGCCTAACACTTAGACAAATTTTCAGCAAACTTCAACCCTAATGCGTCACATTCATCATGTTCATATGAATATAACAGACTCAAATCATCTAAATTCTTCAAATGTTGATGAATTCAATTGAAACTTTTCAATTAAGCAAGTTTTATGTCGATAAACATTCTTCTTAATATCAATATCCTCAATTTCAACAACAAATCACTCAATTTTTGAAATTTCAGTTCGAAACTTCAAGTCATTTTTGAACAACAAATTCAGCAAATTGGCTTGAAGTTGATGAATAGATGTGCTAATTGTGATTCAAATCATGTTTCTCATGATGAAACACCACTAAAATTCACAAATTTTCACTTGAATTGTATCTCAATCACAGATTCAGTGAGATTTTAGGTTTTCAAGTTCGAAAACTTAAATCGAAAATCAATCACTAACAGCTTACCAACAGCTCTGATACCATTTTATAGGATCAAATGAATATATCTGTGATGATTTGTAACACAATTCAATGAAATTCACACAAAGTAATCAAATCAAAACAATATATCTATAAGATTCAAGTTTTCATTCATATCAAGCTAAGACAATTACAAGTATGAAAAGCATATTCGAATATCTTGTGTATTCGTTACTATCTACATGCAAATCTATGCTATTTAAACTGAAAACACAAAGTAAAAGAACTAACAAATTACAGAAATAGTCCCTATACTATTACAAAAAATCAAAAGACAAATAAAGACCACATGTTAATCTTTCTTAGAGCACTTGTCATAGTTTGTTCTTCAGATCACCAATAAGGTCTAATCATCTATTATGTTGAATCTACAACATATCATCTGTGGTCTAGCAACCTCTAGGTCTACATTCCTTTTGTTACCTTAGTAGTTGCTAGTTTTACTATCATTTTTCCTTTTATATTGCTCAGACTACACAGACTTATACTTTGAACTTCGCATCTTATTTAATTTTAACTTTTAACATCCCAAGTGGTTTGTTCCTATGTACTATCATTTTCCAAAGTCATTGAATAGGTATCACAGATACGATTTAGTTTCTATCAGTTAGCCTCTCCTCCTCCCTCATTTTTTATAATGTTACTAACTAAACCTATTCTCCCCCTAAAATACTAAAACCGTAAGCAATTTACGCTTTTTAGGATATTAATAGGTGACAAAATAATACCAATTTAATTAAATACTTAAAATTAAACAAATAAGTAAAGAAAATAAAAATTTAAAACAAACATGGACTATACGCATCGGACTACACATGGTCATCTTTAGGAATTACATCACTTTTCTTTTTATCTCCGTTGACCTCTAACAAATATAGAAAACGTGGTATATCAAAAGCCTTTGTAGAGAGGTCAACGCGTTGAAAATCAGTATTTATTTTAATCACATAGATTAGGTTCTTTTCAAAGCAATCACATGTATTTTAATCTCCTCCCAAAGAATTGATATCTCACTGATGTAGACCTGTAGTTCATCTTGAGCCCCGTAATCCGAGTCACTATACGCCGTAAGTTTGAAGTCATCATCATGAGGATACCACAACCCTAGTGTTGGAGTACCCTTTAGATAACGGAAGATCCTTTTGACCCCTGTCAGATGGTTAACTTTTGGCTTGGCCTGATATATTGAACATAAATATCTCGCGTACATGATAGTAGGTCTTGAGGCAGTGAGGTACATGAGAGATCCAATCATTCCTCGGTACATGATGGCATCGACCAGATCACCATTCTCATCGGGTGCTACATCATGGTTTGTAACAAGTGGAGTCCCAGCTGCAGACGCATTCTCCATGTCAAACCGACTGAGAATATGTTCTACATACTTGGTCTAATATAGGAAAATCCCTTTTGGTGTCTGATCCACCTATAACCCAAGAAACAATTTCATCTCTCCCATGGCACTCATTTCAAACTCAGCCTTCATTACTACTTCAAACTCTTTAGATAGATCTTCGTTCTTTGAACCGAAGATTATGTCATCTACATAAATTTGGACTAGCAGTAAATCACCATCCTTTTCTTTGATGAACAGTGTGCGGTCAATGACGCCTCTGCGAAAAGCTGTTTCACAAGGTGAGTCGAGAGTTTCTCATACCAGGCCCTGGGAGCTTGATGAAGTCCATATAAAGCCTTGTGGAGTTTGTACACTGTGTCCCGATGATATGGATCCTCAAGTCCCTCGGGTTGACTAACGTACACTATTTCGCGGATTTCACCATGAAGGAATGCACTCTTCACATCCAGTTGATAAACTTAAATCTTTATGTACGATGCCTAGGCAAGGAAAATATGGATTGCTTCCATTCTTGCCATGGGTGCAAACACTTCATTGTAGTCTATGCCGTCGACTTCTCGAAATCCTTGAACAACAAGTCGACCCTTGTTTCTGATCATCACACCTTGATCATCTTTCTTGCATTTCAAGACCCATTTGGTGCCAATGACCTTAGCACCTTTAGGTCTATCCACCAGAGTCCATACTCCTAACTTCTTGAACTGAAGATGTTATTCTTGCATGGCACTCACCCATGGCTCATTATTCAGGGCTTCACTAACATACTTTGGCTCAAACTAAGACACAAAACAATGATATGCACCATCATGAAAATATCCCTTTTCCATCACCAAGGCCTAATCAGTTGAGTACAGCTGATTTCTGGTCTGAACCCCTCATCTCACATCCCCAATGACACTTCATTGTAGTCTATGCCGTCGACTTCTCGAAATCCTTGAACAACAAGTCGAGCCTTGTTTCTGATCATCACACCTTGATCATCTTTCTTGCATTTCAAGACCCATTTGGTGCCAATGACCTTAGCACCTTTAGCTCTATCCACCAGAGTCCATACTCCTAACTTCTTGAACTGAAGATGTTATTCTTGCATGGCACTCACCCATGGCTCATTATTCAGGGCTTTACTAACATACTTTGGCTCAAACTGAGACACAAAGCAATGATATGCACCATCATGAACATATCCCTTTTCCATCACCAAGGCCTAATCAGTTGAGTACAGCTGATTTCTGGTCTGAACCCCTCATCTCACATCCCTAATGACATTATCCAAAGGATGATAGACATTTAGGCGTGATCCAGGAGTGGTTGGAACAACTATCTCAGAATCAAGATTATGAACATTTGGTTCAGTATCTGAGGTACTAGGAGTCTGATGATCCGAAGACTCAGAGGCATCAATGTTAGATGGTTGTGGACTTGGAGTAGTAGGAGCCTGTTCCTCTTGGTTGTTCTGATGAGTCTCCATAGCTTCTTCATCAGAGGAAGAGTCACCATCTTCAAGTAATCCCCCTGAGTTGTGAGATGACTGACATTGTGAAGCGGATGATATTGAATCTAGTGAAGGTGTGTTCAAGACATCATACATCATCTTTGTGGCTAACTCATCATCAGAGGTGGAGAATTGTATGTTGAAGGACTTGAAGAATCCATCATAGTCGAAAAAGAAGGTGGGTCCTTTTCTAGCAGGGGGTGTGGTGTATCTTTGAACATCAACGTTACACCACACTTATACTTGACCGTTAAGTTGTTGTAAACTCTCTTGTTTGGTATGTTGTGTCCTAGAAAGATACCTTCGCCAGCCTTCTCATTGACTTTTCCCTCTTAAGTCTTCTTTAGTAGGGTGCACGGAGCGCCAAACGGCTCGAGATACTCTAGATTGGGTTTACATTGTTAAAGTAACTCATAACACGTCTTTCCATGGCGTTTAACTACTAGAACTCGATTTAGCATATAACACGCATTTGCAACCACTTCATTCCAGAATTGGATGGGCAGTTTCGAGTCTGCTAGCATCGTCCATGCTATCTCTATCAAGCTGCGATTCTTCCTTTCAGCAACGCCGTTCATCTGAGGAGTGTAGGCAGAAGTGAACTGATGTACAATTCCCTTTTCCTTGCAGTAAGCCTCCATCCATTGATTCTTGAACTCGGTTTCGTTGTTTGAGTGCACTTGACATACCTTGAACTTATATAAGGACTCCAACGTAGTTAATAATTCCTTGAATGACTCAAATGTTTCTGATTTGGATTTTAGAAACATCACCCAAGAGAATCTTGAGTAGTCATGAGTAACTGCATAGCAGTACAAATCGCCTGCGATGCTTCTTTTACTGACTGGACCAAACAGATCCATGTGAAGAATTTCAAGAGGTAGTTCGATGGAATGAACTTTCTTTTCCTTATAAGTCTTGTTCGTCTATTTGCCCTTCTTGCACGCAACACAGAAATTCATAAGTTGGAAGTTTTTGACGTTAACTCCTCTCACTAGATCATTCTAGATCAAGTGATTCATCTTCCATGGATTAATGTGTACCATTCTTCTATGCCAGGAGATGGAATCCTTCTCAGTAGCTTTTGACAAGAAGCACTAAACGTCATGATCCGTTGTGGAGGCCTTTGATAGATCCAAGACATAAAGGTCCTTATATCTTGTCGCAGACATTAAGACTTGATCCTTTGGGATGACACCGTCTTTTTTTAGGACATAGCACTTCTTGTCGTCAAATACTACCTTAAAACGTTTATAACAGATTTGAGAAATAGAAAGCATGTTACTTTGAAGTTGTTGAACATAGTTTACCTTGTCAAACTTCACTTTCTGATTACCTACTTCTCCTTGAGCTGTGATGTACCCACCTTTGTTTCCAACAAACGAAACATGACCTTCTTTTATCTGTTTGACGTTTGATAAGAGAGCCCTGTTACCTCTTATTTTCGTGGATGATCCGCTATCTATAATCCACGTGTTGGTTTCAACACTATAGCGAACACCCTGCACAGGCATCACACATCATAAACTCAACCCTTTGACAGTTCGAGGGTGAGGGAACCTCTGATGTCTTCTTGTTCTCATTATCAGACAATGAGGTTGATTTTTCTTTCCATAAGCCAGCTTTGTGTAAGGCATGTTTGTAATAAACAGATGACTGGCTGATGTGTTGAACTTTAGGTTCACTATACCTCTTAGGTGGCGTCACTAAGTTCCTCTTAAAAAAGCTTGGTTTTGATTCTGAAAGTTCAACTTTCCTCGGTGTCTGATAATAAGGACAATAAAAGGCAATGTGTCCATACTCTCCACAGCTGTAGCATGATCTGCTTTCGACTTTATGGTTTAACTGTTTTTGTGGAGATATATGTGACACACGTGTGACCTTACTCTGTTTGTGTTTTGTCTCTTCTTGTTTAGATGTTTTGTATGGTTTAACAAAGTTAATTTCTTGACAGTTTTAACATCTTTTCCTTTTCTATTATCTTGACTTAGACTTGACACACGTTGGTGGTTAACCTGTTTGGTATTTTTGGGTTCAGAATTAGACATGATTGACCCAGACTTTATATTAACCTTGTCAAACTCTTTGTCCAAATTAACACAAGGCATTTTACCTTTTGCCTTTGAAGTGGCCTCCTTTGGTTTAGTACCAGATTCATTTGATTTACATGTGGAATCTAGATCCCATACAAGAGGAGTGGACACCATGTGATCCTTGATTGGATTGTTATTTATTGTTTACTTTTAGTATTCATCAATGTCTGATGTGGTGGTGGAACCACTTTATAACCCAATCCCTCCCCATTATTACGCTCTCTCACAAAATGCTGGACTATGTGTGAAGAACTTGTCCAACTATGCAGGTTTTGCTTTAGTGAATTAACTTCTACTTCTAAAATTTCCTTTTGTTTCTTAGTGTCCTCTAGAGAGTTAAGATAGTACCTAATGTCATTATCTTGGGTAAAGGCTACTACTTCTATTTCCCTAAGCTGTTTGTTCAAAAGATCCATCTTTTCTTATAACTATGCTCATTTTGTTTTAGAACTCTGTTAGCTTCAGTGCACGGTTCCAAGTCCTTTACTAAGTTATCTTTATGATCTTATAACTTAGAAAATTTTAAATCAATGCTTTTCCTAAATTTATTACAATCAGAACAAACATGATTATTGAAAATTGGTTAGTAGTACTTACCTGAGAGGGTTCTGATGAATCAGCTATCAATGCAGAGTCTGGTATTTTTGGTGCTGGTGATTCTCATGTGGTAGTGGTTTTCCCTTCTTCAGGCAGGTAATTGAGAACTGGTGCAGTCTCTTCTGTGTTTGACATCACGAGTTTGACTGCAATATCTCCTTCAGTAGCATAATCATCATCTAGATCCTCCACACTAGGGATATTGGATTCTACCGGTGAGACAAACTGAAAGCTCCAGTCCTGTCCTTCATCATCATGAGCAGTCAAGGCTTTAGGATCCTTGCTTGGTGAAGTAGGACTGCTAGTGGGTTTATCCTGTCGATTGAAGGAAGTGAAAGGATTCCTGTTTCCAGTCTTCTTTGGCTTCACACACTCCCGTTTGAAGTGCCCTTTCTCGCCGTAGTTAAAAAAAGTCACCTTGGTCTTATCGAAACCAAAGATAATGTCCTTAGTTGCAACCATGTTCTGTCCAGTTTTCTTGACAAACTTCTTAGCTCGCCGCCCACATTATGTCCATCATTTCCAGCTCTATCTCGTCAACCTGGTTATAGTCCTCATTTGCCATATGGGAGTTCCCAATATTACCAGCAATTAGTCCATCATAGGAGTGGACTACTGCAGCTAAGAGATCCATGTGTTCTTTAGCTACCTCAACTGTCACATTACTGAAATTCTCGGTCTTCAGTTTTGCTGCATTGGCTTCAGGTACCATATATTGGGTACCAAACAACCCTGATGTTTCTGACCCTGAAGTAGATGCTTGAGAAGGACCAGATGATCTTGATACGAAAGTTGTCTGAAGAGGTGCTCCGGATGTTTTGACTTGTGGAGTCGCGTTGTACAATGCTGTATTCTGATCATAGGAAGACATTTGTGCTCTATATTTCATCCTCAGCTCTTCCTCTCTCAGCTTCAGAATGAAGTCATTGATATCTAACTTCGTTAGCATACCAATCTGTCTGAGATTTGAGAAAAATGAAACCTATTTCTCTAGCAGCCCATCTACAAAGTTAGACACTTTGTCCTCCATTGACGTCCATACTCCATGAGTGTGCATCTCACTCATCAAGTGCTAGAACCTATTGATTACATCATCTAGGCTTTCTTTTCCCATCGAGGACAAGTTGTCATACTCCTTTAAAGCCTTAGCCTTTATGGCCTTCAATGATGCGTTTCCGTCATACCTTTTCTCCAATGCATCCCATAGTTTCTTTGCTTGTGTATACTCCAAGAATGATGGAAAATATCCTTCGGAATTGACTGTGTAAGCAAAGAACAAACTTTCTTTTTAGTATTGTATTTGACCTTTTGTCCATCAGTCATGCCACGTAGTGTAAGTTGGACACCATCAGCTCCTACTGGCATGTTGTACCCCGTCTCTATAGATTCCCACAGATTGGGATCTAATCCATTTAAGTAGATCTAGAAATGTTGCTTCCATTATGGGTATTCATCTAACATGATTAGCTTTGGGGGTTTATTATGATTCCCCACTTCATTCTCCAAAAGCTATAAGTTCGGAATACGTGAGTCTTTCCCTGCTGTGAATGCCGAGTATTGGTCTTCCATTACTATAAACTATAACTTTAAACCAAACTATTGTACCAGTACGAAAGAAGATGTGCGATTGGGCTATTCGGGCAATTGAACTATGCGGATGGTTCAATCGTGCCACTGAACTAATGCGGATGGTTCAGTCGGGCGAATGAACTAATGTGGTTGAACCATGCGAATCGACTTCTCAGTCGTACGAATGAGTCCAATCGTGCGTATGGGGGATGCGTAGGACCTCAGTCATGCGATAGACTCAACCGTGCGACTGAAGCTTCTGGATATTGAAAATTCTTAGGTTTAAGGTGTTTGGACGCAAAAACACTAATTTCTTGGTAACCCTAATTACCGTATGCCGGAAAAAACTAAACTTTACGATCAGGAGACGTCTAAAACCCGATTTGACACAAAAGAATGCATTTTTGAGTGCGAAAACACAATTTTTATAGCAAAACGATTGAATCACACGTAAATCGAGAGCCAAAGCTTTGATATCACTTGTTAGGATCATGTACTGGACGAATACTAACATATATTATTGGCGATCCAATCAGTGAGAACACACGTAGAATCAATTAAATATTGAATCTAAACATTAAGAACGATTAGCCATCAATCTACTACGATCCATGAAGTTTGAACAGGTTGCTAGAGGTCTCAAGATGGCTAGGGTACGTGTAGGTATCGAAATATTCAAAGTGTCCCGTTTTCCCATGATTTAAGTGCTATTTATAGGTTAGCATTTCTCAACCGTGCGACTGGACCATTTGCATAGTTCAGTCATGCATTGAGTCATGCGGATGATCCATTCACACGACTGAGTGTTCAATTGAGTCATGCAATTGAGTCATGTGGTTTCGCCTTGCTCTCTGTGGCCCGTATTTTGAATATGGCCCCAACCAAGAAAGTGGAAAGGACACCTTTTGAAATATGGCATGGAAGGATCCATCACTATCATATTTAAAAGTATGGGGATGGGAGACTTATGTTAAGACTCCCACCTCCAACAAGTTAGAAAGCCGTTCCACTAAGTGTATCTTTATTGGATATCTTATAGATTCTATGGGATATTATTTCTACGATCCTTTGGAACAAAAGGAGTTTGTTGCCAAGAAGGCTGAGTTCTTAGTAGCTAAATTCCTTATGGAAGGAACTAGTAGTAGAATAGTGGATCTTGAGGAGGATCAAGAACCACAAACCGATACATGTTTAGTTGACACTAGCACTCAACATGAGGACGTTGAGGATGGATTTTTCAGTAGAACTAGTAATCCACCTGAAAGATATGGATTTTTCATGGATGGATGCTATGTGGTAGATTCTAATGAACCAACCACTTATCATGATGCAGCGTCCAATTTGGATTGTGACAAATGGCTTCAAGCCATGAACGTTGAGATTTCATCCATGTATGACAACCTGTTGGGTATTCTACCTTTCAAGAAATTGAAGATTTCCAACATTACTGAAATTGAAGATTTGAAGAACAATAGCAACAAAATATTAGTGTAGGATTTGTTTTATAATTATTGTAAATGGTATACTAGTATAAATATTAGATCATATTATCATTGTAAAGGGTGACTAATTCACCACTTGTTAGGGTGAATTAGGTCCATGATCAACAACATCATATCATCTCCTTCATGGATGATGATTTCAACAATATATCAATAAACAACAATCATTAAACAAGTTTGTGTTCTTCATCATGTTCATAATTATTATATTTTAGCATCTAATCATTCATGTTCTTGTCATTATCAATATGAATCCTTAGATCAATGCTCATTCTTCACGTTCATATAGGGAACACACACAACCTAGTGTGGGACTTGGTTGTACCACCTCTCAACTCCAAAGTAGTTGGAAGTAAGTGGGTTTTCAAGAAGAAAACCAATATGCCTGGAAACTTGGATACTTATAAAGCTATACTTGTAGCAAAAGGTGTCACTCAAACTCAAGGGGTTGATTATGATGAGACTTTCTCACCAGTTGCAATGCTAAAGTCTATTAGGATTTTATATGCCATAGTTGCTCATTATGTTTATGAGATTTCGCAAATGGATGTCAAAACATCTTTTCTAAATGGATATATTGAGGAAGATGTCTATATGGTTCAACCCGAAGGTTTTGGCGATCCAAAACATCCTGACAAGTATGCAAGCTAAAGAAATCAATCTATGGATTGAAGGAAGCATCAAGAAGTTAGAATCACCGGTTTGGTGAAGAGATAATCAAATTGGGGTTCATCAAAAACACTGATGAAGCATGTGTATATAAGAAAGCTAGTACGAGCATTATCACTTTCCTAGTATTGTATGTCGATGACATCCTACTATTTGGAAATGACGTCCCAACCTTAGAGGGTGTAAAAGCCTGGCTTAGAAGCTTTTTGTCCATTAAGGATCTTGGTGAAGCTGCCATATTTTAGGAATAAAGATCTATAGGGATAGATGAAGGTGGTTGATAGGTTTAAATCAAAGTGCATACATTGATAAGATCTTGAAAAGGTTTAAGATGGAAAACTCTAAGAAAGGAACAGTACCTATTCAAAGAGGAACGATATTGAGTATGACTCAGTGTCCAAGCTCATAGGATGAGCAAGACAAGATGAAGGGAATCCCGTATGCGTCTTCTACAGGATCCATCATGTATGCAATGATATACACTAGGGGGGACGTGTAATGCGCTTTGAGCATGACAAGCCGATACCAGCAAAATCCTGGAATAGTCATTGGATGGCTATTAAGAACATACTTAAGTACCTAACATGGACTAAAGATAAGTTCCTAATCTATGGATCTGGTTAGGAGGAACTCGTGGTAAAAGGTTACACAGATGCGAGTTTCCAAACTGATCGGGATGATTCACGATCACAATTAGGATACATTTACATCTTGAAAGGAGGAGCGGTCTCTTGGAAAAGCTCTAAGCAAGATGTGGTGGCATTATCAACTACAGAATCAGAATATGTTGCCGCTTCATTTGCAGCTCAAGAAGCTGCATGGTTGAAGAAATTCATTGCCGATCTACGGGTGGTCCCTTCCATTCTGGACCCTCTAGAAATATTTTGTGATAACAAGGGTGTGATTGCTCAAATCAAGGAACCTTATGCATATCAAAAGACTAGGCACATTGAATGAAGATTCAACTACATAAGGTTGAAATCAAAAAGGAAAGATATGTATTCGCAAAGTTCACATGGATCAAAATGTTGTGGACCCACTCACGAAGCTTCTTGAAAAGGCAAAGCATGAAAGTCACACTTGTGCCATGGGACTTCAATATTCTAGTGATTGGATTTGATCTTTAATTTTGTATATAGATATTGTAACCCTTTATTACTTGAATGAGTTATTTGGTTATAATGGTTCAACTAATATTCTTATTTCAGATGTTTTAAATCCATGAGTAAATCATTTACTCAAAAGTCTGTAGTCATTCATTCTTGTGGGAACAAGCATGAGGGTAAGACTATTATGAACTTGGATTGGTGGATATTCATATAGATGAATATAGAGCAAAGGGTTGCCACCAAAGTTCATAGATATTTGTGGGATACAAATATTAGACTGCCCTGCATCTCAAATATTACTACACGGAATCTTCCTGATTGATCATAAGTAATTTTGAGTAAAGGCGAATATCATTTGGTATCCTCTGACCTGAGATACATATTAGGTTTTGATATTCACTGAATGTTATACTTTGACTTAGTTCTTTGCTGTTCTGAAAAATGGTAGTACACAAGGCTGAATTCAGGTATAATACGAGGTGATTGTGAGAGACGCATGTAGTCAAGATGGGATTTGTCCCTCTTATTCATTGAGCATAAGATGTTTAATGCCTGATAAAGTTAAATCAATGGATAATGATCACTCTGCGTCTCAAGGATTTAACATGACATTTGTGACAAAAGGATAGATGATTGATTCACCTAAAACAATTCGAGTAAGGTACTTGAAGGGGATGATGTCATTGAATGGCACTTAATCATACGTATTAAGGTTAGTAAACCGTTGTAAGGTGGTATTTACTACTTGCATCAATCTACTATGAATCTTGTGTAAGTGGGAGATAATTGGATCATGTATGCCCAAGACACATACAAGATTAATGTGGTTAGTACGTTATGATACAAATCGGGTCATACCTAATAACAAGCTAAACAAACACCAAAACATATTTATTTGTTGATAAGATCAAACAAATAAATATTGACACCAATTTAGAAAATGGGTTTTCTAAAACATTGCTTTTGTAATAGAACAACATATATGGATAATTTGTTCATGTGAAATTATTTGTTTCATTATTTAAGTGAGTTAAATAATAACAAATAAAAGTGTGTTCAAGTTATACAATTAAAAGAGTTTTAATTTTTTAAACTTATGTATAAAAGAGTGTAAAATTTTATGAAATTAAATGGGTGGGAACCCATTTTATTTTCCATTTCGGCCGCCCACTTGGTGGTCTTAGGTCTCTTACACTCCATCCCTAACACACTCTCTCTCACACACATGTAAAAGAACTCTCCTCTTCATTCTCTTGTCTAAAATATTAGAATTTCTTGGCTGAATTTGAAGTCTCTCTTGGCTGATTTTCGAATTTGCAAGAAGGAAAGAGATTTGGTGTTCAACTCCCTATGAAGTTAGGTGTTATGGCAAGAGCTTGTGGGTATACAAGCTTCAGGTCTTCTTCTTTGGAGGCTTCCATTCAAGAACGTCATCTCCATCATCTTACATCCATCTCATCTTCTTGTTCTTAGAAAGGTTGTATTCTAAGAACACCCTATGGTTGTTTATGTTTTGATAGCATTTCTTTTTCACATATTCATGATCTTTGTTCTTGGGTTTGTTTTCTTGAATATTAAAATGGTTTATTTTCAGAATCTAAACATAATATATATGTTCATATATCCGCTTCATTTTTTGTTTAAATGGTTAAACAAACTTTGATAAACTTGCTACAAACCCAACAACACGAGGCTGTAAATATGGGGCATTTCAAAGATGCAAGCCCCCTACCTTTGATAAACTTGCTGCTACTCTTTGATGGGTGAGAGAGATGGAGGCTGTAATTGATATCAACGAGTGCCGAGAGGACCAGAAAGTGAAGTTTGCCATTTACTCATTCGTGGTTTCGGCGTTGTGTTGGTGGGCAATATTGTCCAAGCTATGGGTAGTCGGGCGATTGGGAGAATGAGATGGCCGGAATTGAAGAAGTTGGTGATTGAGGAATTTTGTCCTCATAGAGAGATGGAAAAAGTTTAGAGGGAGTTCCTGCAGTTGGAGGAGGGATCAATGACCCACCAGCTGTATACTACGAAGTTTAATGAGATGGCACGGCTAGTGCCGGATTAGGTGACACCTCTGTCATGAAAGATAAAAAGGTATATTCAGGGCTTGCCAGTGGATATCCGTAGGCATATGATTGCTGCCCGACCGAGCATGTTTAGGTCAGCGGTTGATTTGGCAGGAAGGTTGTATGACAAGAGAGAGGTGGTGGTGGATGAGGTGAGCAAGAAGGGTGGTGGTGATCGAAACTAGAATGGGAAACGGTTTGGACATGGGGGAGCCTCTCCAAACAATAAGGTGGCAAAGGTGGGTGACCGACGTCTGCTCACATTTGGTGCAAGATCGAAGAGATGTGGTAAATGCGGGAAGGAGCATTCGAGAGAATGCTAATGGGGATCAAATATTTACTTCAAATGTGGGAAGCCCGATCATATGGCTAGAGATTATGGGATTATAAGGTGTTATAACTATGGGGGAAATGGCCATCTAAGCAGCGATTGTAAGAAGCCAAGAACTGAAGGTTCGGGAGTGAAGAAAGCTAGAGGAGAAGGGTAGAGGGCGAGTGCCAGAGCATTCACGATGACGCATGAGGAGGCTAGGACGGACCCCGATGTTGTGTCAGGTATGTTTCTAGTAAACCAAACTCTAGTTAAGTATAAATTTCCTCTTAGTAGTAGGAGTATAGATACGCCCTTTGATGTAAAAACTGCAATAGTAAAGTCTACTAGGATCTCTGAGATGATAGAAGGTTGTGATATAGAATTAGAAGGTCACAAGTTTCATTTTAGACCATTAATGATCACCTTAGGCAGGTTGGATGTAGTCCTAGGAATGGATTGGTTGGTGGACTATGGGGCGAACATTATGTGCCGTAAGAAGATGATTCGAGTGACAACAACTGGTGGGAGTTCGGTGATGGTTTATGGTGATTGGGTCATGATGATTTCAAAAGTGCTTTCGATGGCGGTGGCGATAAATTTCTTGAGGCGTGGACATAGTGCCTACTTGGCCTACGTAAAGGATATGGATATGCGAACACCACAATTGTCTGATGTACCAGTTGTGTGTGACTTTCCGGATGTTTTTCCTAAACAATTAGTAGGAGTGCCACCTGACCGTGAGATCGAGTTCCAGATTGTCCTGATACCCGGTGCCCAGCAAGTAGCAAAAGCGCCGTATCGATTGGCTATGACTGAGATGAAAGAACTGATGGTGCAATTACAGGAGTTGCTTGATAAAGGGTTCATTGGATTGAGTATCTCTCCTTGGGGTGCACCGATCCTGTTCATGAAGAAGAAAGATGATAGCATGAGGAAGTGTACAGACTACTGTGAGCTGAGTAAGTTGACATGAAGAATTAGGTGCCCTTACTGAGATTTTATGATCTATTTGATCAGCCTCTTGGGTGCTAGTAAGTTCTCAAGGATAGACCTTCGATTTGGTTTCACCAGTTGAAGGTGAAAGAGCAGGATATTCCTAAAACAGCTTTTCGCATGCGATATGGACACTACGAGTTTCTCATTATGTCTTTTGTTTGACCAATGCGCAGTTGCTTTTATGGACTTGATGAATTGAGTGTGTCGGCAAATGTTGGATAATTAGTGATTGTGTTCATTGATGATATCCTGATTTACTGAAAAAGCAAGAAAGAGCATGCAGTTCACATTCGGTAGGTTTTGTAGATGTTGAGAAGAGAGAAGTTACATGCTAAGTTCGCCAAGTGTGTGTTCAATTTGCGCGAAGTTCAATTCTTCGGACATATAGTGAATCCTAAGGGGATTATGGTGGACCCGGCAAAGGTGGAGGCGGTGATGCAATGGAAGTCACCAAAGACGCCATTCGAGATTCGTAGTTTCTTAGGTTTGGAGGGCTATTATAGAAGATTTATTCAAGACTTCTCTAAGATATCTTCTCCATTGACTAAGTTGACATGTAAGGATATGAAGTTTGTATGGGGTCAAGATCAGGAAAAGGCTTTTGAGGAGTTAAAGGTAAGGTTAACTCAACCTCTTGTCCTGTCGTTACCCGAAGGAAGTGAGGATTTGGTGGTTTATTAAGATGTTTCTTACATGGGGCTGGGATGTGTGTTGATGCAAAGGGGAAAGGTTATTGGCTATGCATCCCCAAAGTTGAAGGTTTATAAGGTCAATTACCCTACTCATGACTTAGAGTTAGCAGTTGTGGTCTTCGTGTTAAAGATTTGGAGGGACTACCTATACCGAATGAAGTGCACCATATTCACTGAGCACAAGAGCTTGAAGTACTTCTTCGAGCAGAAAGACTTGAACATGAGGCAAAGGAGATGGTTGAGCTCAGGAAGATTATGATTGCGAGATCCATTACCAATCGGGCAAGGCTAACATTGTAGCGGATGCGCTTAGCCAAAAGGAGAGACCCGAGCTGATTCAGGTGAAGGCTTACCAGTTGGTCATGACCTCTGATGTGATGAAGCAAGTAAAAGTGTTTCAAGATGAGGCTTTGAAATAAGATCATTTTAGATCTGAAAGAATGATAGGTCTAGTTGCGGAATTAGGAGAAAACATACTCGGTGTTGGAACCCGTTTCGGACGGATGTGGATTCCTCGTTTTAGGGATCTACGTGTAAGATTATGGATGAAGCTCATAAGAATCGATACTCTATTCATCTCGGTGCTACGAAGATGTACCAATACATGAAGAAGGATTATTAGTGGTCGGGAATGAAACGCGATGTGGCGGAGTATGTGAGTAAGTGCCTTACTTGCTTACAAGTGAAGGTTGAGCATCAGAAGCCATATGGGAAGATCTAACCTTTGCATATACCTGAGTTGAAGTGGGAGCATATCACCATGGACTTTATTACGAAGCTACCGCATACCACGTGAGGGTACGATGCTATATGGATGATAGTTGATCATTGGACGAAGAGTGCTCACTTCCTACCGATCCGTGAGACATATTAATCTCAGAGGTTGGCGGATCTATTCATCAAGGAGATTGTGTCTCGTCATGGTTTGCCGGTGTCTATTATGTGTGATCGTGCTACCCAATTGACATCTAAATATTGGAAGAAATTCTATGATGTGATGGAGACGAGGTTATACATTAGCATAACTTATCATCCTTAGACGGGTGGTCAGTCGGAGAGGACGATTTAGATGCTGAAAGATATGCTTCGGGCATGTGTTATTGATTTGGGAGGAAGTTGGGATCACCACTTACCGTTAGCTGAGTTCCTATATAACAATAGTTATCATGTGAGCATTGATATGCCCCCTTATGAGATGCTATATAGTAGGAGATGCAGAATGCCTGTGTAATGGGGTGATATTGGTCAAAAAGAGTTGTGGAGTATTGAGGTGATTGAAGCTACGACCGAGAAGCTTGGACTGATCAAAGCCTTCATGAAGGCAGCCAAAGATAGGCAGAAGTTCTATGCCGACAAGAGACGTAGACCGAATGAATTCTAGGTGGGTGATAGAGTAATGTTGAAAGTCTCACCTTGGAAAGGTATCATTCGGTTTAGAAAGCGGGGCAAGTTGACACAAGGTACATAGAGTCTTTCTGAATCATTGCCCGAGTAAGAGAGGTGGCCTAAAGATTGGAGCTCACCATGAGTTAAGTGAAATTTACCCACATTCCATTTATCTCATCTTAGAAAATGTTTAGCACACGAGGATATGATTGTACTACTAGAAGATATCGAAGTAGATGAACGACTCAATTATGTGGAGCACCAGTGGTGATCATTGATTGTATGGAATAAAGTGGTTCCTCTTGTGCATGTACAGTGGAAGCACAAGAAGGATCTGAGTCTTTGTGGGAGACGGAAGAGGAAACGAGACAGCATTACCCATGTTTGTTCGAGGAATAACAGTTTTCAGGGATGAAATCTGAACCAGCATGGTTGTTTGTAACACCCGGTTATTGTTTTATAGATACGAAAAAAAGAAAGAATAAAGGTGAAGAAAAAGAAAGGCACACAAAAAAACCCAAGTTGAGGGGTTAAATGTGTCAAAAAGGAAAAAACTTTCAAAAAGTGGGTGTAAAAGATGGCACCAGTTGCAAGACTTGAGGTAGTTAGGATCTTCCTTGCTTATGCTGCATCCAAGGACTTCACGATCAACATGATGTCAAGTTTCATTTCTATATAGGGATATAGATAGGGAAGTCTATGTATGACAACCTCCAGGATTTGAAGACCCACAGCACCCTAACTATGTGTGCAAATTGGATAAACCTCTATATAGGTTGCACCAAGCACCTAGGCTGTGGTATGAGATATTGTCTCAGTTTCTTCTGAAGAACGGCTACACTAGAGGTACCATTGAGAAGACTCTCTTCATCAGAAAGTCTAGAAAGGACATCTTGCTCGTTCAAGTCTATGTTGATGACATCATATTTGGTTCATCAAATGACCATATGTGTAAGGAATTTGAGAGCATTATGACGAAGAAGTTTGAGATGAGTTCCATGGGAAAATGGACTTTTTCCTTCGAATTCTAGTAAAGAAAATGAAGGAAGGGTTCATCATTACTCAATCTAAGTATGTGTCTGAAATCATAGAAATATTTGAAATGATGGATTGCAAGACTGCGAAGACACCCGTACCCAGAAACCATAATCTTTGTCCTAACCTTGAAGGGAGGATACTGATCAACATCAGTATAGGGCAATTATTGATTCTCTGATGTATCTTACTGCTAGTAGACCTGATATCATCTTTGCTACTTGCATTTGTGCAAGATATCACGCTGCCCCAAAGGTGTCTCACTTAGTTGTTGTTAAGAGAATTCTCATATACCTCAAAGAAGCACCTAAACTAGGTCTCTAGTATCTCAGAAACAAGGATTTTAATCTTTATGGATACTCTGACAGTGACTACGGTGGCTGCAATATTGACAACAAATCAACATCAGGGGGATGTCAATTTCTTGGTGGAAGGATCATCTCATGGCAATGCAAGAAACAATCCTGTGTATCTACATCAACTGCTGAAGCTGAATACATTGCTGCTGCTAGCTGCTGTGCTCAACTGCTAGGATTTAGAATGAGATGTTAGACTATGGATTTCACTTAATGAGTAATCCTATCCATATTGACAACAACAGTGCTATCTCCATTACTGAAAATCCGGTGAAGCACTCCAAGACAAAGCATATTGACATCAGGTATCATTTCATTAGAGATATTCATGAGAAAAATCTGATTAAATTAATCAAAGTTGATTCAAATGAACAATATGTTGATTTGTTCACCAAAGCTTTTGATGAGCAAAGATTTAAATATCTCATAACAACTATTGGGATGATAAACATTGATTAGTTCACCTCTTTTGAAACCTTTTAATGTGTAATGTCTTCTATCAATACAATTTAAGCACTGTTACAAAAGATCTTTCTAAAAATTTTCTAAGTGTAAATTTCTTCCGAAGAGAAATTAACCCTCGAAAGTTATTCTTTTATATCTTCCGAAGCAAAATTTCTCAAAGGATAAATTTTCTTCTCGGAAGAACTTTTGGTCTCGGAAGAAGCGATTGATTACATATCAGATCTACTTCCGAGGTTTACAAATTCTCCATTCGGAAAGAAAATCTAACCTTTGGAAGCAAAGTTTTTGCTTCGGAAGTAAGAATTGCCTTCGAAAGACAAATTACCTTCGGAAATGTTTTACATTCGGATGAAAGATTCTACTGTGTAACATAAATCTCTTGGGCCCCACATTGTAAAAAGTAAAGATTTTGTTAATGATGTCGGATTATTTAGCTGATTTTAACCTTACCGCCACTGTCATTTCATCCACTAAACCATCACATCACCTTATCCTAACCCCCATTACCGCCTTCCCACCCTCTTTAAAATAATCTCGACTGTTCAATTTCATCTTCTTACTTGCAATTTTTACAACCCTAGAAAATTTTCTTCTCTGTAACTTTACCCAAGCTCAAATTCACCCACATTCACCTTTCTCCAAATGGCTCTTAACCCTTAGCACAACCAGGTCACACTGCTTGATACTTCAAGGGATGCCTACTTCTCTGAAATCATCTCCTTTCTCACCCAATCACCTTACTACACAGCACTTACCGTTAACCCCACTGTTTACTCCAATCCCATGGCCGAATTTTGGGGAAACGGTTGAGTCGAAACCCTAAATGTCAATCGGGTACTGAGGTCCAGCATTTGTGGATAGGAGTTGATTATTACTAAACAACTCATCAGGGAGCATCTAGAGATTCATGATGAAGGAGCTCCTACCAAGTTCCCGAAGGCAGACTTGGACAACACCTACATCCTTATGGGATATGGTGGCGACATCAGCTGGTCAACGGTATACAATGTCAACTTCTCTTACAATTGGAAGTTTCTCCTGCATGTTGTTGTCCACTGCTTGTCTAACAAGTTCGGTGGATGGGATCAAATCCCATATGAACTAAGATACTTAGTTCATGGATTGGTGAGAGGCTTGGGCTTTATCTACTCACGATTTGTGTTCACCAATCTGATTGGGAATCTACAAAGGGATACATTCTATATGTATCCTAGATTCATACAACACATCATCAACTATGAGTTGGACAAGAGCATGCTTGTCTGTGCAGCTGCTCTGACTATCCCCCATATGCGGCCTACCATCTTCAAGACATTGAAGAAGGTATCCACCAACTTCACTGGAAGGTATACCACTCTACTTCTAGATATGATTCAGCGCATAGCTCCTGGTGACATCCCTGTTCACCCCACAGGTGATGAACCCACACCAGCAACCACCACCACAATACCAACACTGCCTTCTCCACCCATGACCATCATATATCAAAGACGCCCCAAACGAACCCTTGTTCAATCTACTCTGATTGAACAAGCCCTCCTGTTCAATCCAAAAAGACTAGAGTGGAAACATGGGCTCCCACTCAGTCTGAGGTCTCTTCATCCTTCTATTTTGACCTCAATATGGGTTTTGAGTCTCCTCAATCTCAAACCCAGGAGCCCGACACCTAAACCGGAAGGCTTCAAAGTGAGTATGTACACTCTTCTGAACAGCCAACAAGGGACAGCCCCACCAGAGGCTCAATGCCTGTAGACATTGACCAAGGTCCTGGGTCAGTAGGCTTAACCTCCCTATCTTTTTCTTATCTTCTATTCAAAACTGATGAAGAGATAACATCTCTCCATGGTAATGAAGTTGATCTAGAACACCCTCTTCAAGATCAACAGAGCCCGGAGAAATCCCTTATCTCTAGCCTCCATCAGCAACCAATTTCTGAGGTGAGTCCCACTGATGTGGAGGGGACTCATGTAGATTCAGCTGCCACTACAGAAAGTGCCTCAATGGACCTTATGGATAGTGGTAACATCTCTCAGACTGAATCTGTGGCAACCGAGCACTTTGATGACTCTGAAAGAGACATCATTGAGTACGGGAAACCAGGGTGCCAAGAAACCACATCTGGTGGTGAGGCTGAACATACTAGGTATGTTACCTCATCTCCCCATGATTCTTCAAAAGAAGATGAGGGAAGCATGAAACTTCTCCTTCACGACCTTCTATCTAAAGTCTCAAACCTTGAATCTTTGGTTAGTACTTTAGAAACAAGGTCCGCCACTCAGCAACTTGAGATTGACAATCTCAACGCCAAACTAGCTGAGAAACTGAGAGACAGGTCTGCCAGGCATGTACCTATTCTGGTCTCATTGACATCTTCGTCTAGACCATCTAACTCTCAATATGATGCTACCAAAAAAGGGGACAATGTTTAGAGAAAAACACTTGAGGACCCCCAACAGAGCTACACTTCAACTCCAACTTCAACTTCATCTACTCCTATCAACACTGTTTGAGCCTTCTCAAGTCATTCTGCAAATTGACTCAAAGATGCTCAGTGATCTCTACAGACTCTTCACCAAGTTTCTGTTGAGATCCTCCACAGATCAGCCAATCCCAGATGTTGCAATGCTCTACTTTGGAGCTGTAGAACTTCAGAGGCTGACTGCACCTTCTACCACTGTTGAAGAAGTTGGTCAACCTAAGGTCCACATGGAACCTAAGATTCATTTCGAAGGGGAAATGGGGACTGATGGCCTAGCAACTGAAACAGTTGGGACAAAATCTGCATCTCCTCTAACTTCCGAAGCTGAACTTAAAGCCTCGGAAGAACAAGCTGAATCTTCCGAAGCTGAAATGAAAGCTGCGGAAGGACTGTTTAAAATGTCCGAGGAACTGATCATCACAGATGCAATACTTTAAATGGCATCTAAGGTGATCAGTGAGGACATTCTGAAACTTCCTCTATCACAGACACCATCTCTACCCTTCTCACAGTCAGAACCCTCTCTCCAAGAACAACCACAGTCAAGCACTTCAAAAGACAAAGGCAAAAGAAAATTGACTGCAGAAGAACTTCGGGAAGAGGAGAAGATTGAGAAACTTAAGAAGAAAGGATGAGTTCCAACTGAGAAGTTGCTAGCTGCCGGTACAAAAGAAGCTACAACCAATCAGGAGGCGGTCAACAACAAAAGAAGAGAAGAGAACATTGACCAGCTTATCCAAATGGGAGCTGCCAATGAAGAGACACTCCTGCTACCACTAAAGGAGTTGGTGGATCTGGAGAAGGCAACCCGGCTGAAACTTGAAGAAGAAGCCAGATTGGCCTTGGAGAAAAAAGAAGAAAAACAGAAGGAGGCTGAGCTGCAACTGAGGAGAGATAGGATAAACTTCCTACTCTCCAAAGGCTTTAATCTTTATGAACTATCTCCACACAATGATGATATGATCCTTTGGCTCTACAACAAAGAGCAGGATCAAATGGAAAAAGAAAGGAAGAAGGCTGCAAGAGAAACGACAAAGGAGAAGAAGAAGAAGAAGGAAGAAAATGCTAGGGACACTACAACCAAGAAGCTCACTGAGAAGGCTTGGATGAAAGACTATCTTCAGGCCCATGGCTTCTCTGGCAGGCAAGTGGGTCCCTTGTCTGAAAAGACACTTCAACGGATTGTCAGTGAAATCAAGGCTGACATCGGAATGGGGAAGAGAAAAGAGATGTACAGAAGGGTAAAGCGGATGACCTTCACTGCAACCACTCCACCTCAACCTGAACCCTCACCCTCACCCTTCACCATTAAAACCGAATGTTTCACCCCTTAACCCACACCATTACCCACGGCTTCTCCCTCACCACAACCACCCAATCTTCCAATCCTTCAACCCAAATCACTAGCCATAACCTCTGAACCTCAACCTACCCAACTACCATCGAAACCATCCCCTCAGCCTTCTCAACATCTCTCTCTTGAGGAGTTTAAGGTAATCAAGACCAAGCTCATCAACTGCACTACTCTGAGTGAAGTCTCATGTGATGAAGATTTTGTCAACATTTCCTATGTTGATGGATCCTCTTGTTCCCTCACAAGGGATCAATTCTTGATTTACCTAGAGGAACACTAGACCAGGCAACTAGACTTCTAGGCCTCAACTCAGATTCATTAAATGATGAAGAGAAGAAACTTAGAACAAAACTGGTGACTCTGCTAGACACTAAGAAAGAGGACAAGATTCCCAGTCAGTCTCTTGTGCCTAGAAAGATCATAGTCCAATGGAGGTTCGATGAAGCTTCTCCTAACGTTGTTGTGGAACAGAGAATGGCGAAGTCAATAGACTTAATGCAACCTCTCAACTACACTCCAGCAGGTCTGATATTACTAAGTTAGCAGAGAAGCCATTGTCCAACGCCTCCAACTCTAAAGCTGCTACTCTCATCAGAAAATCATCTTAGCAGCCTTCACCTAGCTGAGTTAACTGCAAAGGCCAAGACTAAAGAAGAGGTGATATCAAAAAGATAGGAAGACAACGAAAGACCTCGCATCAAAGGCACTACCTTTCTACACATGGTGGAGGGTCCAGAATTGGAACCTATAGTCAGATCGGAATAGGATTACAGCTCCCATCAACTAACTCTTTTCATAGGGCAACAACAGAGGGTACATGTTATCCAAGGTGATAGACTAGATTTCTTGTCCACCAAGGATCTGTACAAACTTCTCAGCACCACATCATGGAAGAACAAGGAGACAGACAAATATTTACTCTCCTTGGTGCTGAAAGTTTTGAGAAGCAGAAACAAGTGAAGTCTTGGTAGCATTACTCTAGGGGGAGTCTGTTGGATCTGGAAAAGGCAAATGCAACCAAAACTAAGTCACTTAGATAATTGTGTACTGAATGCAAAGGCTTCTGAAGCTTAGCATGGAACTTCTGAAGGTTGTAGAGTTCTTCCGAAGACAAAGTGAAAGATCAACTTCCGATGACAGAACTCTACTTCCGAAGTCAAGTGTATACTTCCGAAGTTCAAGCCTCAGAAGAATGAACTGAAGACCACTTCTGAAGTATGATGAAAATAAGAAGTCTCCAAGCCTTGGAAGAAGCAGCCTCTTCCGAAGTATAAATGGCTTTGGAAGTACTTACTCTACCAAAGCCATTTAGCCTTCGGAACACACTATTATGACCAGTGGACACAAGTATGGTCTCTAACACTCCGCTGCATACCTCTGATACTATTTGGCTTCCTCCTAAAGAGCCATGCAGTTGACCATACTTTATTCCACTGTTCACCTTTTCATGATAGTACATCTTACCAACTTTAGTTGGTGACAAAAGGTAAGTCAGGGACATGTCCTAACTACCAAATCTCAAATAAGACTTCATCCGAGATACCTTAAACTTTAGTCTTGTAGAATAGACTTTAGCTAGAGGATCCCACTGCTATCAAAGTATATCCGTTGTTGGTAGTATGTATATAGGTTCTCTTTGTAACTTATAACAACAACAACTACTGCTTGTAAGAGTCTTGTATTTTGAGTTGAGAAGCAATATATAAACGTACCTTGAAAATTACTTCCTGTGTTCTTTATTACATTCTATATTGTGATCAACGCTCACTGATTCTATCTTAACATAGTGTTGTTCTAGGTGATTTTGAGAGAAAAACATAAGTGTTTAGTGACAAGCATTGATCACTGTAACACCCATCTATATTTTTTTAGACAAGAAAGAAGAATAAAGTGAAGAAAAAGGAAGAAAAGAAATAAAACCCAAGTCTAGGGGTAAAAAGTGTCCAAAAGGACAAAATGTTTGAAAAATGGGTGTAAAAGGTGGTATGACCGCCCATATGTCACATACACCACTGATCTTTGGGTTTTAGAGCGAGAGAGTAGTTGGGAGCAGCAAATTCTCGGTTTTAAACGAAGAACAATAAAGAATTCGAATTCAAGGTGAGGATTCATGTCTTTATGGTGTTCTTAACGTGTTATGTCCTCGGATTTATGCTTATGTGTGATTATGTGTGTTCGGGTATGTTTTTAGTGGGTTTCTAGGCAGTTGAATTCAATTTGCAAACGAGTTTGGAAGAAGCCATACTCAAGAGCTTCAAAGGTGAGTTCTAGGACCCCTCTTTCACCTGTTTCAACTATTTTTATGGATGGAAATGCATGAATGTATGTTTTCATTAAACTGGGTTTCGGACCGTATGTTTGAATGTGTGTATGATGACGCTATGTTATGATGTGTGACTATGTTCATGCTTGATGATGTTTCTAAGACTTAGGATGTATGATTTAAGCTTAGAACATGATGAACGGTGAGTTTAAATTCAAATCTAATGTTTAAGGCTCGTATGTTAAGTTTTGGAATCTCCGTAAGTGCTGAAAAATCAATGTGGATGGAAAGGTTAATGCGGATGAGCGAAGTAAGTCAATGTGCATGAAGTCAATGCAGATGAGCATTTGACTAAGTTGACAAATGCGGATGAATATGGTCTAAGTAAAGGGAAATGCGGATGAGTACCGGGAAGAAATGCGGATGAACAGTTAATGCGAATGAGTATTAACTGTAAAGTAAGTAAATGCGGATGAACAGTTAATGTGGATGCGATCAACGCGGATGAGCATTTGACTAACTATATGAATGGGATCCTTGCGCTTGACTTTGGTACTAGAGTCAGCTTCGTGCACAATGTTCGAGGTCTATGAACGACCTCAGGCCCAGTTACCTGCTTCGTGCACAATGTTCGGGGTATAGCATATGGCAATGATCCGGCATGAAAGAGAAAAGATAAATGGTGAATGTACTTGCCCTAGGTACTGGAGTCAGCTTCGTGCATAATCTTCGAGGTCTATAAAAGACCTCAGGCCCAGTTACCTGCTTCGTGCACAATGTTCGGGGTAATGTACATGTCACTGCAAGTAATGAATGAACGAATGAAAGTAAGAACAGATGAAAGAATGAAAGTTAATGAATAAATGATGAAGATAATAATGATATTATCTGTGTATATGTATGATGTATGATCGCATGAAGGAAAAGTATTGTTTTAATATAAAACTAGAACTCACTCAGCAACGCTGACTTTTATGCATTTTCCAGTTGGTAGGTGACCATTGCTGAGGATGGCACGGAGCAGCTACTTGGCATTTTGAATGGCATTCTTTTGTTAATGTTTTTGTATTGTCATGCGAATGAATGATATTTTGAAATGAACGCTAGTATTAACTTGCAAAAGCATTTGTAATGATATGAAAAATTAGTTTTATGTTTCCGCTGCAATGTTTTAATGAATGATTAAATTTAAAGTATATGTTTTATGTGTGATGATTTACCAGCTGTAAGGGTCCCGGGAACGGGGCCTTACAAAGGGGTCAAGCTCAAGAGAAGGCGTTCGAAAAATTAAAGGCAAGATTGACCAAGCTCTTGTTCTGTCATTACCCGATGGGAGTGAAGATCTAGTGGTTTATTCTGATGCTTCTAACTTGGGGTTAGGGTGTGTACTAATGCAGAGATGAAAGGTTATAGCTTATGCATCCTGACAATTGAAGGTTCATGAGGTCAACTACCCTACTCATGACTTGGAGCTGGCAGCCGTGGTCTTTGCATTAAAGATTTGGAGGCACTATCTGTACCGGACAAAGTGCACCATTTTCATAGATCACAGGAGCTTGAAGTACTTCTTTGAGTAGAAGGACCTGAACATAAGACAAAGAAGATGGTTGGAGCTCATAAAAGACTATGATTGCAAGATCCACTACCATCCGGGCAAGGCCAACCTGGTAGCTGATGCCCTTAGCCGAAATGAGAGGCCCAAGTCGATTCTGTTGAAATCTTATCAGCTGATCATGACCTCTGACGTGATGAAGCGACTCAAAGAGTTTCAAGATGAGGCACTGAAAGAAGATCATCTTAACTATGAGAGAATGAGGGGTCTGGTCGCAGAATTGGGTGAAAACATGTTTGATGTTAGAACTCGATTAGGGAGAATGTGGGTTCCTTGTTTTGGGATTCTACGGGTGAAGATTTTAGATGAAGCTCACAAGACTAGATACTCCATTCATCTAGGTGCCACAAAAATGTATCAAGATATGAAGAAAGATTATTGGTGGCCGGGTATGAAGCGCGACGTGGTGGAGTATGTGAGTAAGTGCCTTACATGTCTATAGTTGAAGGCCGAACATCAGAATCCGTATGGGAAGATTCAACCTTTGGATATACCGGAATGGAAGTGGGAGCACATCACCATGGATTTTGTTACGAAGTTGCCGCGTACTCCGAAAGGGTACAATGCCATATGGGTGATTGTGGACCATTTGACGAAGAGTGCTCACTTTCTATCGATCCATGAGACATATTCATTCGAGAGGTTGGCGGATCTATTCATAAGGGAAATTGTAACTCGTCACGGTGTGCCGGTGTGTATTGTGTCCAATCGTGACACCCGGTTTACATCTAAATTTTGGAAGAAATTCCACGACGCCATGGGGACGAGATTACATATTAGCATAGCTTTTCATCCTAAGATTGATGGTCTGTCAGAAAGGACCATTCAGACCTTGGAGGACATGCTTCAGGCATGTGTTATTGATTTTAGGGGAAGTTGGGATGACCACTTACTGTTAACTCAATTCTCATACAACAACAGCTATCATGCCAGCATTGGTATGCCACCATATGAGATGCTATGCGATAGGAGATGTAGAACACCAATTTGTTGGGTTGACATTGGTCAGAAGGAATTGGGGAGCGTCGAGGTAATCGAGGCTACGACTGAGAAGCTTGAAAAGATCAAGGCCTTCATGAAGGCAGCCAAAGATAGGGAGAAGTCGTTTGCCGATAAACGACGCAGAGCGATTGAGTTCCAGGTGGGTGATCGGGTTATGTTGAAGGTCTCACCTTGGAAAGGTGTCATTTGTTTCTAAAAGCAGGGCAAGTTGTGCCCAAGATACATAGGCCCTTTCTGAATCGTTGCTCAAATAGGAGAGGTGGCCTATAGAATGGAGTTACCGGAAGAGTTAAGTTGAATTCACCCGATGTTCCATGTATCTCATCTGAGAAAGTGCTTAGCTGATGAAGACATGATTGTTCAACTCGAGGATATCAAAGTAGACGAACGACTCAATTACGTGGAGCAACCGGTGGCAATCATAGATCGAAAGGAAAAGAGGCTGAGAAATAAAGTGTTTTCCCTTGTGCGTATATAATGGAAACACAGGAAGGGATCCGAGTCAATGTAGGAGACCGGAGAAGAAATGAAGCAGCATTACCCGCATTTGTTCGAGGAATAATATATTTCGAGGACAAAACCTATTTAAGGGGTGTGGACTTGTAACACCCAACTATATTTTTTTAGACAAAAAAGAAGAATAAAGTGAAGAAAAAGGAAGAAAATAAATAAAACCCAAGTCTTGGGGTAAAAAGTGTCCAGAAGGACAAAATGTTTTGAAAACTGGGTGTAAAAGGTGGTATCGCCGCCAATATGTCACATACACCACTGATCTTTGAGTTTTAGAGAGAGCGGGTGTAGCTGGGAGTAGCAAATTCTTGATTTTGAAGGAAGAACAAGAAAGAATTCGGATACAAGAGAGAATTCATGTTTTATAGTGTTCTTAACCGGTTATGTCCTCGGGTTTATTCTCATGTGTGATTATGTGTGTTCGGGTATGTTTTTAGTGGGTTTGTAGGCGGTTGAATTCATTTGCTAACGAGTTTGGAAGAAGACATACTCAAGAGCTGCAAAGTGAGTTCGAGGACCCCTCTTTTACCTGTTTTAACTGATTTTGCGGCTAGAAATGCATGAATGTATGTTTTCCTTAAACTGGGTTCCGGACCCGTATGTTTGAATGCGCGTATGATGACGCTATGTTATGATGTGTGACTATGTTCAAGCTTGATGAGGTTTCTAAGACTTAGGATGTATGATTTAAGCTTAGAACATGATGAACGGTGAGTTGAAATTGAAATCTGATGTTTAAGGCTCATATGTTAAGTTTTGGAATCTGCATAAGTGTTGAACAAATCAATGCGGATGGAAAGGTTAATGCGGATCTGCAAAGTAAGTCAATGGGGATGAAGTCAATGCGGATGAGCATTTGACTAAGTCTGAGAAATGCGGATGAATATTGACTAAGTAAAGGGAAATGCGGATGAGTATTGGGAAGAAATACGGATGAACAATTAATGCGGATGAGTTTTAACTGCAAAGTAAGTAAATGCGGATGAACAGTTATACGGATAGGGTCAATGCGAGTGAGCATTTGACTAAGTATATGAAATGAGGATGAGTAAGTCAAATGTAGATGACAAATGTGGATGAAGTATGTTAATGCAGATGAAGCAAATCAAATGCGGATGAAGCAAATCAAATGCGGATGAACAATAAGGTCAATGTGGATGAACACTTAGAATAATTCTGACTTTTTGGAGAAAAAGGAGTAATGTAGGCTTTGGCTTGAGATGTTCCCGGGGGTTCATCTAGGTCGACTTTTGAGGTCATAGATGGTATTATGGGCATGTATGATGTATTGATGCATATGCATAATGATGATGTATGTTGTTGTATAATTATACATGATGTATGTTATGAATGTATAGGATGCCCTGTATGATGATGATGACTGAATGTTATGTTCCTTATTATGACATATGTTTATCTTTTGTGGCTTTACGTGTAATGTTAATGAATGAACCGAAAGTATTATGTAACGTAAAGTGAAATATAATGAAAGAGAAACCTAATGAATGAATGCATGCATTAATGAACGAATGAATGTAAGAAGGGTTGCAAGCAAATGTATGGAAGTGCACACCCAATGTAGGTGTTAGCTCCACGGTGTGCGGGTTAGCTACCCTGAACGATGCACATTGGGGTCTAATCTTTGTGATTAACCATATGAATGGGATCCTTGCAGCTTGCCCTAGGTACTGGGGTCAGCTTCATGCACAATGTTTGAGTTCTATGAAAGACCTCAGGCCCAGTTACCCATTTCGTGCACAATGTTCGGGGCATAGCATATGGAAATGATCCGGAATGAAAGAGAAAAGATAAATAGTGAATGTACTTGCCCTAGGTACTGGAGTCAGCTTCGTGCACAATGTTCGAGGTCTATGAAAGACCTTAGGCCCAGTTACCCGTTTCGTGCACAATGTTCGGGGTAATGGACATGTCACGGAAGGTAATGAATGAACGAATGAAAGTAAGAACGTATGAAAGAATGAAAGTAAATAAATGAATGATGAAGATAATAATGATAGCATCTGTGTATATGTATGATGTATGATCCATGAAAGCAAAGTATTGTTTTATTATAAAACTAGAACTCGCTTAGCAACTACTTGGCATTTTCTAGTTGATAGGTGCGCATTGCTGAGGATGGCATGGAGCAGCTACTTGGCATTTTGAATGGCATTCTTTTGTTAATGTTTTCGCATTGTAATGCGAACGAATGATGTTTTGAAATGATCGCTTGTATTAACTTGCAAAAGCATTTGTAATGATATGAAAAATTAGTTTTATGTTTCCGCTGCAATGTTTTAATGAATGATTAAATGTAAAGTATATGTCTTATGTGCGATGATTTACCAGTTGTAAGCATCCTGGGAACTGGGCCTTACAATCACATTAACAAACATTTATTAGCGTTTGTTTGGCTTGTTATTGGGTGTGACCCGACTTGGATCATAACGTACCTACCACATAAATATTGTATGTGTCTTGGGCATACAAGTATGAATGACTACGGATGTTTTGAGTAAATGATTTAATCAAGGACTTTAAACATGCAAAATGGGAACATTGGTTGATACATTATACCCAAATAAAATTTTCAAGTAATAAAAGTTTCCAATATCCAAATACAAAATTAAAGGATCAAATCCAGTCAATAGAATATCGAAGTCCCATGGCACAAGTATGACATTCATGCTTTGCCTTTTCAAGTGCTTCGTGAGCGGATCCACAATGTTATGATCCCTATGAACTTTGCGAATACATATCTTTCCCTTTCAACTTCATCCGTTATGTAGTTGAATCTCCATTCAATGTGCCTAGTCTATTGATGTGCACGGGGTTCTTTGATTTGAGCAATCGCACCATCGTTATCACAAAAAATTTCTAGGGGGTCCTGAATGGAAGGAACCACCCCTAGATGGGCAATGAACTTCTTCAACCATGCAGCTTCTTGATCTGCTAATGAAACAGCGACGTATTCTGATTTTGTAGTTGATAATGCCACCACATCTTGCTTAGAGCTCTTCCAAGAGATTGCTCCTCCATTCAAGATGAAAATGTACCCTGATTGTGATCGTGAATCATCCTAATCAGTTTGAAACTCGAATCCATGTAACCCTTTACCATGAGTTCCTCCCCACCAGATCCATAGATGAGGAACATATCTTTAGCCCTCCTTAGGTATTTAAGTATGTTCTAGATCGACAAAATGGTGATTCCAACTTCTTGATGCTTGCTTCAATCCAAGGATTATTTTTTTAACTTGCATACTTTGTTCGGATGTTTTAGATCGACAAAACATTTGGGTTGAACCATATAGACATCTTCCTCAGGATATCCATTTGGAAAAGCAGTTTTGACATCCATTTGCCAAATCTCATAATCATAATGAGCAGCTATGGTAAATAAAATCCTAATTGACTTTAGCATTGCAACTGGTGAGAAGTTCTCATCATAATCAACTACTTGAGTTTGAGTGAAACCTTTTGCTACAAGTCTAGTTTTATAAGTATCCAAGTTTCCATGCATGTAGGTTTTCTTCTTAAAAATCGACTTACTTCCAACTATCTTGGAGTTAAGAAGTGGTTTAACCAACTCCCACACTTGGTTGTCATACATGGATTGCATCTCAAAGTTCATGGCTTCAAGCCATTTGTCACAATCAAAATTAGACATCACATCATGGTATGTCATTGTTTCATTGGAATCTATCACATAGCATCCATCCATGAAAAATCCATATCTTTCAGGTGGATTACTAGTTCTACCAGATCTACAAACATTTTGTGTGTATTGATCAACCATTTGATCATCCTCAACATCCTTTTGTTGAGTGCTATTGTCAACTAAACGTGTATCGGGTTGTGGTTCTTAATCTTCCTCAAGATCCACTGTTCAAGTGCTAGTCCCTTCCATAAGGAATTTAGCTTCTAAGATATCCAATAAAGATACACTTAGTGGAATGACTTTCTAACTTGTTTGAGGTGGGAGTCTTAACCTAAGCCTCACAACCCCACACCTTTGAATATGATAGAGATGGAACCCTTCCATGCCATATCTCAAAACGTGTCCTTTCCATTTTCTTGGTTGCGGCCATATTCAAAATTCGGTCCACAGAGAGGAAAGCGAACCCCCAAAATGATAGAGCCAATAAGCTTCTAGCCATTATAGATGAAACCATATCAAATAGAGTTCGACTTCTACTCTCGGTCACACCATTGTGTTGTGGTGTTCCAGGTGGAGATAGTTGTGCGACAATCCCACAACTTCTAAGATGATTTCGAAAAGCATCACTTAGGTATTCACCTCTTCTATCGGTGTGGAGAATTTTTATTGACTTCTTGAGTTTATTTTTACTTCATTTTGGAGGATTTTGAACATTTAAAAAGCTTTATCTTTTGTCTTAACAAGTACACTACCCATATCGACTATATCATTGGTAAAGGTAGTCAAGTATCTTTCATTGTACCTTGTCATTGGCTTAAAAGGCCCACATACATCCAAATGTGTGATACCTAATAAATCTTTTGCCTTTTCATATTTGCCACTAAAAGGTGCCTTAGTCATTTTACCTTGTAAGCAAGATTCATATACATCAAATGAATCATATTCACTTGTTTTTAAAAGACCACTCTTTGAAGTGTTGTATGAGCTTCTTGGTTATGCAACCAAGACGGCAATCCCAAAGATAAGGGTTACTCAAAACCATTTTGAGCCTTTTGGTGGTGGTTTGGTACAATGAGCTAACCTATAATGGGTTTTTATGAACCAATTCATAAATACATTAATAGGAATAGCTTAAAAATAAATGATGTCGTTTAAAGAAACAAGAATTTCATTTTCAATGAATGACATAACATAACCATATTGTCTTAATTGGGAAACTGAAATAATGTTCCTAGTCAAACTAGGAGCATAGAAAACTTGTTCAAAATTTTTTCCAAACCATTTGGAAGCTTCAAGATGTAGTCCCCTCGATCTTCACTTGATCTTTGCCCCGTTCCCCTGTAGAGGCTAGCATCCCCTTTCTTGAAATCCTTACTTCTTTTGAACCCCTGCAACAAATTGCAAATATGAGTTCCACATCTGGTATCCAATACCCATGTGTTAGAGGATATTCAATTTAGATCAATATGAATCATGAATATTGTATTGGAGGTTTGCCGGCATCCTTCTTAGCTTGCAACTCTTTGAGATGGACAGGACAATTTTTTTTGCCCAATGTCCAATCTCCCCACACATAAAGCATGGTAATTCGAGCAACCTTTTGCTTCTTCTTCGCTTGTTTTGGTGGTGGCGTTCTTACCACTCCTTTTCCCTTTCCTTGATGTACCCTTTACCTTTGGAAACATTTGCCTTGGTGTGGGCTGAGGTCTCTTCTTGTTCCTACCTTCATTGATGGTGAGAACGGGTAAAACCTCTTTACCGATGGCTATCTTGGCTGTTTTGAGCATAGAGTGAAGTTCACTTACGTTCTTGTCCACCTGTTCATGTTATAATTCATATCAAACTATCAAACTTTTTAAAAAAGTGTTGAGCATCAAATCCATAGGCAACTCTTTTGAGATGGGACAATTTAGCCTTTCGAGGCAGTCTATGTGGCTCCTCATCTTAAGTACATAAGATGAGACTGATTGGGCGTCATCCTTACGACATGCATTGTAGTGCTCAAACCGTTTCGAAGCGTTCTACCCTTGCTTGTTTGTTGGAACATTTCCTTGAACTGGGTAATGATGTCGTATGCTCCGTGATGTTTGTACTCCTTGTGGAGATCCAGAGTCATACTTGCCAACATGAGGTAAGACACTTGGACCAGATCCTTAGTGTATTTCACCCAATTGTTATAGGCCTCCTCATCATCCTCATTAGGTTGATCGGGAATCAGATCGTCTAAAATATACGATCGTTTCTCTTGCTTGATAACAATTCTTAAGTTTCAAAACCAATCTATAAAGTTATTATGGTTTAGATGCTCCTTTTTGAGAATGATCCTTAGTGATAGTGAGTGAGCTGACGGGATATCATTATTTTCATATTGTGGTGGCCATTTAACAAAGTTCAATATTTATTATTTTCAATATTATCATATTTTAATTATTAAAAGTGTTTTATGTGTCTTACACAATTTTGAAATTCTAGAGTCCAGCATTATATTTAAATAGTGGTTAGGTGACCATTATCCCATTATTTAAATTAATAAGGTAGTCAATGTTTTGACAAATGCAACCTTTGCAACTTCTAAAGTTATGGGATCTACTTTAAACATCATATGTATTGTCGGTATGTTTATCCTTTCAACAGCCTTTGAAAACCACATTGTTGGTGATCCAATTAACATTGTTTGCAAATCATGTCACCGTACTTGCACACACATGTGGGTTTTCCAACATAAGTGGTTGGTGACCTTTATCCCCAAAATATGGTATCCCCACCCAATACAAAAGTTCCCTCAAAATGGTTAGGTGACCTTTATCGCATTATGAGTTTCCAAGTGACTCAAACTTTGTGCAAAGGACGGTGTGTTAACTTGTTTCCAAAAGAAATATTAACTTTTCATAAGTCTAGTTTAAAATTTTCTATGTACCTTTCAAACACATGGTACCTATGGTTCCCTTTTTAATAAAACACTTTTATTAGAATCATTAATCCTTTTAATATCCTTTATTAACCACTTAATGATAAAGAACAATCATTTTTCTGCTTGTTATGTTTGTTAATAAGTTTGTCATGCATATCCATATATCAAACAACAACCATAAAACAAAAAACCATACAATCACAAGTGCAAACCATAACCACTATGTTGACTACACTTGTTTGCCATCACAAGTGTTGTCATTGGGTCTTTCCTAAGGGTTAACAATGAACATCAAAATGTGTCCATGAACTCCCACTTGAATCCACATCCAAATGCTTCAAGTGTCCATGTCTTTTGTGACCTTTATTTTTTTTAAAGTTAGTGAAGAAGAATAAAGTGAAGAAAAAGAAATAAAAGATATTTTACTACAGTGAAGGGTTAAAAAGTGTCCAAAAGGAGAAAATGTTTGAAAAAGTTGGTGTCAAAGGTGATGGCCGCCATCACCTCCTACAGAACTTTTTTCATGTGGATTTTAGATAGAGAGAGTAACAAGGAGCAGCAAACTCTCAGTTTTAGAAAGAAGAACAAGAAAGAATTCGAATTCAAGGTGAGACTTCATGGTTTTATGGTGTTCTTAACTAGTTCATCCTCGGTTGTGTGCTTATGTATGTTTTGTGGGTTCGGTTGTGTGTTTTTAGTGGGTTTCTAGGTGAGGACTTGTACCAATCGGGCTTTGAAGAAACTCTTACCCGAAGAGGCTGCAAAGGTGAATTCTAGAACCCCTCTTTTACATGTTTTAATAGATTTTAGGGTTGGAAATGCGTGAATGGACATTTTTATAAAACTGGGTTTCATACTCGTATGTATGAATGTGTGTATGATGCGGGTGGGGTTTGATTTTGGGCTATTTTCATGTTTGATGATGTTATGGTTGTGTTTCTTTGGCTTAGAATGTAAGATTTAATCTTAGAATATGATAGATGGTGTTTGGAGACTGAATTATGTTGATAAGTGTGCGCTAGGCTGCTCCTGCGCCCAAACAGTAGCTCTAACTGCTTTAGTGTGGCAAATGCGGATGAACATTGGCAAATGCTGATGAGCATTGGGAAATGCGGATAAGCATTTACAAATGCGGATGAGTAAAAGTCAATGCGGATGAGTAAGGAGGAAATGCGGATGAGCATTGACAAATGCGGATGACTAAAAGTCAATGCGGATGAGTAAGGAGGTAATGCAGATGAGCATTGACAAATGCGGATGAGTAAAAGTCAATGCAGATGAGTTAAAGTCAATTTTGATGAGTAAAAGTCAATGCGGGTAAGTAAGGAGGAAATACGGATGAGTAAAAGTTAATGCGGATGAACAAAAGTTAATGCGGATGAATAAAAGTTAATGCGGATGAACAAATGCAGATGAACAAATGCGATGAACAAATCCGAATGAAGAAAAGTTAATGGGGATGAACAAAAGTTAATGCGGATGAACAAATGTGGATTACCAAATGCGGATGAAAAAATATTAATGCGGATGAAGAAAGAGGAAATGCGGATGAAGAAAGAGGAAATGCGGATGAACAAAGAGGAAATGCGGATGAACACTTAGAATATTTTCTGACTTTTTGGGGAAAAATGAAATGTAGGCTTTGACTTGGGAGGTTCCCGAGGGTTCATGTAAGCTGACTTTTGAGATCATTGATGATGTTATAGGCATTGTATGATGATGATATGATGTATGATTGATGCTTATGCATGATGGTATGTACGATGTATGTTATGATGGTTATGCATGATGGTATGTATGATGTATGTTATGCATGTATGATGATGTCCTGTATGGTGATGTGGTATGTGTATGTTGTTCTTCCTTATTATGTATGATTATTTTCCCGTGACTTTACATTGAATATTAAGGAATGAAATGAAAGAATTATGTAACGTAAAGTGGAAGATATGAAAAGAGGAACGTAATGAATGAATGCATGAATTAATGAATGAATGAACGAATGAAAGGCTTGCAAGCAAACATATGGAGGTTCACACAAAATGAGCGGTGTTAGCTCAGCTATGTGTGGGTTAGCTACCCCATGAGGATGTACATTGGGGCCTAATCCTTGTGGTTAAGCAAATGTATGGAGGTTCACAGCCAATAAGGGGTGTCAAGTCAACTATGTGTGGGTTAAATACCCATGAGGATGCATACAGGGGTTCAATCTTTGTGATTGACCATATGAACGGGGTCCTTGTCTCTTAACCCTAGATGAATTGCTTGGTGCTCTAGAGGGGGGTCAAGCACATGATAGGACCTAGATGGAAACAAAAGTAATAAATGTATGAAATGAATGATGATGATGATAATAATGATATTATCTATGTGTATGTATAATGCATGATCACGTACGATTGTAAAGGAGAATTTTAAAGAAATGATAAAATATGTTTTATTTTAAAACTAGTACTCACTCAGCAACGCTGACTTTTTATGCATTTTCTATTTGGCAGGTATAGTTGCTGAGGATGGCACGGGGCGGCTACTTGGCTCTTTTGAATGGCATTCTTTTGTTTAATGTTTTTGCATTGTAATGCGAACGTACGATGTTTTGAATTGAATAATTGTATTAACTTGCAAAAGCATTTATAATGAAATGAAAAGTTATTTAATGTTCCACTGCGATATTTTATGAAAGTTAAATGTCATTATATGTTTTATGAGCAATGATTGACCAGCTATGAGCATCCCGTGAACGGGGCCTTACAGTGCATCTTCTTTTACATAAATCATATCATAATAAAAATTTTCTAATAAAAGAAATGCACCTAATCTATTTCTTACATAACCAAAGAATAAATAAATTACAACTAAAGATACAAACCTAAAATTATTACAACCCTTTGATGAATAAAACCAAACATGACAAATCATTCATCCAAATCCAAAACACACTTGGTCAAGGCTATGTTATACACCAAAACATGTATCCAAATACATGATTCAAGAACAAAATGAACCCCCTTTTTAACCCTTAAAATTTCAGCCAACATAAACCAAGATTTTTAGGGTTTTTGTCCAAACAACATAATCAACCACTTGACTTTAATCTTTCAAGTTTTATTCTAAAGCAAGTAAAATAAAACTTGAAAGACAAGGGATTCGTATGACCATAAGAAAACAATCCCTAATGGGTTGAAAATTTTCAACAAAACTAACTTTTCTTGTACTTTTGAAGCAAGTTCTCCACATAACCGGCTCTAGATGCCATTGTTGGGTTTGTTACATGTTTATCAAAGATTGTTTGACCATTTAAACAAACAAAAATGCAAAGGATATATAGAGCTATAAAACATGTTTTAGTTGCTGAAAATAAACAATTTATAACCAACAAATCAAACTCAAGAACAAGGATCATGTATGTGAAAAGAAATGCTATCAAACAAAACCGACCATAGGGTGTTCATAGAATACTACCTTTCTAAGAACAAGGAGATTTGAGATGGATGATAGATGATACTTGAAGAAGATGATGTTCTTGAATGTAAACCTCCAAGGAAGATGCCCTCAAGCAAGTATACCCAACTTGTTAGGAAGTTGAATGCCAAACTCTTCTTGTTATGCTCTCTTGCAATAACACGAAAAATTCAGCCAAGGTTCTTCTCAATCCAAAAATTCAGCCAAGAAGAAGAAGAGCAAGTTTTGCTTTGTGTGTGAGAGAGAGTGTGTTTTTAGTGGAATGTGAAATGGGTTAATGTCTTGTATTAAAACTAGACATGGAATCCCAAGGTGAGCATGCAAGGGCGGCCGAAATAGGGTTTCCCACCCATTTTTTATAAACTTTCCTCATTGTTTAACTCTTAAGATTATAAATTTGAACCCCTTTTAATTTTATAACTTGAACACGCTTTTATTAGTTAACCTACTTAAATAACAATACAATAATTCTCATAAACAAAGTATTCATATAATTTGTTCTATTTCAAAAGCAATAATTTAGAAAACTCATTTTCTAAATTGGTGTCAATATTTATTTGTATGATCACATCAACAAATAAATATTTATTGGTGTTTGTTTTGCTTGTTATTGTGTATGACCCAACTTGGATCATAACGTACTAACCACATCAATCTTGTATGTGTCTTGGGCATACAAGATCCAACAGTTTCTACACGAAAGGGCATATCTATACTCCTACTACTAACAATCATTTAGCACAGAAAGCGGTAGAAATAAAACTTTTACTAGCACCGGAATCAAATAACACACAAGCTAGAGTTTGGTTTACAAGAAACGTACCTTACACAACATCAAGGTCCGTCCTAGCCTCCTCCTGCGTCATCGCGAACGCTCTAGCGCTCGCCCTCTGCCTTTCTGTCTCGTCCATCTTATTCCCTGCAACGGAACTTTCAGCTCTTGGATTCTTGCAGTCCCTGCTCATATGGCCCTCCTAGCCACAAGTATAACACCTCCTTACCCCGCAGTTCCTCACCACATGTCCGGTCCTCCCACAACGGAAACAGACATTGGATCCCACTCAACATTCCCTAGTGCGCTCTCGTCCACACTTAAGACACCTTCTCAACCCTGCGTCAGATGTTACCACACGTCGGTCATCCACCCGTGCACCGTTGTTGCTTGGACAGCCCCGCTGCGTCCAAACCGCTTCCCGTTCCAATTCCGGTCACCACCATTCTTCTTGATGGCTTCAACTACCAGCACAATCCATTCATCATACAACCTCCCCGCCATGTCAACCGCCGACCTAAACGCGCACAGTCAGGCAGCGATTACGTGCGTGTGCATGTCTGCCGGCAAGACTTGAATATACCTCTTGATCTTTAGTGACAGAGGTGTCACCTGATCCGGCAGTAGTCGTGCCATATTGTTGCACTACATGGTGTACTGCTGATGGGTGATTGTTTCCTCCTCTAACTGCAGGAACTCTCTTTCGACTTTATCCATCTCCTATGAGGACAAAACTCTTCAATCAGAAATTTCTTCAGCTCAGACCACCTCATTCTCCCAATTGCCCGACTACCCTCGACTTGGATTATATTGTCCCACCGGCACAAAGCCGAGTCGACGAATGAATGGGTGGCAAACTTAAATTTATGGTCTTCTCAGCACTCTCTAATGTCAAGTACAGTCTCAGTCTCTCTCACCCATTCGTGAGAAGCAGCAGCAGTGCAATTACCAGCAGGCTCTTCTTCCTCCTCCTCATCATCAGAGAAAAAAATCTCAGTCTCTGGTTGCTCCCGTCCTCCCGAGGACCTGTTTCACTCTCTCCATTCTCCTTCCTATACAACCTTTATCACTTCGGTCACCACAGACGGTAATATCGTCTGCATGACCTGATGCACCTCTTCAATAACAGCCTCCTTCACCGAGGTACTCAAATTAGCACTCTCGTCCCCAGCCTCCGGACGAGGGGTCTCGGGTTCTTCATGAACCACCTCTTCAGCTTTAGGTCTCCCTCTCGTGACCGTGGTCAAGCACCACATCCATCACGACCTCCACCACGTGAAGCCTTTAACGATATACCACCGGCCATCCCCTAAACACACTATAAGTTTCAAACACTAACAAGGTCATTCAAGGAATAGCTCAGATTTTGTTGGGCAGTTGTGATTAGCCACTTACTTTTCTCTTCATACCCTAAGCATTTCCTATGGTGACTACATCAGTATATAAATCTACTAAAAGCACACACATCAAATAACATGCGCACATAATGCCAATTAACACGTAGCTATTCGGACTGACATCCTTTCCCTTTCTATCCCATTTTCAGTTTAAGTTAAGATTTGTTTTGAAAATTTACCCGTTTCACTTAAACTTTGGCTCTGATACCAACTTGTAAGGCTTTATTCCCGGGATACTCACAGCTGGTCAATCATCGCACATAAAACATATATTTACATTAACTTTAATCGAAAATTACAATAGAAACATTTAAACACCCTTTACATTTCATCATAACTACTTTTTCAAAATAATACGACATACATTACCAAACATCATTTGTTCTCACTACAATGCAAAAACATTATATCAAATAATGCCATCCAAAATATTATTCATGAATGATTTGAGATGCTTCGTTTTTATGAAGTCGGAAGAACACCCATGTGAATCGAGAAAATTCATCAATGATCACTAAACAATAATGTTTTTTCCCATACTCATTACATGAGTTGGTCCAAATAGATCCATGTGAAGTAACTTCAATGGAGTATTGTTAGTGTTCATCAGCTTGGTTTTGTGAGACGATTTGTGTTGTTTTCCTTTGAGGCACACTGGACATTGATAAATAAAATTGGATTCTTTTTGAGGAAGACATGGTTTCCTTTGACTAAGTTTTTCATATTTTCAAAGTTAGTGTGCCGCAAACGTCTATGCCAAAGCTGTGAGTCATCCATTCTGCTTTAGACGAAAGACATGTTTCTTCCTTATGTGATGCAGAACACAGGTTTAAGATATATGTATTATTCTTCCTCAGAGTCTTTAAGACAACCTATTCTTCAGGGAACTGAAATCCAGGTTTCAGAATATAGCAGTAAGTGTTTGTAAAGTGAGTGGAATATTTTTTGTCGCAGATCTGACACACTCTTAGTAGATTGAAATTCAGTTGTTTATAGTAATTCACTCTATCAAAGCTCAACATCATGTTTGTCACAGATCCTTCTCCTATAATTCTACCACCTTTTGAATCTCCACCGAATGCCATAATAGTTTCTTGTATGTACTTGAAGTCATGAAGGAAGGAACGATCTCCAGTCATGTGTCAGGAGCATCCACTGTCTACGAACCATACGCTATTAGACCTGTGTGGATGAACCTACAAGCAAAAAGAACTAATTAGAATGAGGAACCCAAGCCATTATGGTCTTGGGTTTCCCATTCCTATTCATGATAGTGACCTCCTTGTATTTCCCTCTAAATTGTGATTTGGATGGAGGTGTTCTGGGAGATTTTTGATGATGAATTGATTGAGTCATCTCATCAACATCTTCTGAGGATTCAGATGAATATTGAAATCGTTGGTCTCTATTTCTTTGTAAAAATTTAGCCCGAGTTTCATTATTGAAATTTGGTTTTTGCTTAGGAAGGTCAAGTTTGTGTTTCATTGTTAGATGATTTGTATGACCCTTTCTTATGTCCTTTAACTTATTTCTATCATTTGTTGATCTAGGTGTCCTAGATTGAGTATTATGAAGATGAGGTCTGACAGAGTGCATCACAGTAGATGTTTTTTAGATGGGCTTGTGTTGGGGAATTCTCAACCCCTTTTGATTAAGGTAACAATCAGATGTATTATGATTGTTCATGTCACACATTGAACAATACTTGTTGAAATAGCAATTTTTGGTGGAGTGATTATTCATATCACAGATAGAACAATATTGATTGAAAAAGCATTTATCTGTCTTGTGATTGAACACTTCACAAATATCATAATACATTTGTTTGTTTCTTGAATTACATTTTTCCTTGTGTGACTCAACTGATATTTTCTTTTGATGAGTCACTTTCTTTTCTTTCGGTGATGAATCAGAATCAGCCCTTTTAGTAGTTTGCTTCACAACACTACTTTTGTTCAATTGTCTGGGTTGTTTCTATTTCTTCAACCTATTTTTCACTTGTTTCTCAAACTGGTCAACATGTTCCTTGTTACAGATATCAAACTCAACTCCCTGCCTTAATCTTGAAGACTGAGGGTCTGATGATGTTTTATGTGTTCAACTCAGTGTTACGGTTTGTTTCTATTGCAGAGAAACCTTCTTTGATTTGCTTGAATTGTGTGGAGATATAATCTCATTATCAGAACTAATCTCAGTAGTGGTTTCACTATCTTGACATATTTCTTTTTGCCTTGTAAAATAGATGGTATGAATTTTATAAAAGGTACAATTTCTTTTACAGGGCTTTATGGTTTCATGACACTCACTGTCTTATCTGAAAACTCTTTGATTTTGATTGGGTGAACTAACTTGATTTTATCCTCATTGGTGTTAATATAAACATGAGGTTTGTTTTGAAGATTTGTCACCTGTTTCACTACAGATTTAGGTTCCATAGTTTTAGGTTCAATTGCTTCAGAGAGTGAGACAGAGTCAGGCATAACAGTGTAGTTGTCATTGTATGTTGGAGGACATGAATTATACCCAATCCCTGTCATGTCCTTTAGAATCTTTTGGGAATCAAGCATCTCTTGCAGCTTGACTGAAGACATTTGAAACTTTTCAAGTTTCACTTCAGTCATAGATTGTTGACCTTTAGATTGAGCTAACTTTTCAGTAAGTAGCTCATTCTCAGCTGCAAGAGTATACTTCTCACCATGCAATTTTTATATATTAGAGATGAGAGATTTAATTTTGATTTCAAAGTTTTTTATTTCTCTCTTTATCATCTCTGATTTCACCTTTTCTTCTTTGACTTTATCAGCCAGTTTGTGATTATGCTCTCTATACCCTTGCAGTTCATTAATGCATTTTTCACTACAAAGGTTAGATTTTACCTTATTAGGCATTAGAGATGGTCCATCATTGATGTGAGCCATAAGAGAATGATTTTGAAATTGAGACTTGACTTCCTCTGCGTACACACTCTAGTCACATACTCCATCTTGCTTTATTACAAGAGCATTGTATGAAGACTGACTGCTTCTATGAGTTTGATTTGTCAGTTGGGGTGGATTCTGATATGATTGGTGTTGATGATACTATTGCTGTTGATTATTGGAATTAAAGCTTGAGTTAGGCTGTGAGAATGACTGCCTTGGAGAATTCCTTTGATAGTTGTTTCTCTTGGGGGCATTGCACTCTCTTGAGAAATGGCTAGCCATGCCACAGTTAAAGCATTTCACCTTGGATTTATCATATCCAAGTTTTGTATTCTCATTCAGGCTCAACTTTCTTCCTTTCCTGAAGAAATTCTTAGCTCTCATTGCAATCATGGCTATTTGCCATTGTAGATCCATTTCTTCCACATAATCTGGATCCGTTTCCTCTAGATCTTTTTCAATGAGATGAGCAAAAGTTAGTCTTCCTCCCAAGTAGGCTTCAAAGCTTGCAACAAAAGCATTGTATGTTGCCTTTTGTTCTTCTGATCTTGAGTCTTAAGGATTGGTTTGAGGAATAGTATTGACTCTGGGAGTTTGAGGAGCAGCAATGACTCTAGGAGGTTGAGATGAGGTTGAAGGATGATTGATTGGTGTAGTTGCAATGAACCCAGTATTGTTCATTTAATCTCTAGATGAGATAAAATCATCCTCCTCAGTGATGAATGCATTTTCCATAGAATGAGATTCTGATGGAAATTTGTAAGCCTCAATTACTCTAGGTCCACCAAGATTTCTGCTTCTTTCATCACGTTCTAAAGCTTCAATTTTGCCTATCATGATGTCTAGAGTAGTACTCTCAAGATCAAGAGTATTTTTCAGCATGGTTATATTCTGTTTCCAGCTTTGAGGGAGACTATGAAGCATCTTTTTGTTTAATTCTTTAATTTTGTAAGTGACTCCCATGATTTCCAAGTCATTTACTAACTATACAAATCTATGCAGTTGCTTGGACATTGATTCTCCCTTGGTGTGGTGAAATGTTTCATACTGATTAACAAGCTTGTCTTTTTTGATTTCAGCCACTTCACTGCTTCCTTCACATATGATTTTCAGTGCATCCCACATAGCTTTTGTAGTTCCATACTTCTCCAGTCTTTTCAGCACATCCATCTTGAGTGCTTGAGTCAGAATAAGTAGGCTTTGAGATCTATCTTGATTTTATTGTATTCTTCCTCATCTAAGGTTAGATCTTCAATGGGTATTCTAGCAGTTCTATATATTGCAGCTTGATCTATAGACAGAGTAACAGGGATGTGTGGCCCCTTACATATTGATATCCAGAAATCAGGATCTACACCTGTGATGTAATTCCTAAACCTAATTTTCCATTGTTTAAACTCATATTTATGTTTAAGCATTGGAGGTTTAGGTGTATGACCAAGTTCTGAGTAGCTATTAGAATCCATATTAACTATGTGTTTAACTTGTATAATATAGATTTAGATGATTTTAGGATTGATTAGTCCAACTTAGGCCAAACAGTTCCAACAGAATTCAGAAACAGATCTGTGATGATAGTGAGTTTCTCGAGTTTCTTGGTGTTGTGAGTATTTTGATGAGTATGTGTTGTCAAGAGTAATTTCTGTTGTTTACTAAGTAGAGAATATGATATACTATACTAGCAACTCGATTACCAGATCAATCAAATTCTATTCAGTTCTTTCGCAGATCTGAAAAAGAATCGAGAGCCAAAGCTCTCATACCAATTGACTGGGGTTGAGTAAGAGTGATATTCTTGCTGTGAAACGAATATGGTAACCAAGTCAATGATTGAGTGGTGGAAACAAACAATCAAAGAACATTCAATGCAAGAAAAATACTCATAAATGCTTTTGTATTGATATATGAAGTTGATAAATTACAGATAATAATTACAAATCAAAGAACATTCAATGCAAGAAAAATACTCATAAATGCTTTTGTATTGATATATGAAAGTTGATAAATTACAGAGAATAATTACAACAAAAATTCTCTATCTATCAATCGTCACCTCATGTACGAGGTATCTATTCTATTTATAGGCAGAGATGACGCCTTTTACAAAATGACTAAACTACCCCTGACCTATTACATCATAACCAGTCTAAGTCTTCAGCCGCAGCTTTGCTTGTTCATCCGCATTGACAAATCCGGATGAGTTAACTTGATTAGCATTTCTTCGCTTGATCAACCGCATTAGTATGTTGGTCATCCGCATTGGTTAATGCGGATGAACAAATACTTATGCGCATTTGTTCGGTCATCCGCATTTGTCAATGCGGATAAGCAAAGTCTTGTCCGTATTTACTTTGTCTTCCACATTAGTCAATGTGGAAGAGTAAGTACTTGTTCGCATCCATTCTTGGTGTTCCGCATATGTCAATGCGGAAGAACAAATACTTGTCCGTATTTGTTCTATGCCTTCCGCATTTGACAAATGCGGGAGACAATACTTTATTCTTCTTAGCAGATTCTTCATCCGCATTTCTTCTTGGACATAAGGGATTTCAGTAGAACAATCATCAAATCACCCATTGAGTTGGCATGTATGATCCTTTCAAGGGTTCAACAATTTTTTCAAAGATAATGAAAACTCTAGAACCTATATATATTATTTACTATATAAAAGTAATTTAAAACTAAAAATATCACCAAAGTCAACCCGTACCCTATAACACGTTAAAAACCATTTGCGAGCGTTAAAAACATAAACCATCAAGAACAACCTAGAATCTGAAATTCTATGAACTAATGATCTTTTGATAATAATAATTTAAAAATCAAATATTTATATTTATAGAGCTTAACTCTATAACCATGAACATTAGTTTGTAAGCCATTTAATTGTTTTTGCAGGATCGTTTAAAGGGGTTGCAACACAACACAAAATGAGGAGAGTTTGTTTAGCACACTTAACAGATCAAATAGGGAATCGGTAACACTAGATAAACACTTAGAATACTAGCAATATGAGACAGAACAAGAATAGAAACAACACAAGTAATTTGGTTTTCAAGGATGTTGTATATATCTCTCAAGTTCTTTTACAAGTGTACAAGCATTAAAATAAGTTACAAAGACCTGAGATACTTATAATACATCCTACAATCGACCATACTTTAAAGGCCAGATGGATACATGATCTAGACAACAACAAAATCGATGTAAACTCAAAAGGCACATTGCCTTTTGACTAGTTACTATAACATGCCATAGCTCACATCCAAATATATTACAAAAATGATAAAAGTACATAAAGTAGAAAGTAAAGGACTCGGGACCTCAATGTACAATTCCCAAAAGCATTGACCTTTTCCCAACTTGTGAAAGTTGTTGAGTCAATAGAGTTGCAGCGGAAAGGTGGTCCAGCTTTATGGTAAAGTACATGAGATAAAAGCATGTCTTCATAAAGTCTTCAGAAGATAATTTGTTTTCACTTCTTGGCTTTGGAAGACTTTGTCCTTGAGGCTTCAAAAGACTTCACTTTAGGCTTCGGAAGATGTTGGTCTTGGATCTAAAAGACTTCACACAGGTAGATTGAACATGTCTTGCTATGTGTAGACATCTTCAATACCTTGATCTCTGATCACATGCCATCTCTTTGGATTAGTAGTGTAATTCCTGGATAGGATGGGTTTTTCAGTTTTTAGAGGAGCTACTGAATAGGAGTTGTAGGAGCAGCCACTTCAAGCACCTTCTGAGGATGATCTAATTCATCTTTGTCCTAGAAGTGGATAACTCTGACTTCGACTTTTTCTTGGACATTGCTCTAGAAGCCATGCTCTTCTTCTTCTTCAACACTTTTAACTAAGAAGACCGGCTTGAAGCACCTTATAATCATCTTTATCTTTCTCAGTTGGGTTTACCTCCCTCACAGGTTCAGAAGGAGATGGAGGTTCACCTTGCTATTATGGATCATAAAATGAAGCTTGCTGAGATTCAGCTTAAGGTCGAGGTTGTGTTGTCTCAAATTGTTCAACCCTAACCTCAATTTCAGGAGGAGCTTGACTCGGTAGGGACTATAACTCAACAAGCTCTCCTATGTTATCTTCTGCTTGATCACCCTTGTATGCTCATCCGTATACATAGAGACATATGACCAAGTCTCCTTCTGAAGAATCCATACAACTTCAAGATGGAGTATTAGTGGGCTGAGTTGCCATGGTTAAGGTCTTAATAATGTAATCACGTGCAGAAATTAGAGCCTCTTCTTTATGGATCTCTTGAACAGGGTCAAAGAGATCCACCTCTGTTGTAGGAAGATGATGTGGGCTAGACAAGGGAGAGCCAATAGCACTCATATCTTTTTGAGTAGGGGAAGAGTAAAGAAACTCATGGTACTCACTAAATCCCAATTCATCATCATCATATAAGTCAAGGCTAGGAATTGGTTGGTTTAAATCTAACGGCTGAGGATTGTAGCATTCCCCTGTAGGTTTAAATCTAATGACTCATGTGAAGGCTTAAGTCGTTTGGGATAGTGAGCTCATCAGGCAGAGCTTGAGGAACCTAAACACTAATTCATGAAAAGATGGGAGTGGTTTGCTCCTTAGGGGAAGTGGGAGCTCTAGTGTCCACTTCCTCCTATGTGGGTAGTAATATAGGGGCCTATACAAACTAAGTAGCTTGTGTAGGGGTTTGTTTGGATCTTCTTTGTTAAATAAGGGTGATGTGTGTCTATTTTGGTGGTTGAAAGGTAGAAGGGATGAGTTCCACACTAGCTTGTATTGCTAGGTTGTCACCTTGCGCAATGAGCTCTAAAACTTTGAGGACAAGGGCTGTTTCTACTCTAGAGAAACCAACAGTTAGCTTCATCAAAATTTTAAAGATGCCAGGCTTCATCTGTCCTAGTTTAACAATATTATTTGTTTCCCTTAACTGTGAACCCAGTTCATAGTTACGACTATGTTCAACATATCTAAGAAACATATCATACTCTAAGGAGTCCAGTTAGTAAGCGAATTTGTATAAACAAACTAAGAGTATCTGAACCTGACCCCTTGAACCGTTCCATGCACTATGAAGGAATGATATTTAGGGTTTTGGTCCCAGCCCCCATGCTTGCTAGACAAGCTGTAGATGACCACATGAACTAAGTACTTCCACTGGAAGGAGACCTTCCCTTTCCTGAAGGTCTTGATAGAGAAATCTCCTTCATAGCCAATCTACTCAATGGAGTGGTTGACAACTTCATTGGGAAACGACAATTCACATTCCTCATCATCCAACTGAAGGTGGGTGTTGATAATGACTGGACTGATGAAGATTGCCCTCCTTGCACTGTAGCATATAGTGCCTTCTCCCCATCCTTAATGACCTCTTGGCAGGTCTTTCTGAATTCAAGCAAATGATCCTCATATAGACATAATCAATGGTAAGGTAGGTGGAATAGTTGGATGGTGCCAAAAACTGACAAACATCTGAGAAATGAGGATATTTCTCAGAGTGTAACTAAGCAACCTGATTGTGTTAACTATGTAATGACATAGAGAAGCTTGGGTCATTTCTACGATTGAGATTAGCTATTTTAGATAGCTTAGAGGTGAGAAAAGTGAAGAACAAAGGTGGTTTTAGAGAATTTTCAAAATTAGGTATGGGAGTAAAGGAAGATAATAAAGAAAGAGGAGGAACCATTGGGTTTATATATGAAATGGATCTGAGACAAAGGTAATGAAAGAGGATAAACCTTGAAATCCAGATGTCGGTCCCACCTCAGAAAAACTAGTTTGCGTTTTGCCCAAAAGTAGTTTTCTTGGAAGTCGTAAATCTTCTGAAGGTAATTTGTCTTTGGATGTTTTGAGAAAAAAGCTTTCAAAGCCAAAGTGACTTCAGAAGAGATTTCAATGATTTTTAGAGAATTTAGCTTCAGAAGAGATTAACCTTTGGAAGTTGTAAAAGTTTCCTAGAGTTAATTAGTTTAACAAGAAAAAGGTTCTTTAAAACATACAAGTACTTAGAAGTGAATTTAAGCTTCGGAAGATATTTCAGAAATTTCTTGAGAAGGTAAATGTTCTGTATTGTTTGTTCTAAAGACATAAATTTTTTCGAAGTTAAAACATATCTTTGAAAGAGAAATTTTTAAAAATCTATGAAAAGTATTCCTAAAAGGATTTTACTTCCAAATCAAACAAGAGCTTATGAAAGCAATAAATATAGACAACTTAAGTACACAAAAAATTTAGAAATAAGATATGATTAAGTTTTAAGAAAAAGCTACTTAAAGTTAATCATCACAATAGCTGATACAAAATATTTGAATCTCTATTCATCAAATTTTTTGGTGAAGAGATCAACAAATTGTTCATTTGTGTTAACCTTGACTAGTTTGATTAATCCTTTCTCAAAATTATCTATATTCAAATGATACCTCATGTTGATGTGTTTTCTCCTTGACTGTTGCAAAGGATTCTATATGATAGAGATGGCAATATTTTTGCCTATGTGAATAGGAGTCTCCTTAAAGTTGAACACATAATCTAGTATCTGATTTTAAATCCAAAGCACCTGAGTACAGTAGCTTGTTGGACCAAAAGAACCAATGAGCCAAGATCAGAAAACCTCTAAGTCTCACATGGTATCACAACAACTGCTGAAAGCCTCATCAGTAGTTTGACAAGTGCTGAAGACTTCAACAGCTGAAGATCAAGTGCTGAAGACCTCAACAGCTGAAGAACCAAAGTGCTAAAGTACAACAGCTGAAGAACACAAGTGCTGAAGCTGAAAGACCAAAATACTGAAGTACAACAGCTGAAGAGTTTACAAGTGCTGAAGATCAACAACTGATGTACAAGTCTGAAGACAAAGACTGAAGACATCAGCTGATGATATCTACTGAAGTCATCAGCTGATGAAACACCTGAAGGTCAAAGTCTGAAGATCAAGTACTGAAGCCTCAGTAGTTTGTCACAACTGCTGAAGAGTACTTCTTCAGTAGTTGTGATATCAGTAGTTTTATATTTTTATGTTTCAGTAGTTTTGTAAAACGACTGAAGAGCTTGTTCTTCAGTCGTTGTAGTTTCAGTAGTTTTATATTTTGTACTTAACATGCTGATATGTTCTCAGTAGTTGTGAACATTTCAGTAGTTTGTTAAGAATTAGTTATTTTGTATTAGATCTGCCAGTTGTCACTTTCCGTGATAACAGTAGTGATTGTTGCACTCTATATAAGGAGTGACAACCTATTGTAATGATAGAGGAATGAGTGAATGAATGGAATGAATGCTTGATTTGATTAGAATATTCTACATCTATAAACATTCCTTGAAATCAGAAATATATATTCTCTCCCTATAACCGTATGCGATCTTAATGCTTACAAGTATCAATTGCTTGCTACAATTTGTTAATTTTAGTTTGTATTCCGCTGCTTTGTATCCTAATACATCAAACGTGTGATCGTTGATCCTGACAAATGGTATCAGAGCAGGTTAATCATTGATCGATCTAACAATTGATCATTGAAACTGCTATTCAAGATCTAAGTTTGATTGAATTAGCTTTTGTTTTTGCAAGAAACGGTTATAGAGATTGAATTTTCTGTATTTCTGTTCACTCATCCTGAGATCTTTTCTTGGTTCTCATTGAGTCTGTTGTGGTCTGTCTAAAACTTTTTAAAACTTGAACTAATTGTTTTTGATCTGAAAATGACCACTCCTTCCAATGATCCTCACAATACTGGTTCCTCAACCAAGCCTCCTATGCTGGTTAGGAATGAGTATAACATATGGCAAAGACGTATGCTCCATCACCTGTCTGTTAACAGCGCAGGGTGTTGGACATCAGTGGTACATGGTCCACACAAGCCTATGGTGAATAACCCGGAAACTAATCAAATGGTTCCGAAGAGGAGGGAGCAATACTCAGATGAGGATAAGAAGTTGCTTGAGATTGATGCAAAAGCCCATGGAATTCTAGCCATGGCATTGCCCAATGAAATCTATTCTGGGCTAATGCATCATGAAACTGCCCATGACCTCTGGATTGCTTTGAAAGTACAATTTGGAGGAACAGATGAGGTCTTGGCAAATAATAGAGAATTCTTGCCCAACAATATGAGACATTCTCTCATAGAAAGGGTGAGACACTGACTCAACAATATGAGCGGTTTTCTTGTTTGATCTCTGAACTAAAAATGGTCAAACTTGAATACACCAATATTCAGATGAATAACAAATTTCTCAGATCACTGCCTGAGAGATGGGACACATATACTATTGTCCTACGTTCCAGTGCAAGTTTGGACAAACTATCTCTCACCCAACTCCATGGGAAACTGCTCACTTTTGAGAGAGAGATAGAACAGAAGAGAAAGCTGTCTTCATCTGGAAAGCTCACTGAAGACTTTATACAAGGCAACACTGCCTTGGTGGGTCATGAGTCAGAATATGCTTCATCTGAATGCCAGTATGATGAGCATATTAATTTCTCTTCAAGCACTTCTGATTCTGCATTTGTAAGTATTGATGGTCAGTTTACTGGGTGTAATAATGACAATCTATGTTTCATTATGGATGATCTCAAGGGGATTGCTGATGATGACTTAGAAGAGATGGATATTTTGAGCCAAATGGCCTTGATAAATATCAGATCTCAGAAGTTCTACAAAAGAACTGGAAGAAAATTCCCAGGACTCTCTGGCAAAACCAAAGTTGGTTTTGACAAGAGCAAGTTGAGGTGTCACAAATGCCAAAGGCTTGGACACTTTGCAAGAGAGTGTAGATCAACTGGATCTAACTCTACTGCACCCTTGTGACTTTTCCTGGCAATAGTCAACAACACAGAGGGCAACATCCTGTCACCTCTAGTCATCATCCTCAACAACAATCTCCAGCATATTTTGTTCCTCAAGGTCAAATGCCATATCAGTACCCTTGTTATTACATGCCACAGTCAAATCAAGTTCAAGTTCCTATGACACCACAACCTCATGCACTACCAGAACCTCAGCCTTCCCTATCTCATCAACAACCTCAATCTCAACAACCCAGCTTCTTCACCCCAGGAGTTGTTGACTGGAGCAGTTTACCAGATGACTTGTCTCGTCATGATCAACTGTTCTCAGGTGCTGGTCAACATGGAGGTGACAGTCCCTTTGGGAATCTAGTTCTTATGGCTTTGGAGTCTGCTGATACTTCATTTTCCAATGCCTCTACACCTCAGGTATCATAGGTATCCTCTGAGGCAAAAGCCAATTATGTTCTGAACCATGCATAGCAGCATTTGCTTCCATTAGAGAAGCAAATGTAGCTTTAATTAATAAGAACATTGAGCTAGAACAAATAATTTCCAAAAACAAAGCTGAGTTTGAGTTTGTGCTCAAAGATAAAAATGATGAGATTTATAAACTGAATTGCCAAATAATTGATGATAAGGCTAGAGAAGAAGTACTTCTAGAGAAGTACAAAGATCTTAAAGAAACCCTTGCAGTTACCCAGGTCGAGTGTGATAGATGGGTACAATCATGCAAAGGTTTTGAAATGCTTCTTAGTAAGCAATCTGCTTCAAATGTGAAGTTTGGAGTTGGTTACAATCATACTGCTCCACCTACAGATTTTACCCCAAGAGCAGAGGTAGAATCTGATGGTGAGAGTGATAACCAATCCATCACATCATGTGATCTACCTTCTGATACAGCACAATCAGAAGTAGCAGTCAGCATCAAGCCCTCTTCGAACCTATCAGCTGATGTTGGGTCAAATGCTGACATTCACATGATAAATAAGTTGATCAACTCAGGAGTTAATCCTGAAGGTCCTGAAAGGACTAGAGAGCAGGATTTAACACCTGAAGTTCAAACTTCAACTGTTGTCAGTACTGAAGAGAGAAAAAACTGGCAGTAGAAAGAGTTTGAAGACTACTAAAGGGGTAGTCAAGAAAGCAACCAATGCTTCCAAAGCATTGAAGAACAAGTCTTCTGTTGCTTCACCATCTTTAGTTGATGATCAACCTAAGATGAAGAAGAAAACATGTGAAGTATGTGGTTTGTTCAATCATCTTACAGATGATTGTTGGTACAAAAGAGGTTGAACATAGGACCTTATCTAACTCCACTAGCAATGTGTAAACTCAAACAAAAGGAAGAAATTAATGAGAAAATGGTAAAAATGAAAACTGAGTTTGAGACCACATTTGTATCAGCAACATCAAATCCTGTAACCCTTAAGTCCTTAAAGAAATCCAAAAAGGAAGAGTTAAACAGGTGACAGGAGGGTGCTCAAAAGAAGAAGGTGCAACATAGGACTTATCTAACTCCACTAGCAATGTGTCTGATGAGCTGAAAGCTTTATCACAAAATCAGACACAGCTGGTGATGATGGTACAACATCTGTTGGGTAGAGTTAACCAACTAGATTCTCCTATGTTGAAACCACAGAAAAGGAGGTCCAAGCCAAAGGACTCCTCTTCTACACCATCTTCTTCCTCTCAGGCTGTTGTTACAAATAAACATGTTAGTTTACCATCTATTGATGAGACCAGGCCCAAAACCAAAAAGGTTTGGGTCTCTAAAACTAACTGATTGTTATTATTGCAGGGTTCTCAACATGCCAAAGTAGCATCTGGTATGTAGACAGTGGGGGATCTATGCACAATGACTGGGAACATCTCTCTTCTTCATGACTACTCTCAAGGAAAGAAGGGATTTGTCTCTTTTGGCAATGATGCTAGGGGTTACATCATCGGTAAGGGCTTTGTCTCCAATGGAGAAATCAAATTTGATGATGTTAATCATGTGGAAAATCTCAAGTACAACCTCTTGAGTGTCAGTCAAATGTGTGATAAAGGCCATGTTGCCCTTTTCACAAGTCAAAACTGTAGGATTCTGTCATCCAAAGTTTTGCACTTGATTGACAAGGTGTTGGATGATCACACTCTCCTGAAGGCAACAGGACAGGAAGAGTGTATGCCTTAGATCTTTCCAAGAAAATAGATCTCAAAGGCCATCCTTGCCTATTTTCCAAGGCCTCTCCTCAAGAATCTAATCTATGGCATAGAAGGCTGGGACATGTTAACTTCAAGAACATGAATCAGCTGATACACCATAGTTTAGTAAGGGGAATGCCCATGAAGGAGTTCAAGTGTGAAAACAACTGCACTGCTGTTTGAAAAGAAAACAGCACAAGGTTTCATTCCCACCTATTGAAGAACCAAAGTCCACTGCCTGCTTACAACTTCTTCACATGGATCTCTTTGGTCCTGTGAGAGTGATGAGCATGGCAAAGAAGAAATACTGTCTGGTAATTGTGGATGATTACTCCAGATTTGTATGGACTTTCTTTCTACATTCAAAGGATGAAGCTGCACAGAAGATCATAAACTTTGTGTTGTATGCTGAGAAGCAGTATTCTCTCTCAGTCAAGTGTATTAGAAGTGACAATGGAACAGAATTCAGGAACAATGCACTTGATGAGTTCTACCTTTCCAAGGGATAAAGAGGCAGTTTAGTATTCCAAGAACTCCTGAACAGAATGGAGTGGTGGAGAGAAAGAACAGGACCCTCATTGAAGCTGCAAGGTCTATGTTGGCTGATTCTGGACTGCCATTGACCTTTTGGGCTGAAGCTGTCAACACAGCATGCTATGTGCAGAATAGAGTGCTAATAAATCAGAGGTTGATGAAGACTCCATATGAAGTTCTACATCATTTGGCCCCTCTCATTTATTCTTTAGAGCATTTGGGTGCCTGTTTCATTCTCAACACAAAGGATCAGCTCCAGAATTTGATCCTAAGGTGGATGCAGGGTACTTTGTTGGTTATTCATCAACTTGCAAGGCATACAGAGTCTTCAACTGCAGAACAAAGATGGTTGAAGAGACTCTACATGTCAAGTTCAATGAATCTCCAAAGGACAAGATTCCACAAAGTCCTGTGGAGTTATTTGATTTGGACATACTGCAATATGTTCCTTATCAAACTCCTGCTGTTGCTCCTGTCAACAGTTCACCACCTAGTGGTACTGCTGATGATGATGATGATTGCAGTACTCACCTCTTCAGGTTTAGTGATCAGCTGCCTGACTCAGCTAGACCTGATGTTCCTGTAGCTCCAGTAGCACCATCCACAACAAATGCTCATGAGATTTCTTCGAATTCAACTTCATTTGAATTACCATCCACTGATTGGTTTCAAGGAAATGATACACATCACCATCTGTTGCTGCTGAACCGGCTACAAACACTTGCACAGATCTCATTGTGTATCAAGATCTGAAGAATCACCCTATGTCTCAAATCATTGGTGATATCACTGCTGGAGTATCAACAAGAAGTCAATTGTCAAATTTTTGCTTCTATGCTCTCTTCATCAGTCAGCAAGAGCCAAAGAATTATCACATTGCTTTAAAGGACAATGCATGGGTTGATGCCATGCAGCTTGAGCTTCTTCAGTTCAAGAAACAGCAAGTGTGGGAACTGGTTCCTCTACCTCCAGGTAAGTGTGCAATAGGCACTAAATGGGTGTTTAGAACAAAACTGATGAAAATGGGCTTATTGTTAAGAACAAGGCCAGACTGGTTGTTCAGGGGTTTGCACAAGAAGAAGGTATTGATTATGATGAAACCTTTGCCCCTGTAGCCAGACTGGAAGCAATTCGATTGTTTTTAGCTTATGCTGCTTATCAAAACCTTAAAGTTTTTCAAATGGATGTCAAAAGTGCATTTTTGTATGGAAAAGTTAAAGAAGAGGTTATGTATGTCAACCTCCAGGCTTTGAGGATAATAAACATCCTAATTGGGTGTATAAGCTTGATAAAGCTCTTTATGGGTTAAAACAAGCTCCCAGAGCCTGGTATGAGACATTATCAAACTTTCTTCTGGAAAACAATTTCACTAGAGGCTCCATAGACAAGACTTTATTCATTAAGAAAGCTGGGCAGCATAATCTACTTGTTCAAATTACGTAGATGATATCATTTTTGCATCCTCTGATCCAAAGTTGTGTGATGCCTTTACAAAGTTGATGCAACAGAAGTTTGAAATGAGTGCCATGGGAGAATTACAGTTCTTTCTGGGGTTGCAAATCAAACAAAAGGCTGATGGAATTTTTATTCATCAGTCCAAATATACAAAAGATCTTTGCAAAAGTTTGATTTACAAAACTGTAAGCCCTGTTCTACTCCCATGAGCAGCACCACACAACTGGACTCGGATCAAAAAGGTAAAGTGGTCGATGAAACACTTTACAGATGTATGATTGGGTCCTTGATGTATTTAACAGCTTCTAGACCAGATATTATGTTTGCTACATGTGTTTGTGCTAGATTTCAGGCTGCACCTAAAGAGTCTCATCTGATTGCAGTCAAGAGGATCTTTAGATATCTGCAAGGCACTCCATCTCTAGGTTATATGGTATTCTACCGGACATTCTGGTAAATTAGTTGCTTTTTCTGACAGTGACTATGCAGGGTGTAAGTTGACCAGGAAATCAACTTCTGGTGGATGTCAATTCCTAGGCAATTGCTTGATTTCTTGGCAGAGCAAGAAACAGACCTCGGTTGCTACATCCACTACTGAAGCAGAGTACATCGCTGCTGCAAGTTGTACATCTCAGGTACTCTGGCTTCAAAACCAACTTTTGGATTATGGCATTACAGAGACTAAGACTCCGTTGTTAATGGATAGTGCTTCAGCTCTTTGTATTGTCAAAAATCCAGTCCAGCACTCTAGGACCAAACATATAGAGATCAGACATCATTTTATAAGGGATTGTTTTGAAAAAGGTCTGATTGATCCTAAGTTTGTGCCTAGTGCTGATGAGCTTGCAGACATTTTTACTAAGCCTTTGGATAGTTCAACTTTCCAAACCTGGTGTTAAGGCTTGGTATGCTGCAACTAGAATAAGTGACAACTACTGATGATCTTAGTAATTCATACTGATGATCATAAGTACCTATGTCACATATAAGTATTGATGAGTTCTTTTATCCTCAGTAGTTTTTATAACTACTGAAGGCTAAATGTCTCATAAGTACTGAAGTACTTCATCTGTTCTAAACTACTGATGTAGTCACAACTACTGATGCAGTTACAACTACTGCAATCAGTAAAAACAGATAAGTATTGATGTCCTATGAAACACCTGAAATCAGCCAAAAAGACTGATGAATGTGTTGAGGACAGATTGAAACAGCTGAAAAGCTAAGAATTGACGAAAACAGCTGAAAAGAATTTTCTCTTCAGTCGTTTGTACAACTGCTGTTTCATTTTAAACAACTGAAGCAAAACCACGTCTTCAGTAGTTTTAAAACTACTGATGACTAATCCCTAGTCTTCAGTTGTTTACAACAGCTGATGACAAAACCACTGTCTTCAGTAGTTTCATAACTACTGATGACACACACCAAGTCCTCAGTTGTTTCAATCATCTGAAGTCAAAACCACGGTCTTCAGTAGTTTTCTAAACTACTGATGCCTAACACCACGACTTCAGCTGTTTCAACGTCTGAAAAGATAATACCATGTCAACGGTCGTTTAAAACTACTGATGACTAACACCACATCCTTCAGTCGTTTCCTTACCCGTACCCTATATATACCCCTAACCTTAGCTCTTCATGCTTCATCTTCTTCAAACCTAACGTTCCTCTCCAAAACTTCCCTCTTCTCATGGCGTCTATGCAAATTAAACCGCGACACAACTGTGTTGCCTACCTCACTAAATCGCCGATCTGGACTAAGTTCGATACTGCTATCGATCTTATGGTTCAGTCCCAATACCACAAGGCATTTCTTCTGAACCCCATCTTACATGCCGAATCCTTGCACCAATTTTGGATGAACGTTACTGTTACCACCGGGGAGGACAACACACCATCCCTCCGGTCGGTCGTCAACACCAAAGAAGTAGTCGTTACTCCTGCAATAATCCGCAAAATCCTTCAACTGAATGATGCTACTTCTCCTGCTGGATATCCGAAGGGCACCATAGATCTATCCTTTGCTCAACATGGATATCAAGGCGATCTCAGTGCCACCACCATCCAGAAGAAACACTTTAATGACGCTGAGCGCTGATTTTTCACATGGTAAATGTATATTTGGCCCCTAAGACGGCGTCTTGGGATCAAATGTCCACCAAATGGCAGCAGGTAATGTATTCTATCCTTGAGCAAAAACCACTAAACTTTTCAGAATTAATTTTTTCAGAGCTCAAAGATATGGCTCAAAAACTAACTGCCAACCGTTGGATACTCTATCCACGGTTCATAATGGCCATTATTACAGACCAGCTTAATGCTGAGGGACTTGTTGGCTTGGGAGTCCCTGCTACGGCTGTTCTGCCGGAAGTATACTCCCGGCACAACTCTGACCGGACACTAAAAATGGCTGCCAAGCTGCGAAAACCCACGCAGCTGGAACCCACAGCCACCACCTCCAAATCCAAAGTCCCCACCAACCCACCAAAAAGAACCCAAAATGGCTACTCAGGGAATTGAGTCCCCTGGATGCCCCGCAACACAAACGCAGGATATATCCACTAGTCCAACCCCCTAGTGGATACAATGACTCCTCCAGCCACAGCCGCTCAGACTTCCTCTCAACAGGAGCCTGCAGCAACCCCCCAAACAACCGCCCCTCACAGCCCACTTTAATAGTTGCACAAGTGCTGACTCAATTACACTCCTCACCCCCTCCCCAGAAACCACTTACTACTGGGAATACCTCTACAATTGAGGGAGAGGAACACAGTGCACTTGAGAACCCACAGCACAGGGGCTTCCCAATTCTATCTCCTGGTGTAGACAAGGAGCTTAGAATTTCTAGTGAGGCTACCACCTCCTCTGACTCAGCACACATGACCAGAGTGCGGCTGGTAACATTGCTAAGACCTCACTAGAGGCAACAGCTGATGATGGACATGTCCTGAGGCTGGAAGTCCCCAGTACCAAGCACAAGGGGCACATGCACAACTGGTCTACACCCAGTGCATGTAAATCCTGCTCTAAGCGGGAGGTCAGCTGATTCAGCTTCGGCTGATGATGACCTGGGCTTCTTCTATGATGTTCTTGCCCAGAACACAATCCTTGAAGAGAAAGTCAGTAGGCTGCAAAACCTACTTGACCAACTCTCACAAGGAGAAAGACCATCTGCCTCTATCCACCCACAGATGGCACCTTCCCTTGAAGGTTTCCCAAACACCGAGCCACTCCAAAATCAACCACCTGCCTCTGCTTCAGGCCCTACTTCTCAGGAACAGAACCCTCCTGAGCAAATAGGTGTTGTACTTCAAAATTCCCTCCCTCTCATCACACCCATAATCACTGATATAGTGATCAAAGCCATTGATGAGAGGCTTTCCTCAACATTACAGCCCTTGGTTGATGCTGCTGTCCAAAAGACTCTTTCTGCGGTACAAACCCCTTCCTCCAATGCAACCAAAAAGGGGGAGAGTACTGCAGTGAAAGAAAAGAAGAGGAAAAGAACAGAGGAGAAGAAGGAAGAGAAGCAAGCCCAAGAGGAGGAAAAAGAAAAGCAACCTCTGCTCACTTACAAGCGAAAAAGAAGTGCTGATGATCACACTGCTGAAGACAAATCCTGGAGGAGCTGGTCAAAGAAGCTGACACCACACACAGCCGATCCATGGATAAAATAATTGAACAACTCTTCAGGCGGGGGGGTTTGACACAGCCACACTGGATAGTGAGATCAGAAGGTTAGAAGTACAAGAGATACAAACCGATGGGCAGGGTATGATGCTCTTGAGAAAGAGAGATTGGAAATAATGATCCGCTTCATTGCAAAATACTAGGAAGATCGTTAGTGGAGATTCGCGCATGGACCAGGGACAACATTCTGGCTATAGCCACGAGAATTGTCTGTCTGAGCAATTCAACAAAGGGATTATTGTGGAAGCCCTTGATGAGGCTGGGGCCGGTAAAAGGTTAGAGATGGCTAAACTCACAAAAGGCGAAACTAACTACAAGGATGCTAGATCAACCTCCCTTCCACCCACTCAAACAGATCTTATCCCTCAAATCTCCCAACCAACCTCTAAGCCAAAATCCAAACATCCTCATTCTTCAAAACCAATTCATTCACCAACCCACCATCATCCAGTGATGTACCCAGAAGGAGGAGAAGGGTGCTGAGGATGGAAGAAGAAGAGAAGAAGAGGATGAAGATGATAGTCTGCCACTCTTTGCTGTTCTGAAGCTACCAAAACCCCGAAGTCAACCCATGATCACACCTGACTCTCAAAGGGAAATGGTCAGAGTCAAGATAGAAGAAGAAGAACAGCAGAAACAGCACGATAAGCAACTGTTGAAGATGGTTGACAAGGAATTTCCTCAGTCATCATCTATTCAAGCCATGAAATGGCATGCTCAAAGGCTCTACACTCTCAGGCACACCTTTCAATATCAGAAGGAGAGAGTGAGAGTATGGCCAGACCCCAGGGTGAGTTCTAGAATCCATAAAAGAACTATCCCACACAGATACAACGGCCAGGTACGAAAAATAATAGAGTCTACCATCATGTTGGCCGTTGTAGTCTCACCTTGGGAAATCATTGATGATTCAAGAAAGCTCACCAAGCAAAGAAGACCCCTCAAGCCTACTAGAAAACAAGATGATAGAAGGGGTTATTATATAAAAAGCTTGAAGACATCCAGAAGAATGGGCTCCAGTTACTCCTTGAAGGCAACCATCCTGATGAATTTGTATATAGGGAGGTAACTACGGTGGAGCTGAAAAATGGCAGGACCATGAAGTACTTATCAGAGTACTATGGTCCAGAGTTCTTCTTCGAAGGAGGAGCAGAAGAACTCTCTCAGGAGGAACAAGTTGTTCTCCTTGAGGCCTATGTTCGTGAGTCATACAGACTCATTATGGGAAAGTAAATCTCAGGAATGGGATAACAACTCTGTGTCCAGTTCCCCAAAACAGAGTTCCCATTCATACTCTGCCAAACAAATATTTGAGATTTCTTCCCAGGCCGGAGCTTACATGGGTCATCTTCTCTACTGTCAAGAAGGAAAAAGACCAACATTTTGCCATCAATAAGTGGGAGAATAAATAAGTAGAGGTTTTGGCTGTATTGGTTCAGGGGGAGTTTGTTGGACCAAAAGAACCAATGAGCCAACATAAGAAAACCTCTAAGTCCCACATGGTATCACAACAATGTTGAAAGCCTCATCAGTAGTTTGACAAGTGCTGAAGACTTCAACAGCTGAAGATCAAGGCTGAAGACCTCAACAGCTGAAGAATTAAAGTGCTGAAGTACAACAGCTGAAGAACACAAGTGCTGAAGCTGAAAGACCAAAGTACTGAAGTACAACAGCTGAAGAGTTTACAAGTGCTGAAGATCAACAACTGATGTACAAGGTCTGAAGACAAAGACTGAAGACATCAGCTGATGATATCTACTAAAGTCATCAGCTGATGAAACACCTGAAGGTCAAAGTCTAAAGATCAAGTACTGAAGCCTCAGTAGTTTGTCACAACTGCTGAAGAGTACTTCTTCAGTAGTTGTGATATCAGTAGTTTTATATTTTTATGTTTTAGTAGTTTTGTAAAACGACTGAAGAGCTTGTTCTTCAGTCGTTGTAGTTTCAGTAGTTTTATATTTTGTACCTAACATGCTGATATGTTCTCAGTAGTTGTGAACATTTCAGTAGTTTGTTAAGAATTAGTTATTTTTGTATTAGATCTGCCAGTTGTCACTTTCCGTGATAACAGCAGTGATTGTTGCACTCTATATAAGGAGTGACAACCTATTGTAATGATAGAGGAATGAGTGAATGAATGGAATGAATGCTTGATTTGATTAGAAATATTCTACATCTATAAACATTCCTTGAAATCAGAAATATATATATTCTCTCCCTATAACCGTATGCGATCTTAATGCTTACAAGTATCAATTGCTTGCTACAATTTGTCTAATTTAGTTTGTATTCCGCTGCTTTGTATCCTAATACATCGAACGTGTGATCGCTGATCCTGTCATAGCTTGCAACAATAATGTATTCAGCTTCAGCAGTTCATGTAGAGACACAAGATTGCTTCTTGCATTGCTATGAGACTACCCTAGCAGGAACGTTAGAAGGGGTTAATGCACATTTAAAAACAACAACACAACTAAGGAGAGTTCTTTAGAACACTTAGTAGATCAAATAGGGAACTAGTTGACTATTAGAAGAGATGCTAAGAATACAAGTAAAAGAGAGACAAAACAGATAGCAACATGAGTAATTTGGTTTCCAAGAACGCAGTAGATTGTTTCTCAAGTTATATTACAAAGTGTTACAAAGCGTCATGAAAGTTACAATAATTGAGATACATATACTACATCCTACAACTGGCCATACTTTGAAAACCATCCGAAAACATAAGACAAGACAACACAATCAAATGTAGAGTCAAAAGGTTGATTCCCTTTTGATTTATGACTATGACATGTCATAGCTCACATCTTTATATATTACAAAAAGGATAAACTACATAAAGTAGAAAGCTCAGACTCACAACATCAATGTACAATTTTCCAAAAGCATGGACCTTTTCATCAACTTGTGAAAGTTAGTGAGTCAAACAGAGTTGCAACGAAAGTGTGGTCCAGCTTTATGGAAAAGTACATCAGATATAGCATGTACATAAAAGTCTTCGGAAGAAATCTATATTCATAAACTTGGCTTTGGAAGACTTTGTCTTTGATGTTTCGGAAGACTTCATATTTGGCTTCGGAAGATGTTGATCTTGGCTTTGGGAGATTTTACACTTAGAGTATTTCTAGTGTGAGGTGTAAAACTTCTGAAGCATTTCTACTTCAATGCCTTAGTGTGTGCATGCAGAGAGACTTTGGATGCTTTGAATGTTTTGATTGCATCAAACTTATTAGAATCCTTACAAATTCCCCCTAGTTTGATGCTACCATAACATTTAAAGCTCTTCATCAGTTGATAATTCCCATCAAGAAGATGAATAGTCCCTTCTTCATTAGATGGTCAGGATCACTCAGACTTTCATAGTATCTTCTCATGTCAAAGAGATCATGAAAAAGTAGGTTGATTAAGTCTTTCCATGTGTAGATATTCTTACCACCATGATCTCTAATCACATGCCATCTTTCTCGATTAGTTGTGAACGTCCGGGATAAGATGGGTCTCTCAGAAGCAAGAGGAGCCACTTGAATTGGAGTTGATTGGGCTGCCTCTTCATGCACTTCCTCAGGTATGGAGGTAGATGATTTAGACTTCTTTTTCTTTGACTTTGGTCTTGAAGCCATCCTCTTTCTCCCTTTGATGACTCTAGCTCAGAAGACTACTCTACAACACCTTGTTTATCAGTCTTGTCTTGCTAAGTTGGGTGTTCCTCCCTCACAGGTTCAGAAGGAGAGGGAGTTTGACCCAGTTGTGAATCAGAAGATGAAGTTTGTTAAGGCTCAGCTGGAGGTCCACGTTGTGTTATCTCAAAAGATTCAACCTTAACCTTCACTTCTTGTGGAACTTGACTAGGTAAGGAGTCTATGTCAACAAGTTCTCCTCTTTTGATCTTCTGCTTCATCACCCTAAAGTGCTCACCCGTAGTAGATAGATACGTAGGGCCAAGTCTCCTTCTGGAAAATCCATACAGCTTCAAGAAGCTCATCATCCTTGTCTGTCAGTAGACTTCTTCATGCTCTTCTGAATTATGGCCTTGACCTTGTAGCATCTTTCCTTATCTTTCTCGTTGTTGCCTTATCTTCTTTGAGTACTTCTAGCTCAAGTTGTTTGAGATACTCAAACTGTATGTACTCAAAGGACAAGGGAAGAAGTGCAGATGCTTGATATAGGCCTGTGGCACTCAGGTAATTTATCATATTGATCCTATCATTCTCTTTGTCTAGCTGAGGTTCTTGTGGAGCCATAGCCTTTTGTGTAGGACCTTCTTGAACTGAGAGAGAGTGGGAACATGCTTGTATAATCTATTTTGTCTCCTATCCTCTTTGATGTCGAGAAGTAACTTTGCATCCTCTCCTTCCTTCCTCTCTCTTGATAATTCCATGTCAGCCAATTCATTTAGCTCTTCTAAGGGGAGAGATATAATCTCATCAATGTCATAGTTCCTGGTTTACATATATGTAATATTGACAACCCTCAACTCATCATCTTGAGTGTTTGGTCTGGGGGCAACCCTTATTGCAGCTTCCATGAATCCTGAAGACCCAAAGGAACTCTTTCACCTTAGCATCCTCTTCCTTCTCAATATCCTTAGAAGTCATTTTCCTTTTCCCTTTGTCACTCACAGACCTTTATGACTCAAGGTGGAAAGAGCTTTGGCCTTTTTTGCTTGGTGTAGCCTTCAAGCTCTAGCCAGAGAGAGGTTGTGATATGAAAGGATTGGGATCTAGTTTGATCAATTAGATTAAGATTTGCAGCGGAATAGCACAAGAATTAGACAAAATTTAAGCAAGAATAATATGTATCTTCAATCAAACAGTGACGGTTATAGAGAGAGAAAGTTTACTGCAAAGATAATATTTTCATTCACGCACATGCTTCGGTTACAAGGAAATTAGATCAAAATTCCTTTTATAAAGGAATGTGACATCAGCTGACGTCACTTGATAGTGATAGCTAACTGATTTGTACAAACAATTGAAAGTAAACTAAACTACTGAAGATGTCCACAACAATTGAGGACACCTTCACAAAAACCTATGTACAAGCTAACACTACAACTACTGAAGTTATAACATCTGAAGTGTAAGAACTTTAGATTTTTTACATAATATAAAACTACTAATTACAAACTACTGAAAAATAAACCATCACAACTACTAAAGAGAACTACTTTAGCTGTTATGATAACTTCTAAGAACTTGGTCTTCAGACTTTGTCTTCAGCAGTTGTCTTCAGACTTTGTCTTCAGCTGTTGTCTTCAAACTTTGTCTTCAGACTTTGCCTTCAGACTTTGCCTTCAGACTTTGTCTTCAGACTTTTTCTTCAGACTTTGTCTTCAGACTTTGTCTTCAGACTTTGTCTTCAGACTTTGTCTTCAGACTTTGTCTTCAGACTTTGTCTTCAGACTTTGTCTCAGACTTTGTCTTCAGACTTTGTCTTCAGACTTTGTCTCAGACTTTGTCTTCAGACTTTGTTTCAGACTTTGTCTTCAGACTTTGTCTTCAGACTTTGTCTTCAGACTTTGTCTTCAGACTTTGTCTTCAGACTTTGTCTTCAGCTGTTGTAGACCACTTCAGTTGTTTTGATGTATGTGGGACTTAAAGGTTTTTCTGATCTAGCTCATTAGTTCTTTGGTCCAACAAACTCCCCCTAAACCAATACAGCCAAAACCTTTAACATTATTGAAGTCCCACTTATTGGCCGAAACATTTTCTGGATCAGCTCAGAAATCTTCAAATTAAGCTCAGGCCAAGGAAGAAGTTCAGAAAGTTTGATTGGCAAAGGATGAATGGGAACTCTGTCTTGGGGAATTGGACATAGAGCTGTTACCCCATCCATGAGACCTACTTCCCAATGATGAGTCTGTAAGACTCTCTGACATAGGCCTTAAGAAATACAACTTGTTCTTCCATTGTGAGTTCTTCATCTTCACATTCAAAGAAGAACTCAGGCCTATAGTACTCTGATAAGTACTTAATATTCTTTCCATTCTTCAGCTCCACAGTAGTTATTTTTGTGTATGCAAACTGATCAGGGTGAGTGCCTTCAAGCAACAACTGGAGCTCATTTTTTCTTATTTCTTCAAGCTTCTTGTAGATCAACCCCTTCTTTACCATTTTGTTTTCTAGTAAAGTTTGTGGAGTCATCTTAGACTTGTAAGCTCTCTTGAAGTCATCAAGGATTTCCCAGGGTGACACTACAATGGCTAGCATTATCACAACATCTACAATCTTCTTTACTTGGCCATTGTATCTACTTCGAATCTTCTTTTATGAATTCTGTCACTTACTATGGGGTCAGGCCAATTCTCACTCTCTCTTTCTGATATTAAAATGTGAATCTTAGAGCATACAACCTCTGAGCATGTTTCTTCATAGCTTGTATGGATGAAGACTTAAGAAACTCTTTATCAACCATCCTTAACAGCTGCTCATCATGTTGTTTGTGATGTTCTTCTTCTTTAAGATTGACTTTTAGCATTTGCCTTTGGATGACAGGTGTGATTGTTGTTGGTTGAGTTCTGGGCTCAGGCATCTTTATTTTAAGAATAGCAGAGATTGGCAGACTATCATCCTCATCATCTTCTTCTTCTTTTTCTTCCATCCTCAACACCCTTCTCTTCCTCTTAGGTGCATCATTGGTAGTGGTTTGAGTAGGTTTCTTGGGTAAAGGAGTTGTTTTTGAGGGTTGTGAAGTTGGTTATTTTGGTGTAGGAGATTGTGCAGGCTGCTCTAGCATCTTGGTTGTGAGTGAAGCTTTGGATAACTTTGCCATATTAGACCTTTTCCCAGCACCAACTTCATCAAGAGCTTCTATGATCAATCCTTTGTTGAATACTTCAGAAAAACAGATTCTGGTGGTTATCTCCAAAATACTGTCTGTGGACCATGACTTCACTTCAATGATTGATCTTCCTAGATGCTTTGATATGAATCTTGTCATAGCTTCCAGCCTTTCTCTTTCTTTCTCACTCCAACTTGCCCATCTATGTTCAATCTCTTGAATCTCTAGCCTTCTGATTTCAAAGTCAAGTTTGCCTGTGTCAAAACCTTATTTGAAGATTTGATCAATGATCTTATCCATAGATCAGCTATGTTGCCCATCAGCTTCTTTGATCAGTTCTTCTAACTTTTCTCACCTTTAGTCTGTTCAGAACTCTTCTTTCTCTTGTAGGTGATCATCTCCTTTTCTTTCTTCTTTTTTTCTTCTTCCTCTTCAACTCTCTTTCTTTTGTCTACTTTCACTGACTTAGACTCCCCCTTTTGGGTTGCATTTGAATGTTAGAAAGTCTCTTAGAAACAGGAACATCAACTAAGGTTTGAAGATTTGAGGAAAGCCTCTCATCTATGGCTTGATGCACAATGTTTGTGATTATGGAAGTGATGAGAGGTAAGGAGGATTGAAAGGCAGCAACTATTTGCTCAGAGGGGTTCTGCCCCTGAGAAATGGTGCCTGAATCAGAGGCTGGTGGCAAAGTTGTTGGGAGTGGCTCAGTGTTTGGGAGAACTTCAGAAGAAACTACCATCTGTGGGTGAATTGGGGCAGATGGACTTGATTGTTGTGACATTTTAGTAAGCAGTTCTTATAGTCTGCATACCTCAGTCTCAAGAATGGTGTTGTGGGCTAGAACATCAAAGAAAAAGCCCAAGTCATCATCAGTCTTTGCTGAATCATCTGACCTCCTGAATAAATAAGGATGAACATCTACTGAGTGTAGATCAGTATTCACATGTGCCCCTATTTCTTGGAACTAGGGACTTCCTGCCTCAGGATTATGTCCTTCATTGGCATTGCCTCTTGTGAGGACATAGAAATGATACCACCTTCATCCTGGTCATGAGCTTAAACAGGAGAAGAGGCAGCCTCACCAGATGTTCGAATCTCCTCCTCTACAAACGTAGATTGACCTCTGTAATCCCTGTGCTGTGGGTTATCAGCCACATTATAATCCTCTCCCTTAACAGTTGAGGTTTTCCCAGTGGTAATAGGTTTCTGAGGAGGGTTAGAGGAATGTAGTTGAGTCAGCACTTGTGAAATAACCACAGTTGGGCTTGTAGGGGTGGCTTCAGTGGGAGATAAGTGTGAAGAGGATTGCACCAGGGTGAATGGTGTTCTTCAATGGCAATCATCTCAAGTGAGAGAGATTCCAGTAATGTGGTTTCCCCATTTTTGGTTGCATCAGGATCTTGTTGAGAGGATACCTGAGCAGTTTCAGCTGGTAGAGTCATGGAAACTACAGGGGGATTACTACCCATGGTTTCATCCTGCCTTTGTGTTGCAGGGACATCATCAGGGGACTCAACTCCCTGAGTAGCCTTTTTGGTTTGTTTGGATTGTAATTTGGAGGGGACTTTGGATCTGGAGGATGAGGCTATGGGTTCCTTCTGCTTGGTTTTAGTAGTTTGGCAGCCTCTTTGAGTTGTGGGTTAGAGTTGTGCTTGGAGTATACCTCTGGCAAAACTACTACAGTAGGGACTCCAAGGCCAACAGGGCCATGAGATTTTAATTGATTTATGATTATGGCCATAAGAAACCTTGGATATAATATTCATTTGTTAGCCACAGGTTTCATTGCCAGATCTTTTAATTCCAAAATATAATTTCAAAAGAATTTAAGCTTTTACGTTCAAGGATAGAATACAATACCTGCTGCCACTGGGATGACATTTGATCCCATGAAGAGGATTTGGGGGCAAGGCAGACATTGATCATATGAAAATTAGGCGTTCAGCATCACGGAAGTGCTTCTTGAGAATGGTTGTAGCACTTAGGTCGCCCTCATATCCATGGTTGATGAATGATAGATTAGTGGTGCCATTCGGGTATTTGTTGACAAAGGTGGCATTATTCAGATCTAGGGTTGGCGAATGATAGCAGGAGTGACTACCACCTTCTTCTGGTTTATCAATGACCGGAGAGTGATCGCGACATCAATCTCACCAGTATGGATAGTGACATTTGTCTAGAATTGGCGAAGGGTATCAGGATAGATGGTGGATTGAGAAGAAAAGTAGTTTGATACGGGGAATCAACCATCAGATCAATGGCAGCATCAAACTTAGTCCAAAAGGCCGATTTTGTGAAGTAGGCAACACAATTGTGTCATGGTTTGATTTGCATGGTCGCCATTAGTCGAAGATGAACGTTCGAAAAACGACTTATGAAAAGTTTGAAGTTAAGGTGAGGTATTTATAGGTTATGAAACGATGAATGAAAACAACTGAAAGTTTTGGTGTTAGTCATCAGATGTTTGAAAACTACTGAAGACATGGTTTTAACTTTCAGATGTTGCCAACAACTAAAGACTTGGTGTAGTTTGAAAACTACTGAAGACTTGGTTTTGGCTTCAGTTGTTTTGAAATGAAACAACAGTTGTTTGAAACAATTAAAGAGTAAAATTGCTCATCAGTTGTTGTCGTCAATTCACAGATCTCAGTTGTTTCATTTGACCTTAAAACTTACTCAGCAGATTATCTGATTTTGAAATGTTTCATTGGTCATCAGTACTTATCTGTTAGAACAGACATCAGTAGTTGTAACCGCATCAGTAGTTGTAACCGCATCAGTAGTTGTAACCGCATCAGTAGTTGTAACTACATGAGTAATTTTCAACAAATAAAGTACTTTAGTACTTTTAAGTAATTCAGTCTTTAGTAGTTATGAAAACTACTGAAGATAAAATAACTTATCAGTACTTATTTTTGACAGTTGTATAGTAATGCTCATCAGTACTTGTGAACTGAGATCATGAGTAGTTGTCCAATCATTCAAGCTGCAGCATACCAAGCCTTAGCACAAGATTTTGGAAAGTTGCACTGTTCGAAGGCTTAGTAAATATATCTGAAAGCTCATGAGCACTAGGAACAAACTTTGGATCAATCAGACGTTTTTCATAACAATCCCTCATAAAACGATGTCTGATCTCAATATGTTTGGTCCTAGAATGCTCGACAGGATTCTTAACAATACAAAGAGCTGAAGCACTGTCCATCAATAAAGGAGTCTTAGTCTTTGTAATGTCATAATCCAGTAATTGATTTTGAAGCCAGAGTACCTGAGATCTACAACTTGCAGCAGCAATGTACTCTGCTTTAGCAGTGGATGTAGCAACTGAAGTTTGTTCTTACTCTGCCAAGAAACTAAACAATTGCCTAGAAATTGGCATCCACAAGAGGTTGTTTTTCTTGTTCATTTACACCCTGCATAGTCACTATCAGAGAAAGCAACTAATTTGCAAGAGTGCCCAGTGGAATACCAAAGTCCTAGAGATTGAGTTCCTTGCAAATATCTAAAGATCCTTTTGACTGCAATCATATGGGATACTTTAGGTGCAGCTTGAAATCTAGCACACATACAAGTTGCAAACATAATGTCTGGTCTGGAAGCTGTAAGGTACATCAAGGAACCAATCATACATCTGTAAAGAGTTTCATCAACTGCTTTACCATTCTGATCAGCATCCGGTTGTGTGGTGCTGCACATGGGAGTAGAACAGGGCTTACAGTTTTGTAAATCAAACTTTTTCAACAAATCCTTTGTATATTTTGACTGATGAATGAAAGTTCCATCAACCATTTGTTTGATTTGCAAACCTAGAAAGAACTGTAATTCTCCCATGGCACTCATTTCAAACATTTGTTGCATCAACTTAGTAAAGGCATCACACAACTGTGGATCAGAGGATGCAAAAATAATATCATCTACATAAATTTGAACAAGGAGCTTATGCATGCCTACTTTCTTAATGAACAAAGTTTTATCTATGGAGCCTCTAGTGAAATTATTTTGAAGAAGAAAGTTAGACAGTGTTTCATACCAGGCTCTGGGAGCTTGTTTTAACCCATAAAGAGCCTTATGAAGCTTATACACCCAATCTGGATGTTTATGATCTTCAAAACCTGGTGGTTGACACACATAAACTTCTTCTTTTATTTTACCATATAAGAATGCACTTTTGACATCCAATTGAAAAAAATTAAGATTATGGAAAGCAACATAAGCTAAGAATAGTCTAATTGCCTCCAGTCTGGCTACAGGGGCAAAGGTTTCATCATAATCAATACCTTCTTGTTGTGAAAACCCCTGTACAACCAGTCTGGCCTTGTTCTTGACAATTTGACCTTTTTCATCAGTTTTATTCCTAAACACCCATTTAGTGCCTATTGCCCACTTACCTTAGGGTAGAGGAACCAGTTCCCACACTTGCTGCTTTTGAAACTGAAGAAGCTCAAGTTGCATGGCTTCAACCCATCCATTGTCTCTTTGGCTTTTGCTGACTGATGACGAGAGCATAAAAGCAGAAATTAGACAACTGAGTTCTAGTTGAAACACCAGCATTGATGTCACCAATGCTCTGAGACATGGGGTGATTCTTTAGTCCTTGATACTCAATAAGATCTGTGCAGGTGTTTGTAAGTGATTCAGCAGCAACAGATGTTGATCCAGACTCTTGAAACCTAGAATGAGATGGCAATTCAAATGAAGTAGAGGAATCAGAGATCTCATGAGCATTTGTTGTGGATGGAACTGCTAAAGCTACAGGAACATCAAGGTTACTAGACCTAGGCAGGTATCACTAAACCTTGCATTTGTACCACCAGATGAATGACTAGTTGCAGGAGATGATAGATTCATAGAATCTGGAACAACTGGAGGCTGATAAGGAACATATTCCAGTATGTCCAAATCAAATAACTCCACAGGGTTTTGGGGGATTTTCTCCTTTGGAGATTCATTAAACTTTACATGCAAGGTTTCTTCAACTATCTTTGTTCTAATTAAAAACTTTGTAAGCCTTGCAACTAGATGAATACCCAACAAAGTACCCTGCATCCACCTTTGATTCAAACTTCTGAAATAGATCCTTTGTGTTTAGAATATAACAGGGACACCCAAATGCTCTAAAGAAGGAAATCTGAGGGGCCAAATGATGTAACACCTCATAAGAGTCTGCATCAATCTCTGATTTACTAACACTCTATTTTGCACATACCAAGCTGTGTTGACAGCTTCAGCCCAAAAGGTTAGTGGCAAACTAGAATCAGCCAACATTGACCTTGCGGCTTCAATAAGGGTCCTGTTCTTTCTCTCCACCACTCCATTTTGTTCAGGAGTTCTTGGAATGCTATACTGCCTCTTGATTCCTTTAGAGAAATAGAATTCATCAAGTGTGTGATTTTTAAATTCTATGCCATTATCACTCCTCACACATTTGATATAAAAGGAATACTGCTTTTCCACATGCAACACAAAGTAGATGATGATTTGACCAGCCTCATCTTTTGAATGTAAGAAGAAGGTCCATACAAATCTGGAATAATCATCCACAATTACGAGACAGTATTTTTTCTTTGCCATGCTTATCACTCTTACCGGACCAAAAAGATCCATATGCAGTAATTGCAAGCAGGCAGTGGACTTTGGTTCTTCTATTGGAGGGAATGATACTTTGTGTTACTTTCCATTTAAACAAGCATAGCAGTTGTCATCACATTTGAACTCCTTTAATGGCAGACCTCTCACTAAACCATGATGTATAAGCTGGTTCATATTTTTAAGATTCACAAGACCAAGCCTTCTGTGCCATAGTTCAGATTCTTGAGGAGAGGCCTTGGAGAACAAACATGGATGGCCTTTTAGATCAAATTTCTTTGATAAGTCTAAGGCAGATACTCTTCCAATCCTGTTGGCCTTCAGGAGAGTATATTCATCCAATATCTTTTCAATCATTCTCAAAACATTGGAAGACAGAATCCGATAGTTTTGACTAGTGAAAAGTGCAGCATGCCCTTTATCACACATTTGACTGACACTCAACAAGTTGTACTTGAGATTCTCCACATGGTTAACGTCATCAAATCTTATCTCACAATTTGACACAAAGCCTTTGCCGAGGATGTAACCCTTAGCATCATTACCAAAAGATACAAATCCCTTCTTTCCTTGAGAGTAGTCATGAAGAAGAGAACTGCTCCCTGTCATATGCATAGATCCTCCACTGTCCACATAACAGATATTATAGTAACTGATTTGTCATGATTAACAGCCTCTGAAGGTGGAGATGGTGCTGAAAAGGATTCCTTTGATTTTGGCTTAGTTTTCCTTTTTAGTGGTTTAATCACATGTACATCTATTTGGTTAACTCTCCCCAACAGATGTTAAACCATCATAACAAGTTGTGTCTGATTGGTTGTTAAAGCCTTCAGTTCAACACACACATCAGTACTTGTTTTTGATTGGTTCCTGTGACTCACCATGTCTTTCTTTTTGAAAGACACAGACTTAGTCTGGTGTTTTGATATTCCATGACGAATACTTTCAGCTGTTTTATGATAAACCCCTTCCTTCTTTTTAGATTTTCATAATAATTTTCGGTTATCAGTTTGAGATGTTTGTGGCACAAACTTGGTTTCAAATTCATCTTTCATTTTATTAATTTTCTTTTTAATGATTTTATCTTTGTTGAATTTTGTACCCTCTCTGTACCAACATTCATCAGTGAGATGATTGAATAGACCATATATTTCACATGGCTTTCTCTTCATCTTCTGTTGTTAAACTGCTAAAGAAGATAAAACTACTGAAGGTGTGTTCTTCAGTACTTTCTTCCTCTCAGTACTTATATTAAGTGCTGAAGGATTTGTAACCACTAAAGACTTGTTCTTTAGAAGTTTTCTATGAGTACTTTGGATTTCCTGATAGACTCTTCAGCAGTTCTCAAACCATGTTTGTTTTCATTTTGTTTAAATGTTCTTCGGGTGTTGTTACTTGCTCTTCATTACTTTGAATACTTTGTGAGACAACACCTGAAGTGCTTAGCTTTTCTTTGATCATGTGTTTATCAGCAGTGAGACCATCTACAAATTGATTAGCTGAAGTACTATTACTGACTTCATCCACTGATTTTTCATTATCACTTGAGGATGAGACACATGATGATGTGGTCTAGGAATTGCTTTCGCCTTCAATTTTACTTCTGTCTTGGGAGTAAAATCTGTAGGAGGTACAGTATGATTATACCCAATCCCAAACTTCACATTTGAAGCTGTTTGCTTACTGAGAAGCATTTCACACCCCTTGCAAGATGTTACCCAGCGTTCACACTCTACTTGAGTAGCTGCAAGTGTTTCTTTGAGATTCTTATGATTCTCTAAAATGACCTCTACCTTTGCCTTTTCATCACTGATTTTGCATTTTAATTTGTAAATCTCATTATCTTTTTCCTTTAAGACAGACTCAAAATCAGCTTTTCTTTTGGAAATCACTTTCTCTAGGTCAAGATTTTGATTAATTAAGCTACATTTGCTTCTCTAATTGAGACAAAAGCAGCTATGCATGACTCAGAACACAACTTGGCCTTAGCCTCAGAAGATACCTGTGGTACCTGTGATGATGATGCATTTGAGCATGAACCATCAGTAGACTCCAGGGCCATAAGAGCAAGATTTCCAAAAGGATTTTCACCACCATGTTGACTAGCACCAGAAAACACTTGTTCAGATAACCAGAAAGATCATCTGGTAAGCTACTCCAGGCAACAACTCCGGGTGTGAAAAAGTTTTGATGTGATTGAGATTGAGATTGTTGATTTGATTGAGATGGTTGAGGCTCAGGTAGGGCATGTGGTTGTTGAGCTATGGGTACTGGAACCTGATTGGACCGAGGCATGTAAAAACAGGGATAAGGATATGGCATTTGACCTTGAGGTACAAAATATGTAGGAGATGATTGAATTTGTGAATGAGGACCAAAATTGGTAGAATGTTGCCCTTTGTTTTGTGAGCTATTGCATGGAAAGGTCACAAAGGGTGCAGAAGAGTTAGATTCAGATGATCTACACTCTCTTGCAAAATGTCCAAGTCTATGGCACTTCTGACACCTCAACTTGCTCTTGTCAAAACCAACTTTGGTTTCTCCAGAGAGACTAGGAAATTTTCTACCTGTCCTTTTGTAAAATTTTTCAGATCTGATATTGATTAATGCAATTTGGCTCAAAATATCCATCTCGTCCAGATCATCATCAGCAATTCCTTTCAAATCATCCATCAAAAAGCACAAATTATCACTACTACACCCTGAATTACTATGAACACCAACAAAAGCAGGATCTCCACTGTTTGAAGAGAAATCTATATGCTCATCATAAGAACTTTCTAATGCAGCATATTCTGACTCATGACCGACCAGAGTAGTATTCCCTGGTACAAAATCATCAGTGAGCTTCCCAGATGAAGCCAGTTTCCTTTTCTGTTCCATCTCTCTTTCAAATGTTAACAGTTTCCCATGAAGTTGGGTGAGAGATAGATTGTCCAGATTTGCACTGGAGCGTAGGACAATAGTATATGTGTCCCATCTCTCAAGCAGGGATCTAAGGAATCTATTGTTCATCTGACTATTTATATATTCATGTTTAACCATTTTCAGCTCAGATATCAAAGAGGAAAATCGCTCAAACTGTTGAGTCAGTGACTCACCCTTTCTATGAGAGAATGTCTCATATTGCTGGGCAAGGATCTCTCTATTGTTTGCAAAGACCTCATCAGTTCCTCCAAATTGTTCTTTCAGAGCAACCCAAAGGTCATGAGCAGTTTCATGATGCATAAGTCCAGAATAGATTTCATTTGGCAGTGCCATGGCTAGAATTCCATGGGCTTTAGCATCAATTTCAAACAGTTTCATATCTTCATGTGAGTATTGCTCTTTCTTCTTCAGAACCATCTCATTGGTTTCCGGATTACTCACCATAGGCTTATATGGTCAATGAACCACAGATTTCCAACAACCTGAACTGTTGAGCATTCGGTGTTGCCCTATGCTATACTCACTCCTAACAAGCATCAGAGGCTTTGTTGAGGAGCCAGTATTGTGACAATCATTGATTGATGTAGCCATTTTCACCAATTCAAATAGGTTCAATGAGATTTTAACAGATCTAGCTCAAAAACTCAACAACACAGTTTTAAACAAGACGAATCTCAAATTAATTCACCGGAAGCAACATAAAATCAAACTCTATAACCAATTCTTGCAAATTTGCTAATTCGATCAAACTTAGATATCAAAAGAGCAGTTTCAATGATCAATTGTTAAATTGATCAATGATTAACCAGCTCTGATACCATATGAAAGGATCGGGATCTAGTTTGATCAATTAGATTAAAATTTGCAGTGCAATAGCACAAGAATTAGACGAAATTTAAGCAAGAATAATATGAATATTCAATCAAACAGTGACGGTTATAGAGAGAGAAAGGTTTCTGCAAAGAGAATGTTTTCATTCACGCACATGATTCTGTTACAAGGAAATTAGGTCAACATTCCTTTTATAAAGGAATGTGACATCAGCTGGCGTCACTTGATAGTGACAGCTAACTGATTTTATATAAACAACTGAAAGTAAACTAAACTACTGAAGATGTCCACAACAACTGAGGACGCCTTCACAAAAACCTAAGTACAAACTAACATTACAACTACTGAAGTTATAACATCTGAAGTGTAAGAACTTCATATGTTTTAAATAATATAAAACTACTGATTACAAACTACTGAAAAGTAAACCATCACAACTACTGAAGAGAACTACTTCAGTTGTTGTGACAACTTCTGAGAACTTGGTCTTCAGACTTTGTCTTCAGCAGTTGTCTTTAGACTTTGTCTTCAGCTGTTGTCTTCAGACTTTGTCTTCAGCTGTTGTAGACCACGTCAGTTTTTTTGATGTCTGTGGGACTTAAAGGTTTTTCTGATCTGGCTTATTGGTTCTTTTGGTCCAACATGATACACCTTCACATGCAAGTGCTTCACTGAGGGAATGAATTGTTGAAGTAGTTATTGGTGTGACAGGACTCTCAAGCTCTACCACTGGGCTTTTAGTCAAGGTTTCCCCTTCGAAGCTAATCTTAGGGTCTTCCTCAACATCCAGTTGAGCAATAGTATCACCTAATCGCCTTTGTCTCCATCATTGACTAAACTCTTTAGTAATTCTGTCCTGAATCCTTTATGCTAGCATGTCAGCTTGTCCACATTGGCTTGGATTGACAAGTGGCATGTTCATCAGGTAAAGACCTTCATAGTAGTTCAAGGTCTGAAAGTTGAAGACTTCTTGCTACCCTTGAACTCTTTGAAAAATTAGGACTCTTCTGTTTGCATCATACATCCACCCTATGATGTAGTTGGAAGACCCTTGAGGTGGAGATGACCCTACCCTTAGTATACCTTCCTTAATAAGACTCTGAATGTAGGACTCTATAGAGTCCACATCAATGTGAACTTGAGGAAGTTGTTGAGTATGGACAGTTGCAAGTGAGGATGGTGAGTCCTCAATGTCCATGCTCTATGAAGAACTCCCTAGTTTTGTGTCTTTGATGACTTTCTTCTCTTTTTTGGTAGCATCACCCACTAGCATAGGTAAGCTAGAGGTTAGATCAACCACATTCACAGGTTCTTGTGTTCCTGGTTGAGCTATTCTAAAAGGTCTCATAACTAGCTTTTCCTTAAGATAAGATGTCTCAAATTGCTGATCATTGACCCTGTTTTGTAAGGTAGTCACCTCAGATTCAAGATGACTAACCTTGGAGACTAAGTAGGTGCATGTTTTTGATAGGTTTTTCACCTTTAGCCTCATATTCCCCTCATCTTCATGAGAAGAATCATGAGGGGATAAGAGAATTGGACCAAAGTCTTCTCTCTAATCACCAACATGAAGTTCTTGGCTGTTGGTTTTACTCTACTCAAAGATAACTTTAGTTGATGTGTAAATGGGCTGAGTTGCCATGGTTGAGGTCTTAATGATCTAATCACTTGCTAAAGTGAGAGGCTCTTCCATATGGAAATCCTAAATAGGTTAAGAAGTATCAGTGGTAGGTGATTGATATGGGCTAGACATAGGTGATTTAGGAGCACTCATTTCTCTTTGAGTAGGGGAGGAGTAGAGAGACTCATGGTACTCATTGAAACCTAAATCTTAATTAGAATAGTAGTCAAGGTTGGGAATTGGTTAGTTTCAATCTAAAGGTTGGGGATGGTAGCTATCCCCTCAAGGTTGTTCATCTGAGTGTAGAGACTCAGAGTGAAGGCTTAAGGGTGTTAGGCTTGTGAGCTCATCAGTTTGAGCATGACGAACCTCAGGACTGATAGTTGAAGTGATGAGAGTGGTTTGCTCCTCATGGGAAGTGGGAGCTCTAGTTTCCACTTCTTCCTGTGTGGATAGAGATATAGGGGCCTACACAACCTTAATAGTTTGTGTAGGGTTTTGTTTTGATCTTCTTTGGTAAGTGAGGGTGATTTGTGGTGGTCTTTTAAGCGGTTGAGAAGTGAAGGTGTGGGTTCACACTGGCTTGCGTTTCCAAGTTGTCACCTTGAGCAATGAGCTCCAACATTTTTGGGACCAGGGCTGTTTCTACCCCAAAGAAGCCAGTAGTTCGCTTCTTTAAGAACTTCAAGATGTTGGGCTTCATCTGTCCCAATTTAAGAATATTATCTGTTTCCTTCAACTGTTAGACGAGTTCACAGTTAAGAATGTGTTGAACATATCTAGGAAACATGTAATATTCTAACGAGTCTAAGTTAGCAAGCACATTTGTATAAACAAATCGAGAATACCTGAACTTGACCCCCTGAACCATCCAATGCACTATGAAGGAGAGATTTTTATGAATCCAGTCCCAAGTCCCATGCTTGTTGGACAAGTTGTGGTTGACCATATGTCGTATGAACTTTCACTGGGATGAGACCTTCCCTAAAGGTCTTTACAGAGAAATCCCCTTCATAGCCCATCTACTGGAATGATTGGTTAACAACTTCTTTCGGAAAGGACAACTCACCTCTCTCATCATCCAGTGAAGATGAGTGTTTAAAATGGATGGAGTGATGAAGATTTACCTCCCTTGCATGGTAGCAGACAGTGCTTTCTCCCCATCTAGAATAACCTCTTCACAGGTTTTCCAGAAATCAAGCAGATAATCCTCATAAAGAACATGATCAATGGTATGGGAGGTGCAATAGTTAGACAAAGCTAAGAATTTGCAAACTTGTGACAAGTGTGGATATTTCTCAGAGTGTAACATAGCAACCTAATTATGTTGCTTATGTAACTGCATGTAAAAATCTTGGTCATTTCTTCTTTTAAGGTTGGTCATTTGAGAAAGCTTAAAGGTGAGGGAAAGGGAGAACAAAGGCGGTTGCATAGAGAATTTGGGAATTTAGGTTTGGAGAAAAGATGAAGATGATAGAAAGTGGGGGAAACCAGTGAGTTTATATGTGAAAAGGATTTAAGACAAAGTTAATGAAAGAGAATAAACTTTGAAATCTAGATGTCGGTTCCACCTCTAAAAAAGTAGTTTGTTTTTTGCTGAAAAAGTAGTTTTCTTGGAAGTTGAAAAGATTCCGAAGGTAAATTGTCTTTGGAAGTTTTAATGAAAAAGCTTCCAAAGACAAAATAACTTCGGAAGAAATTTCTTAAGAGTTTTGAAATTGTTCTTTTGGAAGAGAGTTAAGACTTGGCCGATTTGTTTAAAAGAACAAAACTTTTGAGAGTTAATTTGCTTCGAAAACAAATTATCCTTGAAAACATATACGTACCTAAGAGAATATTTAAGCTTCGGAAGAGATTTCAGATATTTATTACCAAGGCAATTTACTTAGACAGTTACTTTTTTAAAGGCATAAGTTTCTTCCGAAGATAAACTATATCTACAAAAGGATTTAAAAGATCAAGATTTTCAAAAATCTAAGGAGAGTTACTCTAAAAGGATTTTCATCTATTGAAAACAAGAGCATTTGAAGGTGATAAAATAAATAACTTAAAACAAACATGTTTTAAGAAATTATATGAATTAGTTTTATGAAAAAGCTACTTAAAGATAATCATCCTAATGGATTATAGAAGATACTTAAATCTCTGCTCATCAAAGACTTTAGTGAATAAATCAACATATTGTTCATTTATGTTAACTTTGACTAGTTTAATTATTTCCTTTTCAAAATTATCTTTAATCAAATGATACTTATATTGATGTATTTTGTCTTGTAGTGTTGCACATGATCCTCCGTGATAGGGATAGAACTATTGTTGTCTATGTGAATGGGAGTCTCCATAAAATTTAATCCATAGTCAAACATCTGACTTTGAATCCAAAGCACTTGAGCATAGTAGCTTGCAATAGCAATGTATTCAGCTTCAGCTGTTGATGCAGAGAATAAGATTGTTTCTTGCATTGCCAGGAGACAACCCTTCCACCAAGAAACTAACATCCCCATAATATAGACTTTGCAGTCATATTGCAGCCACGATAATCATTATTTGTAAATGCATACAAATTAAAGTTAGAATTCTTGAGCTACCAAAGGCCAAGTGTTGAGGCAGTGTTGAGGCAGTGTTGAGGTATCTTAGAATTTTTTTGACAGTGATAAGGTGTGACATCTTAGGGCTGGCTTGATATCTTGCACAAATACATGTGGCAAAAATGATATCAACCCTGCTAGCAGTAAGATACATAAGAGACCCAATCATAGCCATTTAAAGGTGTTCATCTACACACTCCCCTTCAAGATCAAGCCCAAGGGAGTGGTTTCTTGCTATGCTGTCTTAGGAGTCTTACAATTAGTCATGTTGAATCTTTTGAGTATGTCCTGAACATTCTTTGACTGACTTATGAAGATGCCATCTTCAACTTGCTTCACTTGGATTCCAAGAAAGAAATTGAGTTCCATCATGGCACTTATTTCAAATCTGTTCTTCATTAGCTTCCCAAAGTCTTTGCATAACATTGGATTAGTTGAACCAAAGATGATGTCATCTACATATATTTCATGTTGATACATGTGTACCTAGTTTAGGAGCTAAAATGTAATATTTCTACCATGTCTTACATATATGTAATTAAATGGGTATGAATGAAATACAAAGTGTAGTTGATGCTTATAATGTTTAATATTTCATTGTTTATTGTGTAATAACGCATATTGAACTAACTATATAGGTGTGTGGTTGTTATGCATAATTCTTAGTTAATAATGATTGAGAAACATGCTTAATCTTAATCATGTGATGTTCTTATGCGAATGGACCATGCTAATGGACCATACTCATGAATAATTCATGCTAATGGACCAGTCGCATGACTGAACTAGGAGACTGGATCAGTCTCATGATTGTGACATAAGATTGACTCAGTCGCAGGACTGAACCTTCAGTCGTGCGGATAGATCAACCGCATGATTCAGTCGCACGACCGAACCATGCTAATTTTTCAGTCGCACGATTGATAGATCTTAACCTATAAATACCACTTAATTCATGGAAAAACATAGCAATTCGAATACCTACACACATAATCGTACCCTAGCCCTCCAGAGACTCAAGAAAACCTGTCCAAGTTCATAGATCACATTTGATCTTTCTCTAATCATTCTTAATGTTTCATTAATCATTAGATTTATCTGAACTGTGTTATCCCTCATTGGATCACCAATTAAATAGGATTCTGCACTATTTGAGTTGGTATACGCAGAGAATCAGTTAGTACTCTGTACGTACACGATCATAACAAGTGGTATCAGAGCTTTGGCTCTTGATTTTGCGTGTGATTCGATCGTTTGGTGTAAAAATCATGTTTTTTCAATCAAAAACATCATATTTTTTATTAAAACAGTGATTTCAACGTCTCCAGATCTAAAAGTTCACGTTTTTCGGCTTATGGCAGATTAGGGTTCGTAAAAATTCGTGTTTTGGCGTCAAAGTGTTCAAAACCTTCGATTTTGCAAAAACAGCAGCCTTCAGTCGCACGATTGACTCAATCACACGACTGAACTCATTCGCACCTCCCGTACGCACTATTCAACTTAGTCCCACGTCCATTCGTACGACTGAACAATCTCATTTGCGTTGTTCATCCGCACCTGCCCAATCGCAAGACTGTTCATCCGCATGTGTCCAATCGCATGAATGGCTGATCTGCATTTGTTCAATCACACGATTAATTCATTCGGACCTCTCCATTCGCACGAGTGAAAAAGTTTAAGTTTGAAATTCAAAGTTAATACAAATGGAAAATCAGTACTCAGCTTTTACTGCCGGTAAGGATTCACAGATCCAGAATCTATTGCTTCTGGAAAATGAAATTGGTAATCACAATAAGCCCCCTAAGCTCATAACGTTAGATGATTACCCATAATGGAAGCAAAGGTTTGAGATATACATAAATGGAGTTGATCCTAATCTGTGGGAATCAATCATGACTGGGTATAGCATGCTGGTTGGTATGACTGATAGCAAGAAGGTGAGGTACAATGTAGAGAAGAAGGTGTATGCCTTGTTAACTCGGTTCATTCCTAAGGATATATTCCATCAGTTTTCTCAGAACAAACAAGCCAAGAAGCTATGGGATGCTCTATAAAACGGTATGACGGGAATGCGACGTTGAAGGAATTAAAGGCAAAGGCTTTGAAGAAGGAGTTTGCTAACCTCTCTTTGATAGGAAAAGAGAGCCTGGATGATATCATCGATCGTTTCTACCACTTGATGAGTGAGCTACACATTTATGGAGTTGCCACGTCCATGGAAGACAAGGTGTCGAATTTCGCAGATGGATTGCCAGAAAAGTGGGTTTCGTTTATGTCAAACCTCATACAGAATCATATGCTGGCAAAGTTAGATATTAACAATTTCATTCTGAAGCTGATAGAGGAAGAGTTAAGGATGAAGTACAGGTCTTAAACGGGATCATATGACTACAACCCTTCTCTTTACAACTTAATTCCTCAACCAAAAACTTCTTGAGCACCACTACAAATAGCATTCGTGTCAAGTTCAGCCACTCCTTCTGAAGCCTATACATCAGGATTTCACGCGTCAGGGTCATCTGGCACCAAATTAATAGCACCTCAAACTAATTCTACAACGTTGAAGACCGAGAATCTTGGTAATGTTATTATAGAGGTAGCAAAGGAGCATATGAATCTCCTAGCAGCTGTCGTTAACTCCTATGACAGTTTAGTTACGGGGAAGATTGGAAACTGCCATCTCGCCAATGAAGACTACGAGCAGGTAGATGAAACTGAACTCGAAAGAATGGATATCACATTGGCGTTGGCTAGTGTTGTCTGAAGGGCGAAGAAGTTTGTGTGGAATATGTGACAGAACTTGATAGCCACCAAATACACTACCTTTGGTTTTGATAAAACCAAAGTAACCTATTTTAACTATGGAGTGAAGGGGCATTTCAAGTGTGAATGTGTGTAGCCCAAGAAATCAGGTAATGGTAATCCATTATCCACCTTCAATCGCCAAGATAAACCCACCAATGGGGCTTCATCATCAAGAAGGATCCTAATGCCTTGATTGCTCAAGATGATGAAGGACAAGATTAGAGCTTTCGTTTTGTATCTCGAGGAGAATCCAACATTGCTTGTGTTAAGGCTTTGGATGACGATTCAACAAGCGAAGGTGAAATCGCAGTGGAACTAGTGATGTAGAATAATGAAGAAACTACGAATGTGGTCAATCATCTAAATGAAGAAGGACTCATAACAACATGTTCAGAATCACGAGCACCAGAATAGTCAAACTCTGCTATGATGGTTGATTCAACCGAATCTTCTCGGGTATGTACTAAAGACCAACTTTTTGATAGTCATGCTTGTAATGAATTTAATAAATTTAGAGAAAGCATAGAATCAAAATTTTCGAGGTTATTAGATCATAATGATAGCTTAGTAAATGACTTAAAACTATGCACACAAGCGAATCGGATTTTAAAACAAAACGAGCACAGTTATAAAGAGAAAATAGAACTGTTAAATAAACAACTAAGGGAAACCGAAGTTGTTGCTTTTAACCAAGCTAATGACATAAAGTTCTATTTAAACTCCCTAGAAGGCACTAAGAAACAAAAAGCAGTTTTGGAAGTCCAAGTAAATTCTTAAAAAAAACTGCATAGTTGGACCAGTTCTTCTCACATAGTTCAACACTTAGTGACAGAACGCAACAACGGGGAGGGTTTGGGTTACAAAGTGGTTCCACCACCATATGAGACCTTGTTGAATGCTAAATGTAAACCAATTAATTACAACCCAAACAAGGATCATGTGGTGTCTACTCCTCTAGTAAGTGATCCAGATTGCACAAGTAAACCTATTGAATCTGTCACTAAACAAAAGGAGACCACTGTGAAGTCGAAAGGTAGAATGTCTATTGTTAATTTGGATGAACAATTTGAAATGGTTATGGTAAAGTCAGGTTCAAACACATCTAATTCTGAACCCAAAAAGACTAAACAAGTAAACCAACCATGTGCACCATGTCTTAGTCCAAATAAACCAAAGGGTAAAGATGTTAAAATGTTTCAAAAAATGAATTTTGTTAAAGAAGATAAAACATCTAAACAAGAAGTGTTGAAACCCAAATAAACAAAAGTCACACCTGTGTCATACACTTCCCCACAGAAACAGTTCCACGAATATGTCGAAAGCACATCATGCTACAATTGTGGAAAGTATGGACACATTGCTTCTAACTGTCCTTATTATCAGACACCAAGAATGAAAATTGAACTTCATGATCATAAACCAGTTCTTCTAAAAGGAGTTCTATCACTCCACCAAGAAGAAATAGTGAACATAAAGTTCAAACCATAAGCCAATCTGTTAGACCAAAAGAACCAATGAGCCAAGATCAGAAAACCTCTAAGTCCCACATGGTATCACAACAACTGCTGAAAGACTCATCAGCAGTTTGACAAGTGCTAAAGACTTCAACAGCTGAAGATCAAGTGCTAAAGACCTCAACAGCTGAAGAACTAAAGTGCTGAAGCTGAAAGACCAAAGTACTAACGTACAACAGCTGAAGAGGTTACAAGTGCTGAAGATCAACAACTGATGTACAAAGTCTGAAGACAAAGACTGAAGACATCAGCTGATGATATCTACTGAAGTCATCAGCTGATGAAACACCTGAAAGTCAAAGTCTGAAGATCAAGTACTGAAGCCTCAGTAGTTTGTCACAACTGCTGAAGAGTACTTCTTCAGTAGTTGTGATATCAGTAGTTTTATATTTTTATGTTTCAGTAGTTTTGTAAAACGACTGAAGAGTTTGTTCTTCAGTCGTTGTAGTTTCAGTAGTTTTATATTTTGTACTTAACACGCTGATATGTTCTCAGTAGTTGTGAACATTTCAGTAGTTTGTTAAGAATTAGTTATTTTTGTATTAGATCTGCCAGTTGTCACTTTCCGTGATAACAGCAGTGATTGTTGCACTCTATATAAGGAGTGACAACTTATTGTAACGATGATGAATGAGATGAATGAATGGAATGAATGAATGATTTGATTAGAAATATTCTACCTCTATAAACATTCCTTGAAATCAGAAATATATATTCTCTCCCTATAACCGTATGCGTTCTTGATGCTTACAAGTATCGATTGCTTGCTACAATTTGTCTAATTCTTGTTTGTATTCCGCTGCCTTGTATCCTAATACATCAAACTTGTGATCGCTGATCCTGTCAAATGGTATCAGAGCAGATAATCATTGATCGATCTAATAGTTGATCATTGAAACTGCTATTCAAGATCTAAGTTTGATTGAATTAGCTTTTGTTTTTGCAAGAAACGGTTATAGAGATTGAATTTTCTGTATTTCTGCTCATTCATCCTGAGATCCTTTCTTGGTTCTCATTGAGTTTGTTGTGGTCTGTCTAAAACTTTTAAAAGCTTGAACTAAATTGTTTTTGAACTGAAAATGACTACTCCCTCCAATGATCCTCACAATACTGGTTTCTCAACCAAGCCACCAATGCTGGTTAGGAATGAGTATAACATATGGCAAAGACGTATGCTCCATCACATGTCTGTTAACAGCGCAGGGTGTTGGACATCAGTGGTACATGGTCCACACAAGCCTATGGTAAATAACCCGGAAACCAATCAAATGGTTCCGAAGAGGAGGGAGCAATACTCAGATGAGGATAAGAAGTTGCTTGAAATTAATGCAAAAGCCCATGGAATTCTGGCCATGGCACTGCCAAATGAAATCTATTCTGGGCTAATGCGTCATGAAACTGCCCATGACCTCTGGAATGCCTTGAAAGAACAATTTGGAGGAACAGATGAGGTCTTGGCAAATAATAGAGAAATTCTTGCCGAACAATATGAGACATTCTCTCATAGAAAGGGTGAGACACTGACTCAACAATATGAGCGGTTCTCTTGTTTGATCTCAGAACTAAAAATGGTCAAACTTGAATACACCAATATTCAGATGAATAACAGATTTCTCAGATCACTGCCTGAGAGATGGGACACATATACTATTGTCCTACGCTCCAGTGCAAGTTTGGACAAACTATCTCTCACCCAACTCCATGGGAAACTGCTCACTTTTGAGAGAGAGATAGAACAGAAGAGAAAGCTGTCTTCATCTGGAAAGCTCACTGAAGACTTTGTACAAGGCAACACTGCCTTGGTGGGTCATGAGTCAGAATATGCTTCATCTGAATGCCAATATGATGAGCATATTAATTTCTCTTCAAGCACTTCTGATTCTGCATTTGTGAGTGTTGATGGTAAGTTTACTGGGTGTAATAATGACAATCTATGTTTCATTATGGATGATCTCAAGGGGATTGCTGATGATGACTTAGAAGAGATGGATATTTTGAGCCAAATGGCCTTGATAAATATCAGATCTCAGAAGTTCTATAAAAGAACTGGAAGAAAATTCCCAGGACTCTCTGGCAAAACCAAAGTTGGTTTTGACAAGAGCAAGTTGAGGTGTCTCAAATGCCAAAGGCTTGGACACTTTGCAAGAGAGTGTAGATCAACTGGATCTAACTCCACTGCACCCTTTGTGACTTTTCCTGGCAAAAGTCAACACACAGAGGGCAACATCCTGTCACCTCTAGTCATCATTCTCAACAACAATCTCCGGCATATTTTGTTTCTCAGGGTCAAATGCCATATCCGTACCCTTGTTATTACATGCCACAGTCAAATCAAGTTCAAGTTCCTATGGCACCACAACCTCATGCACTACCAGAACCTCAGCCATCCCAATCTCATCAACAACCTCAATCTCAACAACACAGCTTCTTCACCCCAGGAGTTGTTGACTGGAGCAGTTTACCAGATGACTTGTCTGGTCATGATCAACTGTTCTCAGGTGCTGGTCAACATGGTGGTGACAGTCCTTTTGGGAATCTAGCTCTTATGGCTTTGGAGTCTGCTGATACTTCATTTTCTAATGCCTCTACACCTCAGGTATCACAAGTATCCTCTGACGCAAAAGCCAATTATGTTCTGAACCATGCATAGCAGCATTTGCTTCCATCAGAGAAGCAAATGTAGCTCTAATTAATAAGACATTGAGCTAGAACAAATAATATCCAAAAACAAAGCTGAGTTTGAGTTTGTGCTCAAAGATAAAAATGATGAGATTTATAAACTGAATTGCCAAATAATTGATGATAAGGCTAGAGAAGAAGTACTTCTAGAGAAGTACAAAGATCTCAAAGAAACCCTTGCAGTTACCCAGGTCGAGTGTGATAGATGGGTACAATCATGCCAAGGTTTTGAAATGCTTCTTAGTAAGCAATCTGCTTCAAATGTGAAGTTTGGAATTGGTTACAATCACACTGCTCCACCTACAGATTTTACCCCAAGAGCAGAGGTAGAATCTGATGGTGAGAGTGATAACCAATCCATCACATCATGTGACCTACCTTCTGATACAACACAATCAGAAGTAGCAGTCAGCATTAAGCCCTCTTTGAACCTATCAGCTGATGTTGATGGTTCAAATGCTGACATTCACATGATTAATGAGTTGATCAACTCAGGAGTTAATCCTGAAGGTCCTGAAAGGACTAGAGAGAAGGATTTAACACCTGAAGTTCAAACTTCAACTGCTGTCAGTACTGAAGAAAAGAAAACTGGCAGTAGAAAGAGTTTGAAGACTACTAAAGAGGATGTCAAGAAAGCAAACAATGCTTCCAAAGCATTAAAGAACAAGTCTTCTGTTGCTTCACCCTCTTTAGTCGATGATCAACCTAAGATGAAAAAGAAACCATGTGAAGTATGTGGTTTGTTCAATCATCTTACAGATGATTGTTGGTACAAAAGAGGTTCCAAACTCAAACAAAAAGAAGAAATTAATGAGAAAATGGTAAAAATGAAAACTGAGTTTGAGACCACATTTTTATAAGCAACATCAAAACTGTAACCCTTAAGTCATCAAAGAAATCCAAAAAGGAAGGGTTAAACAGGTGACAGCTAAGGGTGCTCAAAAGAAAAAGGTGCAACATAGGAGCTTATCAAACTCCACTAGCAATGTGTCTGATGAGCTGAAAGCTTTATCACAAAATCAGACACAGCTGGTGATGATGGTACAACATCTGTTGGGTAGAGTTAACCAACTAGATTCTCCTACGTTGAAACCACAAAAAAGGAGGTCCAAGCCAAAGGATTCCTCTTCTACACCATCTTCTTCCTCTCAGGCTGTTGTTTCAAATAAACCTGTTAGTTTACCATCTATTGATGAGACCAGGCCCAAAACCAAAAAGGTTTGGGTCTCTAAAACTAACTAATTGTTTATTTTTGCAGGGTTCTTCAACATGCCAAAGTAGCATCTGGTATGTAGACAGTGGGGGATCTATGCACATGACTGGGAACAACTCTCTTCTTCATGACTACTCTCAAGGAAAGAAGGGATTTGTCTCTTTTGGCAATGATGCTAGGGGTTACATCATCGGTAAGGGCTTTGTCTCCAATGGAGAAATCAAATTTGATGATGTTAATCATGTGGAAAATCTCAAGTACAATCTCTTGAGTGTCAGTCAAATGTGTGATAAGGCCATGTTGCCCTTTTCACCAGTCAAAACTGTAGGATTTTGTCATCCAAAGTTTTGCACTTGATTGACAAGGTGTTGGATGATCACACTATCCTGAAAGCCAACAGGATAGGAAGAGTGTATGCCTTAGATCTTTCTAAGAAGATAGATCTCAAAGGCAATCCTTGCTTATTTTCCAAAGCCTCTTCTCAAGAATCTAAACTGTGGCACAGGAGGCTTGGTCATGTTAATCTCAAAAACATGAATCAGCTTAGCCACAATAGTTTAGTCAGAGGCTTACCAATAAAGGAGTTCCAATGTGATGAAACCTGCACTGCTTGTTTAAAAGGAAAACAACACAAGTCTCATTCCTTCCTATTTAAGTGCCCAAGTCCACTGCTTGCTTGCAATTACTGCATATGGATCTATTTGGTCCTGTGAGAGTAATGAGCATGGCAAAGAAGAAATACTGTGTGGTAATTGTGGATGATTACTCCAGATTTGTATGGACTTTCTTTCTACATTCAAAGGATGAGGCTGCTCAGAAGATTATTCACTTTGTGCTGTACATTGAGAAGCAGTATTCTCTTCCAGTCAAGTGTATTAAGAGTGACAATGGAACTGAGTTTAGAAATCATACACTTGATGACTTCTATCTTTCAAAGGGAATCAAAAGGCAGTTCAGCATTCCAAGGACTCCAGAACAAAATGGAGTAGTGGAGAAAAAGAACAGGACCCTCATTGAAGCTGCAAGGTCCATGCTCGCTGACTCAGGTTTGCCACTGACCTTTTGGGCTGAAGCTGTCAACACAGCTTGTTATGTGCAAAATAGAGTTTTAGTAAATCAGAGGTTGATGATGACTCCATATGAAGTTCTCCATAATTTGGCTCCTCTGATTTCATTTTTCAAAGCATCTGGGTGTCCCTGTTTTATTCTCAACACAAAGGATCAACTCCATAAATTTGATCCTAAGGTGGATGCAGGGTACTTTGTTGGTTATTCATCTACTTGCAAGGCATACAGAGTCTTCAACTGCAGAACAAAGATGGTTGAAGAAACTCTACATGTTAAGTTTAATGAATCTCCAAAGGACAAGATTCCACAAAGTCCTGTGGAGTTATTTGATTTGGACATACTGCAATATGTTCCTTATCAAACTCCTGCTGTTGCTCCTGTCAACACTTCACCACCTGGTGGTACTGCTGATGATGATGATGATTGCAGTACTCACCTCTTCAGGTTAGTGATCAGCTGCCTGACTCAGCTAGACCTGATGTTCCTGTAGCTCTAGTAGCACCATCCCAACAAATGCTGATGAGATCTCTTCGAATTCAACTTCCTTTGAATTACCATCCACTGATTGGTTTCAAGGAAATGATTCACCATCACCATCTGTTGCTACTGAGCCGGCTACAACACTTGCACAGATCTCATTGTGTATCAGATCTGAAGAATCACCCTATGTCTCAAATCATTGTGATATTGAAGGGATTTTAATAAGTTTATCAAAGTTCATATAATCTAATGTATATGAAAAACGCAGCGGATATAAGTTTTAAAACTTGTTAATAAGTTGATCGTTAAACCCATTTGGTAATCAAACCCCTAGCCATGGATCCATATACGAAAAACATACAATAATACAAGTGAAGGATGCATAGAATACTACCTTTCAAGCTGCTAGAAATCGAGTTTCTTGAGGTGTTTAAGATGAAATTTATGGCTGAATCTTCAAGCAAGAAGATCTCAAGTAGTAATACCCCAAGCTCCCAACAAGACACCTTTGATACTAGGATTTCACACACCATTTCCAGCTTTAAAGTCCTCTTTAAAAGGCTGAAAACAGCCTCCTTTTCCCTGGTTATTGCCGTGAGCAAGAGAGAGGAGAAGAGAGGTTTTTTTTTTGCACTAGATTTTTAGAGAGATGTTTTTTTTTGTATGTATGTTGATGTGGATGAAAAAGGCTGCCTTAAATCAATGGAGAGCCTCCCTTTCAGCCACTAAGGGCCGAGATATAGCAGCCACCATGGATGGCTTTGCTTTTGTCATCCATCCAATATTATTTAACAAAACTCAAATAAAATTGTAACACTTACATTTTATTTGCACACACCACACAACTAGCTCTAACATGACATTAATTAAAACCCAATTAATTAATTTGTAACATCTTACATGTCATGTTAGTTATAAAAGATGATCTCTCTCAAAATAAATAAAACCATGTTATCTATTAATATCTTTAGTGCATCTTATTTAGAAAACCATTTTCTAAATATTTTGGTGTTGTTATTTATTTAACTCATCAGATCAATAAATAAACATTATAGGTGTTTGTCTAGCCTGTTATTGGGTATGACCCGACTTGGATCATATCACATTAGCCATCAATTTAATATGTATCTTGGGCAGATCGAATCCAACAATCTCCCACTGCACAAGATTCATAGAAGATTGATGCAAGCAGCAAATGACGCCTAGAAACGGTTTGCTACCCCTAATGTATATGACTAAGTGCCATTCAATAACATCATTCCATTCAAGTACCTTACTTGAATATGATTTAGGTGAATCATTCATTTATCCTTTTGTTGCAGATGTCATGTTAAATCTTAGAGACACAGAATTGTCATTCTCTGATAATTTAACTTTAACAGGCCTTAGACATCTAACTCTCAACGAAGAAGAGGAACAAATTCCATCTTGACTACATACGTCTCTCACAATCACTTTATATCATACCTGAACTCAGCCTTATGTACTGCCAATATTTCAGAACAGCAAAGCACTAAGTCAAAGTACAACATTTGGTGGATATCAAGACCCAATAGGTATCTCAGGTCTGAGGACACAATGATATTCGCCTTTACTCAATTTCTTATGACTAATCACTAAGATTCCATGTAGAAATAATTGAGAGCGGGTCAGTCCAATATCTATATCTCATAGATATCAATGAACCTTGGCAGCGACCTCTTGCTCTATATTCATACCTTATGAATATCAACCAATCCGAGTTCATTACAGTCTTACATTCATAGTTGTTCCCACAAGTATGATCGACTACGGACATTTAGAATAACTTACTTATTCACGGATTTAAACATGCTAAAATTAGAAGAACAAATGTAAATAATAATCGTATAATTAAGATAAATAACATAAGTTCCAATATCCAAATACAAAATTTGATCAAATCCAATCACTAGAGTATCGGAGTCCTAAGGCACAAATATGACTTTCATGTCTTGTCCTATCTAGGAGCTTCGTGAATGGATCCGCAATGTTTTGATCAGTATGAACTTTGCGAATACATATTTTTCCTTTTTCAACTTCATCTCTTATGTAGTTGAATCTCCGTTCAATGTGCCGAGTCTTTTGATGAGCACGAGGTTCCTTGATTTGAGCAATCCCACCCTCGTTGTCACAAAAGATCTCTAGGGGGTCTTGAATGGTAGCAACAACCCCTAGATGAGCAATGAACTTCCTAAGCCACGCAGCTTCTTGAGCTGCCAGTGAAGCGGCAATGTATTCTGATTCTGTTGTAGATAGTGCCACTACATCTTGCTTTGAGCTCTTCCAAGAGACTGCTCCTCCATTCATAATGAAGATGTATCCCGACTGTGATCGAGAGTCATCTCGATCAGTTTGGAAACTCGCATCTGTGTAACCCTTTACAACGAGCTCCTCTTCACCAGATCCATATATTAAGAACATATCCTTAGTGTTCATAAGGTATTTCAAAATACTCTTAACAGCCATCCAATGACTATTACCTGGATTCTGTTGATATCTACTTGTCATGCTTAAGGCACATGACACGTCCGGCCTAGTACATATCATTGCATACATGATGGATCCTATAGCAGATGCATATGGGACTCCATTCATTCATTCTTGTTCAATCTTTGAACTAGGGCATTGAGATGAACTCAATATTGTGCCCTTTTGAATAGGTACTAAACCTTTCTTAGAATTCTCCATCTTGAACCTTTTCAAGATCTTTTCAATGTATGCACTTTGGTCTAAACCTATTAGCCGCCTTGATCTATCTCTATAGATCTTTATTCCCAGAATGTAGGCGGCTTCACCAAGATCCTTGATTGAAAAACAGCTTCCAAGCCAGTTTTTTACACCTTCCAAGGTTGGAATGTCGTTTCCAAGTAGTAAAATGTCATCGACATATAATACAAGGAAAGTGATAGTACTCCCACTAGCCTTCTTATATACACAAGCTTCATCAGCGTTTTTGATGAATCCAAATTTCTTTATTTCATCATCAAAACGGTGATTCCAGCTTCTTGACGCTTGTTTCAATCCATAGATTGACTTCTTTAACTTGCATACCTTGTCAGGATACTTTGGATCGACAAAACCTTCAGGTTGTTTCATATGGACATCTTCCTCAAGATATCCATTAAGGAAAGCCGTTTTGACATCCATTTGCCAAATCTTATAGTCATAATATGCTGCTATGGCAAACAATATCCTAATAGACTTTAGCATTGCCACAGGCGAGAAAGTTTCATCATAATCAACCCCTTGAGTTTGAGTGAAACCTTTAGCTACAAGTCTAGCTTTATAAGTATCCAAGTTTCCATGCATATCGATTTTCTTCTTGAAAACCCACTTACTTCCAACTATCTTGGACTTAAGAAGTGGTGTAACCAATTCCCAAACTTGGTTATCATACATGGATTGCATCTCATCGTTCATGGCTTCTTGCCATTTGTCAAAATCAGGTTTTGACATAGCATCATGGTATGTGGTTGGTTCGTCCGAATCTACCACATAGCATCCATCCATGAGAAATCCATATGTCTCAGGAGGAATACTAATTCTACCAGATTTGCGAACGTTTTGTATATCTTGATCATCTATATGATCATTCTCAACATCCTCATGTTGATTGCTAGTATCAACCAATTGTGTATCGTTTTGTGGATCTTGAACTTCTTCAAGTTCCACTGTTCTTCCACTAGTTTCTTCCGAAAGAAACTTAGTTTCCAAGAACTCTGCCTTTCGAGCAATAAATACTTTCTGCTCTGTCGGATCATAGAATAATATCCAATACAATCTCTAGGGTATCCAATGAAGATACACTTTGTGGATCGGGACTCCAGTTTGTTTTGGGTGTATTGCTTAGGATAAGCATCACACCCCCAAACTTTTAAATATGATAATGATGGAACCCTTCCATGCCATACTTCGAAAGGTGTCGTTTCCACTTTCTTGGTTGGGGCCATATTTAATATACGGGCCGCGGAGAGCAAGGCGAAACCCCAAAATGATAGAGGTAGTGTACTTCTAGCCATCATAGATCGAACCATATCCAATAGAGTCCGATTCCTCCTTTCAGACACACCATTATGTTGTGGTGTTCCAGGTGGAGAAAGCTGTGAGACAATCCCACAACTTCTAAGATACTCTTGAAATTCACTACTTAGGTATTCACCTCCTCTATCCGTACGAAGAATCTTGACCCTTTTGTTGAGTTGATTTTCTACTTCATTTTTGAAGATTTTGAACATTTCAAAAGATTCATGTTTGTGTCTTAACAAGTACACATACCCATAACGACTATAGTCATCAGTAAAGGTAATGAAGTATCTTTCACCATTCCTAGTTATTGGTTTAAAAGGTCCACATACATCCAAATGTATGATCTCTAATAAATCTTTTGCCCTTTCATTAGTCCCACTAAAAGGGGCCTTTGTCATTTTACCTTGTAAACAAGACTCTCGCATATATCAAATGATTCATATTCATTTGTTTTCAAAAGACCATTCTTTTGAAGTTTTTGCATACGATTCTTGTTTATGTGACCAAGGCGACAATGCCAAAGATAGGAATCACTCAAATCTTGTTTGAGCCTTTTGGTGGTTGCTTGGTACATGAGCTATCATATGTTGTGTTTTCATGAACCAATTCATAAATACCATTACAAGGTATAGCTTTAAAATAAAACATGTGATTTAAGGAAACATGATATCATTGTCAACAAACTTGAAATCATAATCACATTGTCTTAAACGGGAAACAGAAATAATGTTCCTAGTTAAACTAGGAGCATACAATACATTGTTTAAAAGGACTTCCAAACCACTTGGAAGCTTCAAAACGTAGTCTCCTTGGGCTTCCACGTGAACCTTTGCACCATTGCCCATGAAGAGACTTATTTCCCCTTTTCCACAATTTTTACTTCTTTTGAACCCCTGCAACAAGTTGCAAATATGAGTTCCACATCCGGTATCTAATACCCATGTGTTAGAAGAAATAATATTAAGCTCAACATGTATCATGAAGATTGTACTTGAGGTTTGCCCCGCGTCCCTCTTCGATCTCAACGCTTTGAGATAGACCGGACAATTGCGTTTCCAATGGCCTATCTCTCCACACTCAAAACATGGGTCATCTTGAGCAACCTTTTGCTTCTTTTCTTTTGGTTTAGGCGGTTCCATTTTTGCTTTACCCTTACCCTTCCCTTTGACGTGCCCCTTCCTTTTGGCAACACTTGCCCTATGGTCGGGTGTGCCTTTTCCTACTACCACCTTCATTGATCGTAAGGACCGGTAGAACCTTTCTACCCATACCTGCCTCGGCCGTTTTGAGCATTGAATGAAGCTCACCAATGCTCTTGTCCCATCCATTCATGTTATAGTTCATTACGAAGCTATCAAACTTCTTGGATAGGGAGTTGAGGATCAAATCCGTTGCCAACTCGTTGGACACACGACAGTTAAGCCTTTCGAGGCGATCAATGTGGCTCTTCATCTTAAGAACGTAAGATGACACCGATTGGGTTTCGTCCATCCGACATGCATGGAGTGCTCGAACCGTTTCAAAGCGTTCCACCCTTGATTGTTGTTGGAACATTTCCTTCAACTGGGTGATCATGTCATAGGCATTGTGGTTCTCAAAGTCCTTTTGCAAATCAGGAATCATACTCGCTAGCATGAGACATGAGACTTGCACAGAGTCCTCGGTATACTTGACCCACTCGGCAAAAGGCCTCTACGTCATTTTCGTCGGGTTGATCGGGAATGGGATCGTCTAACACATAGGACTTTTTTCCTGTTTGAGAACGATTCTCAAGTTTCGGTACCAATCCATGAAGTTCCCATGGTTTAGACGTTCCTTTTCAAGGATGGTTCTTAGTGATAGGTTATGGACGGTCGGGATAGCATTGTTGTTGTTAGCCATCTACAATATTACAAAGTTCAAAATTTAGTATTTTTAATATAAATGAATTTTGATTATTAATACCCCTTTTGTCTCATAGTCAATTATAGTCAAAAATCTAGAATCCAACGTTACATTTAAATATCGGTTAGGTGATCTTTATCCCTTTATTTAAATTAACAAGGTAGTCAACGTTTGACAATTGTAACCTATTACAATTTCTAGTGTATGGGATCGGTTAAACATCTTATGTTTGCTTGGCATGTTAATCCCATCAACACCCTTTGTATGTCATGATTCGGTGATCCTAATGCATGATTTCCAATTAAGTCGTCCTCATTAGACACACGTGTGGATTTGCTAGTATAAGTGGTTAGGTGACCTTTATTCCATAAATATGGCAACCCCACCTCAACTCATAAGTTCCCTCAAATGTGGTTAGGTGACCTTTATCCCACATCAAGTTCTCAAATGATTTGAGTGTTGTTAATAGGATGGTGTTTGACTTATTTAAAAGGGGATTTGAAGTTTTTACAAAACCAAGTAGGAAAAAAAGTTTTCATACCTTGCATTTGCATGCATTCAAATGCACGGTAGTTTGTTTGAAAACCCATTTTAAAGTTCCTATTAATATCTTATTAAATATTAAATCAATAACTTTTAATAAAACCAATCTTATTTCTTATTGATTTCTAAGGAACCAATTTTATGCGAGTGGTGATTTCTAGTGTTAAATTATCCAATTTCACAATAAGATAATATGAACATTAACCAATCATACATGCATAACAAAATAACCACAAGTTCATAACCATAGCCAATGGATTTGGCAACACTTGTTGGCCAAAACAAGTGTGCCAAGAGGGTTAAAATTAAAGCACAAACATGACACAAGGCATGGAGATGGTGTGCTCCCACTTGATCCCGCATCCTAATGCATCAAATGTCCATTTTGTGTTGTCATCTTTAAGCTTTATTTGGGCCTTCTTTTGGGCTCCAATTTCAGCTCCTAGCTTCCTTGGGCCACCATGCTTTGGGCTTTGGTTATTGGGTTTAAAACCAATCTTGGGCTATGAGGCCCATTTGGGCCTAAAATGGCCCAAACCAAAATCCAAGTCTTGTTGAACTTTCTTTTACAAAACATATCCTAATACATTTTTACTAGTAAAAGAAATACAACTAATCTACTTATTATTACAAACCAACATTAATAATAAATAGATTACAAACCCAAATAAAATAAATATTACAATCCATCTTGAAAAATCAACCAATATCACAACACAAAATGCATCCAAACATACATCCAAACATGAGGTATTGGCTATGTTATGAACACCCAAATACACATCCAAATATGTAACATCTAAGTGAAATGGTTCCCTTTTGAAACCACTAAACTTTCGGCCATGGTAAAAGAAAACCGAAAGTTTTGGTTTTTGTCCAAACAAAATAAACATAACATCAATATGAAGGTTTTAAAGATTACAACATGCATGTAAAGTATAATCTTAAAAAAAAAACAAAAGGGAACCCAATTTCAGCACAAACATCACGGCCATAGGGTGTTTCACACCACAAAACCCGGAAATAATACAATTTATACATGTATGCTTTCGTATAAGTGGCTCTTGATGCCATTGAAGGGATTTTAATAAGTTATCAAAGTTCATATAATCTAATGTATATGAAAAACGCAGCGGATAATAAGTTTTAAAACTCGTTAATAAGTTGATCGTTAAACCCATTTGGTAATCAAACCCCTAGCCATGGATCCATATACGAAAAACATACAATAATACAAGTGAAGGATGCATAGAATACTACCTTTCAAGCTGCTAGAAATCGAGTTTCTTGAGGTGTTTAAGATGAAATTTATGGCTGAATCTTCAAGCAAGAAGATCTCAAGTAGTAATACCCCAAGCTCCCAACAAAGACACCTTTGATACTAGGATTTCACACACCAATTTCCAGCTTTAAAGTCCTCTTTAAAAGCTGAAAACAGCCTCCTTTTCCCTGGTTATTGCCGTGAGCAAGAGAGAGGAGAAGAGAGGTTTTTTTTTTGCACTAGATTTTTAGAGAGATGTTTTTTTTTGTATGTATGTTGAGTGTGGATGAAAAAGGCTGCCTTAAATCAATTGGAGAGCCTTCCTTTCAGCCACTAAGGGCCGAGATATAGCAGCCACCAATGGATGGCTTTGCTTTTGTCATCCATCCAATATTATTTAACAAAACTCAAATAAAATTGTAACACTTACATTTTATTTGCACACACACACAACTAGCTCTAACATGACATTAATTAAAACCCAATTTAATTAATTTGTAACATCTTACATGTCATGTTAGTTATAAAAGATGATCTCTCTCAAAATAAATAAAACCATGTTATCTATTAATATCTTTAGTGCATCTTATTAGAAAACCATTTTCTAAATATTTTGGTGTTGTTATTTATTTAACTCATCAGATCAATAAATAACATTATAGGTGTTTGTCTAGCCTGTTATTGGGTATGACCCGACTTGGATCATATCACATTAGCCACATCAATTTAATATGTATCTTGGGCAATCGAATCCAACAATCACTGCTGGAGTATCAACAAGAAGTCAATTGTCAAATTTCTGCTTCTATGCTCTCTTCATCAGTCACAAGAGCCAAAGAATTATCACATTGCTTTAAAGACAATGGATCGGTTGATGCCATGCAGCTTGAGCTTCTTCAGTTCAAGAAACACAAGTGTGGGAACTGGTTCCTCTACCTCCAGGTAAGTGTGCAATAGGCACAAATGGGTGTTTAGGAACAAAACTGATGAAAATGGGCTTATTGTTAAGAAAAGGCCAGACTGGTTGTTCAGGGTTTGCCAAGAAGAGGTATGATTATGATGAACCTTTGCCCCTGTAGCCAGACTGGAAGCAATTAGATTGTTTTTAGCTTATGCTGCTTATCAAAACCTTAAAGTTTTTCAAATGGATGTCAAAAGTGCATTTTTGTATGGAAAAATTAAAGAGAGGTTTATGTATGTCAACCTCCAGGCTTTGAGGACAATAAACATCCTATTGGGTGTATAAGCTTGATAAAGCCCTTTATGGGTTAAAACAAGCTCCCAGAGCCTGGTATGAGACATTATCAACTTTCTTCTGGAAAACAATTTTACTAGAGGCTCCATAGATAAGACTTTATTCATTAAGAAGATGGGCAGCATAATCTACTTGTTCAATTTATGTAGATGATATCATTTTTGCATCCTCTGATCCAAAGTTGTGTGATGCCTTTACAAAGTTGATGCAACAGAAGTTTGAAATGAGTGCCATGGGAGAATTACAGTTCTTTCTGGATTGCAAATCAAACAAAAGCTGATGGAATTTTTATTCATCAGTCCAATATACAAAAGATCTTTTGCAAAAGTTTGATTTACAAAACTGTAGCCTGTTCTACTCCCATGAGCAGCACCACACAACTGGACACAGATCCGAAAGGTAAAGTGGTTGATGAAACACTTTACAGATGTATGATTGGGTCCTTGATGTATTTAACAGCTTCTAGACCATATTATGTTTGCTACATGTGTTTGTGCTAGATTTCAGGCTGCACCTAAAGAGTCTCATCTGAGTGCAGTCAAGAGGATCTTTAGATATCTGCAAGGCACTCCATCTCTAGGTTTATGGTATTCTACCGGACATTCTGGTAAATTAGTTGCTTTTTCTGACAGTGACTATGCAGGGTGTAAGTTGACCAGGAAATCAACTTCTGGTGGATGTCAATTCCTAGGCAACTGCTTGATCTCTTGGCAGAGCAAGAAACAGACCTCAGTTGCTACATCCACTGCTGAAGCAGAGTACATTGTTGCTGCAAGTTGTACATCTCAGTACTCTGGCTTCAAAACCACTTTGGATTATGGCATTACAGAGACTAAGACTCCATTGTTAATGGATAGTGCTTCAGCTCTTTGCATTGTCAAAAATCCAGTCCAGCACTCTAGGACCAAACATATAGAGATCAGACATCATTTTATAAGGGATTGTTTTGAAAAAGGTCTGATTGATCCTAAGTTTGTGCCTAGTGCTGATGAGCTTGCAGACATTTTTACTAAGCCTTTGGATAGTTCAACTTTCCAAAACCTGGTGTTAAGGCTTGGTATGCTGCAACTAGAATAAGTGACAAGCTGATCTTAGTAATTCATACTGATGATCATGAGTACCTATGTCACATATAAGTACTGATGAGCTCTTTTAACCTCAGTAGTTTTTATAACTACTGAAGGCTAAATGTCTCACAAGTACTGAAGTACTTCATCTGTTCTAAACTACTGATGTAGTTACAACTACTGATGCAGTTACAACTACTGCAATCAGTAAAAACAGATAAGTACTGATGTCCTATGAAACAACTGAAATCAGCCAAAAAGACTGATGAATGTGTTGAGGACAGTTTGAAACAGCTGAAAAGCTAAGAATTGACGAAAACAGCTGAAGAGAACTTTCTCTTCAGTCGTTTGTACAACTGCTGTTTCATTTTAACAACTGAAGCAAAACCACGTCCTCAGTAGTTTTTATAACTACTGATGACTAATCCCAAGTCTTCAGTTGTTTACAACAGCTGATGACAAAACCACTGTCTTCAGTAGTTTCATAACTACTGATGACAACACCAAAGTCCTCAGTTGTTTCAATCATCTGAAGTCAAAACCACGGTCTTCAGTAGTTTTCTAAACTACTGATGCCTAACACCATGACTTCAGCTGTTTCAACGTCTGAAAGGATAATACCATGTCAACGTCGTTTAAAACTACTGATGACTAACACCACATCCTTCAGTTGTTTCCTTACCGTACCCTATATATATCCCTAACCTTAGCTCTCAATGCTTCATCTTCTTCAAACCTAACGGTCCTCTCCAAAAACTTCCCTCTTCTCAATGGCGTCTATGCAAATTAAACCGCGACACAACTGTGTTGCCTACCTCACTAAATCGCCCATCTGGACTAAGTTCGATACTGCTATCGATCTTATGGTTCAGTCCCAATACAACACGACATTTCTTCTGAATCCCATATTACATGCCGAATCCTTGCACCAATTTTGGATGAACGTTACTGTTACCACTGGGGAGAACAACACACCATCCCTCCGGTCGGTCGTCAACAACAAAAAAGTAGTCATCACTCCTGCAATAATCCGCCAAATTCTTAATCTGAATGATGCTACTTCTCCTGCTGGATATCCGAAGGGCACCATAGATCTATCATTTGCTCAACATGGATATCAAGGCGATCTCAGTGCCTCCACTATCATGAAGAAACACTTTAATGACGCTGAGCGCCTGATTTTTCACATGGTGAATGTATGTTTGGCCCCTAAGACGTCGTCTTGGGATCAAATGTCGACGAAATGGCAGCAGGTAATGTATTCTATCCTTGAGTAACAACCACTAAACTTTTCAGAAATAATATTTTCAGAGCTCAAGATATGGCTCAAAAACTAACTGCCAACCGGTGGATATTTATCCACGGTTCATCATGGCCATTATTACAGACCAACTTAATGCTGAGGGACTTGTTGGCTTGGGAGTCCCTGCTACGGTGTTCTGCCGGAAGTATACTCCCGGCACAACTCTGACCGGACACTCAAAATGGCTGCCAAGCTGCGAAAACCCACGCAGCTGGAACCCACAGCCACCACCTCCAAATACAAAGTCCCCACCAAACCCACCAAAAAGAAACCCAAACGGCTACTTAGGGAATTGAGTCCCCTGAGGATGCCCCTGCAACACAAACGCAGGATATATCCACTAGTCCAAACCCCCTAGTGGATACAATGACTCCTCCAGCCATAGCCGCTCAGGCTTCCTCTCAACAGGAGCCTGCAGCAACCACACAAGGGGCACCTACGTATCTGGGATCTTCCTCACTTGAGGAGATTGCCATTGAAGAGCACCAACCTCCCCAGGTGCACACTGCTTCTATCCCCTCACCCCAAACAACCGCCCCTCACAGCCCAACTTTAATAGTTGCACAAGTGCTGACTCAATTGCACTACTCATCCCCTCCCCAGAAAGCACTTACTACTGGGAATACCTCTACAATTGAGGGGAGGAACATAGTGCACTTGAGAACCCACAGCACAGGGGTTTCCCACTTCTATCTCCTGGTGTAGACAAGGAGCTTAGAATATCTAGTGATGCTGCCACCTCCTCTGACTCAGCACATGACCAGAGTGAGGCTGGTAACATTGCTAGGACCTCACTAGAGGCAACAGCTGATGATGGACATTGTCCTGAGGCTGGAAGTCCCCAGTACCAAGCACAAGGGGCACATGCACCAACTGGTCTACACCCAGTGCATGTAAATCCTGCTCTAAGCAGGAGGTCAGATGATTCAGCTTCGGCTGATGATGACCTGGGATTTTTCTATGATGTTCTTGCCCAGAACACAATCCTTGAAGAGAAAGTCAGTAGGCTGCAAAACCTACTTGACCAACTCTCACAAGGAGCAAGACCATCTGCCTCTACCCACCCACAGATGGCACCTTCACTTGAAGGTTTCCAAAACACTGAGCCACTCCAAACTCAACCACCTGCCTCTGCTTCAGGCCCTACTTCTCAGGAACAGAACCCTCCTGAGCAAATAGGTGCTGTACTCCAAAATTCCCTCCCTCTCATCACACCCATAATCACTGCTATTGTGACCAAAGCCATTAATGAGAGGCTTTCCTCCACTTTACAGCCCTTGGTTGATGCTGCTGTCCAAAAGACTCTTTCTGCGGTACAAACCCCTTCCTCCAATGCATCCAAAAGGGGGAGAGTACTGCAGTGAAAGAAAAGAAGAGGAAAAGATCCGAGGAAAAGAAGGAAGCGAAGCAAGCCCAAAAGGAGAGAAAGAACAGCAACCAATGCTCACCTACAAGCGAAAGAAAGGTGCTGATGAGCACATTGCTGAAGATAAAGCCTTGGAGCTACTGATAAAAGAGCTGATGCCGAACACACAGATCAATGGACAACATCATTGATCAGCTGTTTAGGCAAGGCCATGACACCAATAAACTTGACTCTGAGATTCGACGACTAGAGATTGAAGAAATCCAGAATAGATGGGCAAGTTATGAAGTGTTAGAAAGAGAAAGGCTTGAAATCATGATCAGATTTATTGCAAAATATCTTGGAAGATCAATGATCGGAATCAAAGCTTGGTCCAGGGACAGTATCTTGGCAATCACACCACCAAGATCTGTTCGTCTGAAGCATATACTAAGGGGCTTGTTATTGAAGCTTTGAATGAAGCGGGTGCTGGGAGCAGGACTGAGCTAGCCAAGCAATCAAAAGCCACATTCACCTCAGGATGCTAGAACAACCTGTCAACATTCCCACACCAAAACACACCCAAAACACAACCCACCAAACCAACTCCCTTACCCTCAAAACCCATAGCCGATGATATACACTTGAAGAAGAAGAGAAGGATATTGAGGCTAGAAGATGATGAAGAAGATGATGAAGACAGGCTGCCGCACTCAGCTGTGATTCAGTTACCTAAGGCCACAAGTCACTCCTCAGCAATTACTCCTGAAGTCCAGAGACAAATGGTTAAAGTGAAGCTAGAAGAAGAAGAGCTTCATAAACAGCATGATGAGGAATTGCTGAAGAGAGTTGACAAAGCTTATGCAGCCACATCTTCTATCATCAATATGAAGGAGCAAGCCCTCAGACTTTACACTCTCAGGCATACCTTTCAATATCAAAAGGAAAGAGTGAGGATTTGGCCTGATCCCAGGGTCTCTCACAGATTCATAAGAAAAATATACCTCAGAGATACATTGGCCAGGTGAAAAAAGATCGTAGATGAAGTGATCTCTCTGGTCTTTGTAGTTTCACCCTGGGAAATCCTAGAAGACTTCAAGAAGGCCTATAAAGCTAATCTAACCCCTCAGAAGATGCTGGAAAACAAAATAGTGAAAAAGGGGTTAGTTTACAAGAGGCTTGAGGAAGTCAGGAAAAATGAGCTCCAGTTGCTCCTAGAGGGTAATCACCCGGATGATTTTGCTTACAGAATAATAACAACTGTGGAGCTAAAGAATGGGAAACAGGCCAAATACCTATCAGAGTATTATGGGCCTGAATCATTGTTTGAAGGAGGTGCTGAAGAGCTAACCATGGAGGAACAAATCACCTTCCTTGAGGCCTACACAAGAGAGTCGTACAGACTCATTATGGGGAAGTGAATCTCATGAATGGATAACAACTCTGTGTCCAGTTCCCCAAAACAGAGTTCCCATTCATACTCTGCCAAACAAATATTTGAGGTTTCTTCCCAGGCCGGAGCTTACATGGGTCATCTTCGCTACTGATCAAGAAGGAAAAAGACCAACATTTTGCCATCAATAAGTGGGAGAATAAATAAGTTAGAGGTTTTGGCTGCATTGGTTCAGGGGGAGTTTGTTGGACCGAAAGAACCAATGAGCCAAGATCAGAAAACTCTAAGTCCCACATGGTATCACAACAACTGCTGAAAGACTCATCAGCAGTTTGACAAGTGCTGAAGACTTCAATAGCTGAAGATCAAGTGCTGAAGACCTCAACAGCTGAAGAACTAAAGTGCTGAAGCTGAAAGACCAAAGTACTGACGTACAACAGCTGAAGAGGTTACAAGTGCTGAAGATCAACAACTGATGTACAAAGTCTGAAGACAAAGACTGAAGACATCAGCTGATGATATCTACTGAAGTCATCAGCTGATGAAACACCTGAAGGTCAAAGTCTGAAGATCAAGTACTGAAGTCTCAGTAGTTTGTCACAACTGGTGAAGATTACTTCTTCAGTAGTTGTGATATCAGTAGTTTTATATTTTTATGTTTCAGTAGTTTTGTAAAACGACTGAAGAGTTTGTTCTTCAATCGTTGTAGTTTCAGTAGTTTTATATTTTGTACTTAACACGCTGATATGTTCTCAGTAGTTGTGAACATTTCAGTAGTTTGTTAAGATTAGTTATTTTTGTATTAGATCTGCCAGTTGTCACTTTCCGTGATAACAGCAGTGATTGTTGCACTCTATATAAGGAGTGACAACTTATTGTAACGATGATGAATGAGATGAATGAATGGAATGAATGAATGATTTGATTAGGAATATTCTACCTATAAATATTCCTTGAAATCAGAAATATATATTCTCTCCCTATAACCGTATGCGTTCTTAATGCTTACAAGTATCGATTGCTTGCTACAATTTGTCTAATTCTTGTTTGTATTCCGCTGCCTTGTATCCTAATACATCAAACTTGTGATCGCTGATCCTGTCACAATCAACCGTTTATCACAATCAGGCCTTACATAAAACTGGCTTATGGAAAGAAAAATCAAGTCCAGTGTCTGATAATGAGCATAGAAGAAGAATGATCTGCCATCTCCCTCAAATGGACAGTGGATAGATCTGATGATGTGTGATGCCTCTGGGTCACCCAAGCCAGTTAAGGCTTGGGTCCCTAACCTCAACTAATCATTTCCTTTAGTGTGCAGGGTGTCCGCTATAGTGCTTCTACAAATACCTAGATTGTTGATAGCGGAGCATCAAGGCACATGACTGGAAACCTTTTCTCTTCTCAAATGTCAAACAAATTAAAGAAGGACACGTTTCGTTTGCTGGAAATAAAGGAGGTTATATCACTACACAAGGGGATGTCGGAAACTAGAAAGTGAAATTTGATAAGGTAAACTATGTTCAACAACTTCAGAATAATTTACTTTCTGTATCTCAGATTTGTGATAAGGATTCAAGGTCGTCTTTGACAACAAGAAGTGTTATGTGTTGAAGAAGGAGTATGTGATAACGGAGGATCAAGTCTTAATTCAGCTTCAAGATATAATGATTTATATGTCTTGGGCCTATCAAAGGCCTCCACAACTGATCATCAAGTACAATGCTTCTTGTCAAAGGCAACAGAAAAAGACACCATCTCCTGGCATAGGAGAATGGGACACATTAATCCACGGAAGATGAATCACTTGATGTTGAATGATCTAGTGTGTGGCGTAAATGTCAAGAACTTCCAATTATCGGATTTTTGTGTCGCATGTAAGAAAGGAAAACAGACGAAGAAGTCTCATAATGAAAAGAAAGTTCATTCGATTGACCTTCCTCTTGAGCTCCTTCACTTGGATCTGTTTGGCCCAGTCAGTACAAAGAGCATTGCCAGTGATTTGTACTGCTATATAGTTATAGATGATTACTCAAGATTCTCTTGGGTGATGTTTCTGAAATCCAAATCAGAGACATTTGAATCATTCAAAGAGCTAGTAACTGCATTGGAGTCACTATAGACGCTAAAGGTAAGACATGTTTGCTTAGACAATGACACCGAGTTGAAGAACTAGTGGATGGAGGCATTCTGCAAAGAAAAAGGAACAGTGCACCAGTTCACATCTACCTACACTCCTCAAATGAACAGGGTTGCTGAGAAAAAGAATAGAAGCTTGATACAGACAGCCCAGCCGATGCTCGCAGAGTTGAAACTGCCCATCCAATTTTGGAACGAGGCGGTAGCTAACGCATGTTATACTCTTAATCGAGTCTCAGTGGTTAAACGTCATGGTAAAACATGCTATGAATTGCTCCAAATATGTAAACCAAATCTGGAGTACCTCGAGCCATTTGGTGCACCATGTACACTGCCGAATAAGAGAGTTGACAACGATTCAACGGCTCAAGTAGAAGTGTGGTGCAGCGTTGATGTACAAAGATACACCCCCCCTTGTGGGAAAAGGACCCTCCTTCTTTTTCGACTATGATGGATTCTTTAATTATTTCAACATCCCTCTCTCTCCTCCTAAGGATGAGATATCGACCAGAATGATACACGAAGTGTTAAATACACCATCATTGGATCCGATGACGTCAGTGTGATAAAGTGAGCCTTCTAGATCTTCAGGGGGAGTACTTGAGGTAAATAACTCCTCCTCTGATGATGAGGACATGGAAAATGATCAGGTGGATCAGGAGGAACAGGTTCTAACTACTGCAAGTCCATAAGCATCAGATCTTGATGCCTCTGACACTTTAGAACCCCACACTCCCACTGCCTGAGATACTGAACCGACTGTTCGCAATCTGGATAATGAGGTAGTTATACCCATCACTCGATGTTCTCGACTAAATATTTACTATCCCTTGGATAATGTCATTGGCGATGTCCGATCAGGAGTACAGACAGGAAATCAGCTATACGCAGCTGATTATGCCTTAGTAATGAAAAAGGGCTATCTTCATGATGGTGCTTATCCATGTTTTATGTCTCTATTTGAGCCAAAATATATTAGTGAAGCCCTAAACGACGAGGCATGGGTGAGTGCCATGCAAGAAGAACTTCTTCATTCAAGAAGTTAGGAGTATGGACTCTGGTGGATAGACCTAAACGTGCTAAGGTCATTTTCACCAAATGGGTTTTGAAATGCAAGATAGGTGACCAAGGAGTCATTATAAGAAACAAGGCTCAACTTGTAGTTCAAGGATTTTGACAAGTAGAGGGTATTGATGACATTGAAGTCTTTGCACCAGTGGCAAGAATGGAAGCAATCCGTATCTTCCTAGCCTATGCATCTTACATGAAGATCAAAGTTTATCAACTAGATGTAAAGAGTATATTTCTTCATGGTGAAATTCAAGAGACAGTGTATGTCAGTCAACTCGAAGGATTTGAGGATCTTTATCATCAGGATAGAGTTTACAAGCTTGATAAGGCTCTCTACGGGCTCTATCAAGCTCCAAGAGCTTGGTATGAAAAGCTCTCGACTCATCTTGTGAAACACGGTTTTCACAGAGGAGTGATGGACTGTACATTGTTCAGCAAAGAAAAGGATGGTGACTTATTGCTAGTTCAGATATAGGTTGATGACATAATCTTCGGTTTGAAAAATGAAGCATTATGCAAAGAATTTGAAGCAGTCATGAAAGCTGAATTTGAAATGAGTGCAATAGGAGAGATGAAGTTCTTTCTCAAGCCATAGGTGGATCAGACACCAAAGGGGATATATCTATATTAGACCAAGTATGTAGGTGATATTCTCAGTTGGTTTGATATGGAAAATGCTTCGACAGCCTGTACTTCACTTGCTACAAATCACGATGTGGCACCCGATGAAACTAGTGATCTAGTGGATGCCACTATGTACCGAGGAATGATCGGATCACTCATGTACCTCACTGCCTCACGACCTGATATCATGTAAGCGACATGTCTCTGCTCCAGATATCAAGCGAAACCGAAAGTCAACCATCTCATAGGCGTCAAAAGGATATTTCGTTATCTGAGGGGTACTCCAACACTTTGGTTGTTGTATCCTCATGACGATGACTTTGAGCTTATAGTGCATAGTGATTCGGATTATGGTGGCTGCAAAATGAAATACAAATCAACTTTAGCAGGATGTCAATTCTTTGGGAGAAGATTAGTCACGTGGCAGTGTAAGAAGCATACATCGGTTGCTTTATCAACTTGTGAAGATGAATACGTTGCTGCTACAAGCTGTTGTTCACAAATCATCTGGACTCAATAGCAAATGTGGGACTACAGTTTGAAATTCTCTAACACTCCTATAATTGTTGATAATTCTGTTGCTATAGCCGTAACTAAAAATCCGGTCCAACATCCTAAGTCTAAAAACATGAGAACAAATATTACTTTATACGTGATTATTTTGAAAAGAATTTAATCGATGTTATTAAAATTAGTACGGACTTTCAACGCACTGACCTACACAAAAGCTTTTGATAAACCAAGATTTTTTGTCTGTTAGACGTCAACGACGTGAAAAAGAAATGTGAAGTGATTCCAGAAGATGAAAGTACATAGTCCGACATGTTGAGTCATTTTTTATCTTATTTTATTCTTCTCTCATTTTAGTTTATTTTATTCTTCTCCTATTAAAATTCTAAACGCAAAACCATTTTCGGTTTAGAATTTTAGGGGAGAATAGGTTAGACTAGTAACAATAATAATAAAATAATAATAATATAATAATAATAATAATAAAATAATAATAATAATAATAACGAGGGAGGAGGACAGTCTAGTTAATAGAAACGAGATCGTATCTGTGATACTGACTCAAGGATTTTGGAAAATGATAGTACACATGAACAAAGAGTTTGGAACATTAAAAGAATTTAACTGATTAAGCTGCAAAATTAGAAGTATAAGTTTGAGAAATCTAAGCAACATAAAAGGAAAAATGATAGTAAAACTAGCTGCTACTAAGGTAACACAGAGAATGTAGATCCAGAGTTTGCCAGACCACTACATGATGTGTCGGTAGATTCAACAAAGTAGATAAGTAGACCTCATTGGTGATTTCAAGCTCAAACTAAGTTGTTCAACAAGCTATGGGTTATCATCTTAACCCTAGTTAACACAATCAACGAAGTTTCAATAAGGGGTGACGAGCAAAATAAACGCCATAAATGTGTGCGGATGACCATAAAAATGAGCAAAGCACACGACAAATGCAAAAAACAATCAAATAATAACCTATGTTGTTGGTACGATCTGTGCAAAAAGAATATATTGTTCAAACAAGAAGATAGGTGTGTGCCTCTCTGCTGTGCGGTGGCACAGACCTGAGGATAAGCATACCTAAATATTCTAGAATTCATTGTTGTTTGTGCCTCTCTTCTGTGCGATGGCACTGACCTGAGGCTTGACATCTCTTTGAAAGCTCTTAAAATAGTATCTTCTTGTCAAAATAACTGTAGACCGCTCATAAATCTCGTGAGGAATGTTGATTACCATATAAGTGTGGGATCTACAAATGCTTTGTTGGACCAAAAGAACCAATGAGCCAAGATCAGAAAACCTCTAAGTCCCACATGGTATCACAACACTGTTGAAAGCCTCATCAGCAGTTTGACAAGTGCCGAAGACTCAATAGCTGAAGATCAAGTGCTGAAGACTCCAACAGCTGAAGAACTAAAGTGCTGAAGTACAACAGCTGAAGAACACAAATACTGAAGCTTAACAGCTGAAGAACACAAGTGCTAAAGCTGAAAGACCAAGTACTGAAGTACAACAGGTGAAGAGTTTACAAGTGCTGAAGATCAACAACTGATGTACAAAGTCTGAAGACAAAGACTAAAGACATCAGCTGATGATATCTACTGAAATCATCAGCTGATGAAACATCTGAATGTCAAAGTCTGAAGATCAAGTACTGAAGCGTCAGTAGTTTGTCACAACTGCTGAAGAGTACTTCTTCAGTAGTTGTGATATCAGTAGTTTTATATTTCTAGTTTCAGTAGTTTTATGTTTCAGTAGTTTTGTAAAACGACTGAAGAGCTTGTTCTTCAGTCGTTGTAGTTTCAGTAGTTTTATATTTTGTACTTCACTCTGATATGTTCTCCGTAGTTGTGAACATTTCAGTAGTTTGTTAAGAGTTAGTTATTTTTGTATTAGATCTGCCAGTTGTCACTTTCCGTGATAACAGCAGTGATTGTTGCACTCTATATAAGGAGTGACAACCTATTGTAATATGCGTTGAATGAATGGAATGAATGAATGATTTGATTAGATATATTCTATAAACATTCCTTGAAATCAGAAATATATATTCTCTCCTTATAACCGTATGTGCTCTTAATGCATACAAGTATCGATTGCTTGCTACAATCTGTCTAATTCTTGTTCGTATCCGCTGCTTTGACTCTAATACATCAAATTGTGATCGCTGATCCTGTCAAATGGTATCAGAGCAGGTTAGTCATTGATCGATCTAATAATTGATCATTGAAACTGCTATTCAATATCTAAGTTTGATTGAATTAGCTTTTGTTTTTGCAAGAAATGGTTATAGAGATTGAAGTTTCTGTATTTCTGGTCATTCATCCTGAGATCTTCTCTTGGTTTTCATTGAGTTTGTTGTGGTCTGTTTAAAACTTTTAAAAGCTTGAATTAAATTGTTTTTGAACTGAAAATGACCACTCCCTCCAATGATCCTCACAATACTGGTTCCTCAACCAAGCCACCAATGTTGGTTAGGAATGAGTATAACATATGGCAAAGACGTATGCTCCATCACCTGTCTGTTAACAGCGCAGGTTGTTGGACATCAGTGGTACATGGTCCACACAAGGTGAATAACCCGGAAACCAATCAAATGGTTCCGAAGAGGAGGGAGCAATACTCAGATGAGGATAAGAAGTTGCTTGAAATTGATGCAAAAGCCCATGGAATTCTGGCCATGGCACTGCCAAATGAAATTTATTCTGGGCTAATGCATCATGAAACTGCCCATGACCTCTGGAATGCCTTGAAAGAACAATTGGAGGAAGTGAGGGACTTGGCAAATAATAAGAATTCTTGCCCAACAATATCAGACATTCTCTCATAGAAAGGGTGAGACACTGACTCAACAATATGAGCGGTTCTCTTGTTCGATCTCTGAACTAAAAATGGTCAAACTTGAGTACACAATATTCAGATGAATAACAGATTTCTCAGATCACTGCCTGAGAGATGGGACACATATACTATTGTCCTACGTTCCAGTGCAAGTTTGGACAAACTATATCTCACCCAACTCCATGGGAAACTGCTCACGTTTGAGAGAGAGATAGAACAGAAGAGAAAGCTGTCTTCATCTGGAAAGCTCACTGAAGACTTTGTACCAGGCAACACTGCCTTGGTGGGTCATGAGTCAGAATATGCTTCATCTGAATGCCAGTATGATGAGCATATTAATTTCTCTTCAAGCACTTCTGATTCTGCATTTGTGAGTGTTGATGGTCAGTTTACTGGGTGTAATAATGACAATCTATGCTTCATTATGGATGATCTCAAGGGGATTGCTGATGATGACTTAGAGGAGATGGATATTTTGAGCCAAATGGCCCTGATAAATATCAGATCTCAGAAGTTCTATAAAAGAACTGGAAGAAAATTCCTAGGACTCTCTGGCAAAACCAAAGTTGGTTTTGACAAGAGCAAGTTGAGGTGTCACAAATGCCAAAGGCTTGGACACTTTGCAAGAGAGTGTAGATCAACTGGATCTAACTCCACTGCACCCTTTGTGACTTTTCCTGGCAATAGTCAACAACACAGGGGGCAACAACCTGTCACTTCTAGTCATCATCCTCAACAACAATCTCCGCATATTTGTTCCTCAGGGTTAAATGCCATATCCGTACCCTTGCTATTATATTGCACAGTCAAATCAAGTTCAAGTTCCTATGGCACCACAACCTCATGCACTACCAGAACCTCAGCCATCCCAATCTCATCAACAAACTCAACCTCAACAACACAGCTTCTTCACCCCAGAGTTGTTGACTGGAGCAGTTTACCAGATGACATGTCTGGTCATGATCAACTGTTTTCAGGTGCTGGTCAACATGGTGGTGACAGTCCTTTTGGGAATCTGCTCTTATGGCTTTGGTGTCTGCTGATACTTCATTTTCTAATGCCTCTACACCTCAGGTATCACAGGTATCCTCTGTGGCAAAAGCCAATTATGTTCTGAACCATGCATAGCAGCATTTGCTTCCATTAGAGAAGCAAATGTGCTCTAATTAATAAGAACATTGGGCTAGAACAAATAATTTCCAAACAAAGCTGAGTTTGAGTCTGTGCTTAAAGAAAAAATGATGAGATTTATAAACTGAATTGCCAAATAATTGATGATAAGGCTAGAGAAGAAGTACTTCTAGAGAAGTACAAAGATCTCAAAGAAACCCATGCAGTTACCCAGGTCGAGTGTGATAGATGGGTACAATCATGCAAAGGTTTTGAAATGCTTCTCAGTAAGCAATCTGCTTCAATTTGAAGTTTGGAATTGGTTACAATCACACTGCTCCACCTACAGATTTTACCCCAAGAGCAGAGGTAGAATCTGATGGTGAGAGTGATAACCACCATCACATCATGTGATCTACCTTCTGATACAGCACAATCAGAAGTAGCAGTCAGCATCAAGCCCTCTTTGAACTTATCAGCTGATGTTGATGGTTCAAATGCTGACATTCACATGATTAATGAGTTGATCACTCAGAAGTTAATTCTGAAGGTCCTGAAAGGACTAGAGAGCAGGATCTAACACCTGAAGTTCAAACTTCAACTGCTGTCAGTACTGAAGAGAAGAAAACTGACAGTAGAAAGAGTTTGAAGACTACTAAAGAGGCAGTCAAGAAAGCAAACAATGCTTCCAAAGCATTGAAGAACAAGTCTTCTGTTGCTTCACCCTCTTTAGTTGATGATCAACCTAAGATGAAGAAGAAACCATGTGAAGTATGTGGTTTGTTCAACATCTTACAGATGATTGTTGGTACAAAAGAGGTTCCAAACTCAAACAAAGAAGAATTAAAGAGAAAATGGTAAAAATGAAACTGAGTTTGAGACCACATTGTATCAGCACTTCAAATCCTGTAACCCTTAAGTCCTCAAAGAAATCCAAAAAGGAAGGGGTTAAACAGGTGACAGCTGAGAATGCTCAGAAGAAGAAGGGGCAACATAGGAACTTAACAAACTCCACTAGCATGTGTCTGATGAGCTGAAAGCTTTATCACAAAATCAGACACAGCTGGTGATGATGGTTCAACATCTGTTGGGTAGAGTTACCAACTAGATGCTCCTATGTTGAAACCACAGAAAAGGAGGTCCAAGCCAAAGGACTCCTCTTCTACACCATCTTCTTCCTCTCAGGCTGTTGTTTCAGATAAACCTGTTTGTTTACCATCTATTGATGAGACCAGGCCCAAAACCAAAAAGGTTTGGGTCTCTAAAACTAACTGATTGTTTATTTTTGCAGGGTTCTTCAACATGCCAAAGTAGCATCTGGTATGTAGACAGTGGTGGATCTATGCACATGACTGGGAACAGCTCTCTTCTTCATGACTACTCTCAAGGAAAGAAGCGATTTGTTTCTTTTGGCAACGATGCTAGGGGTTACATCATTGGTAAGGGCTTTGTATCCAATGGAGAAATCAAATTTGATGATGTTAATCATGTGGAAAATCTCATGTACAATCTCTTGAGTGTTAGTCAAATGTGTGATAAAGGCCATGCTGCTCTTTCACCAGTCAAAACTGTAGGATTCTGTCATCCAAAGTTTTGCACTTGATTGACAAGGTGTTGGATGATCACACTCTCCTGAAAGCCAGGACAGGAAGAGTGTATGCCTTAGATCTTTCTAAGAAAATAGATCTCAATGGCAATCCTTGCTATTTTCCAAAGCCTCTTCTCAAGAATCTAAACTGTGGCAGAAAGGCTTGGTCATGTTAATCTCAAAAACATGAATAAGCTTACCCACAATAGTTTAGTCAGAGGCTTACCAATAAAGGAGTTCCACTGTGATGAAACCTGCACTGCTTGTTTAAAGGAAAACAACACAAAGTCTCATTTCCTCCTATTGAAGAGCCTAAGTCCAATGCCTGCTTGCAATTACTGCATATGGATTAATTTGGTCCTGTGAGAGTAATGAGCATGGCAAAGAAGAAATACTGTTTGGTAATTGTGGATGATTACTCCAGATTTGTATGGACTTTCTTTCTACATTCAAAGGATGAGGCTGCTCAGAAGATTATTCACTTTGTGTTGTATATTGAGAAGCAGTATTCCTTCCAGTCAAGTGTATTAGGAGTGACAATGGAACTGAGTTCAGAAATCATACACTTGATGACTTCTATCTTTCAAAGGGAATCAAAAGGCAATTTAGCATCCAAGGACTCCAGAACAAAATGGAGTAGTGGAAAGAAAGAACAGGACCCTCATTGAAGCTGCAAGGTCCATGCTGGCTGACTCTGGTTTGCCACTGACCTTTTGGGCTGAAGCTGTCAACACAACTTGCTATGTGCAAAATAGAGTTTTAGTAAATCAGAGATTTATGAAGACTCCATATGAAGTTCTCCATCATTTGGCTCCTCTGATTTCATTTTCAAAGCATTTGGGTGTCCCTGTTTTATTCTCAACACAAAGGATCAACTCAAAAATTGATCCTAAGGTGGATGCAGGGTATTTTGTTGGTTATTCATCTACTTGTAAGGCATACAGAGTCTTCAACTGCAGAACAAAGATGGTTGAAGAAACTCTACATGTTAAGTTCAATGAATCTCCAAAGGACAAGATTCCACAAAGCCGTGTGGAGTTATTTGATTTGGACATACTGCAATATGTTCCTCATCAAACTCCTGCTGTTGCTCCTGTCAACAGTTCACCACCTGGTGGTACTGCTGATGTGATGATGATGATTGCAGTACTCACCTCTTCAGGTTTAGTGATCAGCTGCCTGATTCAGCTAGACCTGATGTTCCTGTAGCTCCAGTAGCACCATCCAACAAATGCTGATGAGATCTCTTCGAATTCAACTTCTTTGAATTACCATCCACTGATTGTTTTCAAGGAAATGATTCACCATCACCATCTGTTACTGCTGAGCCTGCTACAAACACTTGCACAGATCTCATTGTGTATCAAGATCTGAAGAATCACCCTATGTCTCAAATCATTGGTGATATCACTGCTGGAGTATCAACAAGAAGTCAATTGTCAAATTTCTGCTTTTATGCTCTCTTCATCAGTCAGCAAGAGCCAAAGATTATCACATTGCTTTAAACGACAATGGATGGGTTGATGCCATGCAGCTTGAGCTTCTTCAGTTCAAGAAACAGCAAGTGTGGGAACTGGTTCCTCTACCTCCAGGTAAGTGTGCAATAGGCACTAAATGGGTGTTTAGGAACAAAACTGATGAAAATGGGCTTATTGTTAAGAACAAGGCCAGACTGGTTGTTCAGGGGTTCGCACAAGAAGAAGGTATTGATTATGATGAAACCTTTGCCCCTGTAGCCAGACTGGAAGCAATTCGATTGTTTTTAGCTTATGCTGCTTATCAAACCTTAAAGTTTTTCAAATGGATGTCAAAAGTGAATTTTTGTATGGAAAATTAAAGAAGAGGTTTATGTATGTCAACCTCCAGGCTTTGAGGACAATAAACATCCTAATTGGGTGTATAAGCTTGATAAGGCTCATTATGGGTTAAAAAGCTCCTAGAGCCTGGTATGAGACATTATCAAACTTTCTTCTGGAAAACAATTTCACTAGAGGCTCCATAGATAAGACTTTATTCATTAAGAAAGCTGGGCAGCATAATCTACTTGTTCAAATTTATGTAGATGATATCATTTTTGCATCCTCTGATCCAAAGTTGTGTGATGCCTTTACAAAGTGATGCAACAAAAGTTTGAAATGAGTGCCATGGGAGAATTACAGTTCTTTCTGGGGTTGCAAATCAAACAAAGGCTGATGGAATTTTCATTCATCAATCCAAATACACAAAAGATCTTTTGCAAAAGTTTGATTTACAAAACTGTAAGCCCTGTTCTACCCCCATGTGCAGCACCACACAACTGGATACAGATCAGAAAGGTAAAGTGGTTGATGAAACACTTTACAGATGTATGATTGGGTCCTTGATGTATTTAACAGCTTCTAGACCAGATATTATGTTTACTACATGTGTTTGTGCTAGATTTCAGGCTGCACCTAAAGAGTCTCATCTGATTGTAGTCAAGAGGATCTTTAGATATCTGCAAGGCACTCCATCTCTAGGTTATGGTATTCTACTGGACATTCTGGTAAATTAGTTGCTTTTTCTGACAGTGACTATGCAGGGTGTAAGTTGACCAGGAAATCAACTTCTAGTGGATGTCAATTCCTAGGCAACTGCTTGATTTCTTGGCAGAGCAAGAAACAGACCTCAGTTGCTACATCAACTGCTGAAGCAGAGTACATTGCTGCCACAGTTGCACCTCTCAGGTACTCTGGCTTCAAAACCAACTTCTGGATTATGGCATACAGAGACTAAGACTCCATTGCTAATGGATAGTGCTTCAACTCTTTGCATTGTCAAAAATCCAGTCCAGCACTCTAGGACCAAACATATAGAGATCAGACATCATTTATAAGAGATTGTTTTGAAAAAGGTCTGATTGATCCTAAGTTTGTGCCTAGTGCTGATGAGCTTGCAGACATTTTTACTAAGCCTTTGGATAGTTCAACTTTCCAAAACTGGTGTTAAGGCTTGGTATGCTGCAGCTAGAATAAGTGACAACTACTGATGATCTTAGTAATAAGTACTGATGATCATTAGTAACTATGTCACATATAAGTACTGATGAGCTCTTTTATCCTCAGCAGTTTTATAACTACTTAAGGCTAAATGTCTCACAAGTACTGAAGTACTTCATCTGTTCTAAACTACTGATGTAGTTACAACTACTGATGCAGCTACAACTACTGCAATCAGTAAAAACAGATAAGTACTGATGTCCTATGAAACAACTGAAATCAGCCAAAAAGGCTGATGAATGTGTTGAGGATAGTATGAAACAGCTGAAAAGCTAAGAATTGACGAAAACAGCTGATGAGAAATTTCTTTTCAGTCGTTTGTACAACTGCTGTTTCATTCTAAACAACTGAAGCAAAACCATGTCTTTAGTAGTTTTATAACTACTGAAGATCAAATGTCGACAAAATGGCAGCAGGTAATGTATTCTATTCTTGAGCAACAACCACTAAACTTTTCAGAAATAATATTTTCGGAGCTCAAGGACATGGCTCAAAAACTAACTGCCAACCGTTGGATACTATATCCACAGTTCATAATGGCCATCCTTACAAACCAGCTTAATGCTGAGGGACTTGTTGGCTTGGGAGTCCCTGCTACGGCTATTCTGCCGAAGTATACTCCCGGCACAACTCTGACCAGACACTCAAAATGGCTGCCAAGCTGCAAAAACCCACGCAGCTGGAACCCACAGCCACCACCTCCAAATCAAAAGTCCCCACCAAACCAACCAAAAAGAAACCCAAAACGGCTACTCAGGGAATTGAGTCCCCTGAGGATGCCCCTGCAACACAAACGCAGGATATATCCACTAGTCCAAACCCCCTAGTGGATACAATGACTCTTCCAGCCATAGCCGCTCAGGCTTCCTCCCAACTGGAGCCTGCAGCAACCACAAAAGGGGTACCTACATATCTGGGATCTTCGTCACTTGAGGGGATTGCCATTGAAGAGCACCAACCTCCCCAGGTGCACACTGCTTCTATCCCTTCACCCCAAACAACCGCCCCTCACAGCCCAACATTAATAGTTGCACAAGTGCTGACTCAACTGCACTCCTCACCCCCTCCCCAGCAACCACTTACTACTGGGAATACCTCTACAATTGAGGGGGAGGAACACAGTGCACGTGAGAACCCACAGCACAGGGATTTACCACTTCTATCTCCTGGTGTAGACAAGGAGCTTAGAATATCTAGTGAGGCTGCCACCTCCTCTGACTCAGCACATGATCAGAATGAGGCTGGTAATATTGCTAAGACCTCACTAGAGGCAACAGCTGATGATGGACACTGTCCTGAGGCTGGAAGTCCCCAGTACCAAGCACAAGGGGCACATGCATCAACTGGTCTACACCCAGTGCATGTAAATCCTGCTCTAAGCAGGAGGTCAGATGATTCAGCTTCGGCTGATGATGACCTGGGCTTTTTCTACGATGTTCTTGCCCAGAACACAATCCTTGAAGAGAAGGTCAGTAGGCTGCAAAACCGACTTGATCAACTCTCACAAGGAGAAAGACCATCTGCCTCTACCCACCCACAGATGGCACCTTCACTTGAAGGTTTCCCAAACACTGAGCCACTCCAAACTCAACCACCTGCCTCTGCTTCAGGCCCTACTTCTCAGGAACAGAACCCTCCTGAGCAAATAGGTGTTGTACTTCAAAATTCCCTCCCTCTCATCACACCCATAATCACTGATATTGTGACTAAAGCCATTGATGAGAGGCTTACCTCCACTTTACAGCATCTGATTGATGCTGCTGTACAAAAGACTCTTTCTGCGGTACAAACCCCTTCCTCCAATGCATCCAAAAAGGGGGAGAGTACTGCAGTGAAAGAAAAGAAGAGGAAAAGATCCGAGGAAAAGAAGGAAGCGAAGCACGACCAAAAGGAGGAGAAAGAACAGCAACCACTGCTCACCTACAAGCGAAAGAAAGGTGCTGATGATCACATTGCTGAAGATAAAGCCTTGGAGCTACTGATAAAAGAGGCTGATGCCGAACACAGCAGATCAATGGACAACATCATTGATCAGCTGTTTAGGCAAGGCCATGACACCAATAAACTTGACTCTGAGATTCGACGACTAGAGATTGAAGAAATCCAGAATAGATGGGCAAGTTATGAAGTGTTAGAAACAGAAAGGCTTGAAATCATGATTAGATTTATTGCAAAATATCTTGGAAGATCAATGATCGAAATCAAAGCTTGGTCCAGGGACAGTATCTTGGCAATCACCACCAAGATCTGTTCGTCTGAAGCATATACTAAGGGGCTTGTTATTGAAGCTTTGAATGAAGCGGGTGCTGGGAGCAGGACTGAGCTAGCCAAGCAATCAAAAGCCACACTCACCTCAAGGATGCTAGAACAGCCTGTCAACATTCCCGCACCAAAACCACCCAAAACACAACCCACCAAACCAACTCCCTTACCCTCAAAACCCATAGCCGATGATATACCCTTGAAGAAGAAGAGAAGGATATTGAGGCTAGAAGATGATGAAGAAGATGATGAAGATAGGCTGCCACTCTCAGCTGTGATTCAGTTGCCTAAGGCCAAAAGTCACTCCTCAGCAATTACTCCTGAAGTCCAGAGACAAATGGTTAAAGTGAAGCTAGAAGAAGAAGAGCTTCATAAACAGCATGATGAGGAATTGCTGAAGAGAGTTGACAAAGCTTATGCAGCCACATCTTCTATCATCAATATGAAGAAGCAAGCCCTCAGACTTTACACTCTCAGGCATACCTTTCAATATGAAAAGGAAAGAGTGAGGATTTGGCTTGATCCCAGGGTCTCTCACAGAATTCATAAGAAAAATATACCTCAGAGATACATTGGCCAGGTGAAAAAGATCGTAGATGAAGTGATCTCTCTGGTCTTTGTAGTTTCACCCTGGGAAATCCTAGAAGACTTCAAGAAAGCCTACAAAGCTAATCTAACCCCTCAGAAGATGCTGGAAAACAAAATAGTGAAAAAGGGGTTAGTTTACAAGAGGCTTGAGGAAGTCAGGAAAAATGAGCTCCAGTTGTTCCTAGAGGGTAATCACCCGGATGAGTTTGCTTACAGAATAATAACAACTGTGGAGCTAAAGAATGGGAAACAGGCCAAATACCTGTCTGAGTATTATGGCCTGAATCATTGTTTGAAGGAGATGCTGAAGAGCTAACCATGGAGGAACAAATCACCTTCCTTGAGGCTTATGTTCGAGAGTCATACAGACTCATTATGGGGAAGTAAATCTCATGAATGGGATAACAGCTCTGTGTCCTGTTCCCCAAAACAGAGTTCCCATTCATACTCTGCCAAACAAATATTTGAGATTTCTTCCCAGGACGGAGCTTACATGGGTCATCTTCTCTACTGATCAAGAAAGAAAAAGACCAACACTTTGCCAACAATAAGTGGGACAACGAATAATTTAGAGGTTTTTGCTGCATTGGTTCAGGGGGAGTTTGTTGGACCAAAAGAACCAATGAGCCAAGATCAGAAAACCTCTAAGTCCCACATGGTATCACAACAACTGCTGAAAGCCTCATCAGCAGTTTGACAAGTGCTGAAGACTTCAACAGCTGAAGATCAAGTGCTGAAGGCTCCAAAAGCTGAAGAACTAAAGTGCTGAAGTACAACTGCTGAAGAACACAAGTACTGAAGCTGAACAGCTGAAGAACACAAGTGCTGAAGCTGAAAGACCAAAGTACTGAAGTACAACAGCTGAAGAGTTTACAAGTGCTGAAGATCAATAACTGATGTACAAAGTCTGAAGACAAAGACTGAAGACATCAGCTGATGATATCTACTGAAGTCATCAGCTGATGAAACATCTGAAGGTCAAAGTCTGAAGATCAAGTACTTAAGCGTCAGTAGTTTGTCATAACTGCTGAAGAGTACTTCTTCAGTAGTTGTGATATCAGTAGTTTTATATTTCTAGTTTCAGTAGTTTTGTAAAACGACTGAAGAGCTTGTTCTTCAGTCGTTGTAGTTTCAGTAGTTTTATATTTTGTACTTAACACTCTGATATGTTCTCAGTAGTTGTGAACATTTCAGTAGTTTTTTAAGAGTTAGTTATTTTTGTATTAGATCTGCGAGTTGTCACTTTCCGTGATAACAGCAGTGATTGTTGCACTCTATATAAGGAGTGACAACCTATTGTAATATGCATTGAATGAATGGAATGAATGAATGATTTGATTAGAAATATTCTATAAACATTCCTTGAAATCAGAAATATATATTCTCTCCTTATAACCGTATGTGCTCTTAATGCATAGAAGTATCGATTGCTTGCTACAATCTGTCTAATTCTTGTTCGTATTCCGCTGCTTTGACTCTAATGCATCAAACTTGTGATCGCTGATCCTGTCATGCTTGTTGAAATAATCAAACCTTAAATCATCACCACTGTGTGTCAGAAATCTATGTATGGATTTAAGAGAACAAGTATACTGACAATCATCGTTAGCTGCAATTCTTGAATGTCCAAATTAGTGTGTGTATCTAACAGCACTAGTATGATTTCCTAAAATTGCTAAGACTCTCGATGAAAACAAGAATCTAGCATCAAAAGGCTTTGGTAAAATGTCCCAAATGATATGATAAACCTGTATGATTCCATAATGAATTGTTCGAGTTATGATGAAACTACTTCACACTATACTGTCTAGACAGAAAGATCAGGTAGATACTTAGCTTAGGATTTCAACCTCCCATAAAAATACAAAAATATGCTTTCGCTTTGTGTTATTTCTAGTTATTTAATTTAGTTAGTTTTAGTTAAAAGGATCACGTCTGACGTGACCAATGGGGTTTTCAAATGTAAAAGGGTCAGGTATGAGATAACAAATTGTTTTCTTGTTAAAAGGATCACGTTTGAGGTGATCAACAATTTTCTATATTAAAATGATCATGTCTGAGATGATCGCTGGTCAAAATGTCTTATCAATAGGTAAAAGTGCTATGTGTGTGAATGGTCATAAGTTCAAACTCATAAGTATGAGCCATTCACATGACTGGACCATGAGTATGGACTAGTCGTATGATGGGACCATACTTATGAACCAGTCACACGAATAGACCATGAGTATGGACCAGTCATACGATTTGACCATACCTATGCACTAGTCACACGAATGGGCATAAGTATGAACCATTCACATGATTGGATCACAAGAATGAACCAATTGCATGATTGAAACCTAGCCGCACGACTGAATGTGAGCGACTGAGCCAATCGCACGACTAAGCACCAATCGCACGAATGAAAAGTGCGAATGGATCCAGTCACCCAATTGAAAACAGAGTCAGCATAAATAGGGCTAAGGTCCGTCGCATATTTTCATCACCCCTCAATCACCCGAAAGTAGCGACACTCTGACAAAATTTGATTAAATCGATTTCACTTCACCATTGTGTTACTCACAAGTTCTTACATCATCTGCAGGTAATTAGCGACCCAAAGCGCACAAAATACGCAGTGAAAACAAACCTAAAAGACCAAATTGCTTAAAATCAAGAAATAAGTGATAACTAACAAGCAGACCAAATAAAAGTGAAAATTGGTTAAAATAAAGACATACTCCAACAATTAGGGGTCCTGCGAGTCTAAATAACCTACACAACATTTACTTCCAGTATTGACCTAGATTTAGGATTAAAGTGTCGAACAGAGATGTATGCGACTCGTCACTCCGAATGAATTTCAATCGCACGATTGAACTGAGCGAATGACTCATCGGCCGAATGAACTAGGCGTATGAGCACAATCACACGATTGAACTCAGCGGCATGCTCAGTCCCCCGATTGAACTCAGCCACATGCTTAGTCGCCCGATCGATGTCCGTCGCATACTCAATCAACAGACTGAACTCAGTCGTATGGTTCAATCGCAAGATTGAACTAGACTGATTTCAAAACAATTTAAGTTCCAATAGTTTCTGTTATGGGCAATTTCATGTTTATGTGTCTTATTTTACAAAAACATTGCGCATAGGTGGATCAATATTACCAAGCACAACATTTGTACTCACTTGGATGCCACCACTCGGAATGCTGTTGAGTTTGCTGGTATCATTGCATTTATGAGGAGATCAAGGATCTATAGAGCTATATCTACACCTTGCACGCCCTACCGGTCTATGTAGCAGGCCTTCTAGGAAGGTGCATCAGTTGACCGATCTACTAAGCCTTACTATATACGCAGGACCATTTTTGGCCAGGAGATTGAGGTCCCGACAGCAAATCTTAGACTTGTATTGGATTTGTGAGATGATGCTGCCTACCCAACCAGGTTACATCCTCTTACCGTAAGGGGATGTTTTCTACAGATTAAGTACACTGGGGACATCAATGTAGGTGTGCTCAACAAAAAAAAAACTTGTGTCGCCAGTTCAAGTATCTAGGACATGTCATTATGAAGTGCATTGCTTCACGAAGGGGTGGATTTGATGACCTATGTGACCAAATCCAGAATGCTTATGTGGTACTGGTGCTGAATCACCCCTTTAGCTTCTCCAACATGATTTTCTTCTACATGATCGAGAACATAAAGGCCAAAGGCAAGGAAGGCTTCTGCATGTACCCAAGATTCCTAGAGATTATCATTGACGAGAAGCTTCCTTCACTGCCTAAGGAGAGTCATGACAAAATCTCCCTCGAGGTCATGGATGACACCATTCTGGGGAGGATGAAGGTTTACAGGGGCAAGCAAGTGAAGCCCCCTGTAAGGAGATTTTTTGGGCATCAGGCCCGAGAGGACTACGTGGCACCAGCGAAGAAGAATTAAGCAGATTGCTCTACCCTCCGATGACTCCGATGGTGATGATCACGATGCATATTAGGGAGGGAATGGTCAGGTGGACCCGAACCAGCTCCAATTTACTCTGACTTCCAGATGGAGGAGGAAGAGTAGTCTTATGAAGAGCCTTTGGTGTGAACGGTGGGGAGCCGGGTCGTAGCCACGGAGAGAGGTCTTAGGGTCGTTGGTGGATGCCACGGGGAGTCCGAGGATGATGCTGTTGCTGATACAGATCAATCATATACCCCGAACCATCCTAGCTGCCAAAGGGACCCACTGTGTCTAAGGGCTTGAAGAGGAAGCGAATGGCTCACCCCTGTGGCAAGAAGGGGAAGAGGCTAAGGTTTACACTAACCACTAGTACTGCCATAGTGACCACCTCATCCACCACTGCTACCACCACCATTACCACACAACATATCACTACCACAATCCCATCCACGACCACTCCATTCTACCATTCACCACCCACTCATATACCACCATCCACATTCACCAAAGCCACCACTACAGCATACCCTTCACCACCCACTAATATACCACCACCCACATTCACCATAGCCACCACTACCACTACCAGCCACCAAGCCGGTATCTCATCTCACACCATATTCACCATATGATCTACTCTACCCTCAATTGGGGTAGAGCAATAACTGGCAGCACTTAACCATATGGTCCTAAAGCTGTTAGCTACTGATGAAGAGAAAGCTACCAAACTAAGTCAGCTTGTAGAGCGAAAAGCTACGCAAGCACAGCAGATCGCTCACCAGTCATAGCAGATTGCACAAGAAGTGCAGCAAATATCTTAACTCCAGGAGCCAATGTCAAACCAGTGCAGATGATTGAGGAGTTAGAGGCATCTAATAGATCTATCATGCTCAAGCTAAAGGGATCAAAAGATGAGCCTCTGAAGATCAGAGAAGGTGATGACGATGATGATGATGATGATGAAGAAGATGATGATAGTGATGATGATGATAAGTGAAGATGGAGTGCCAAGAGGAAGGTAGGATGATGATAATGATGAAGAAGGAGATGCAACTGCATTTGCCTCAGGTTAGGTTCAAGAAATGAGGACAAAGAGAAATCAAGACCAAGGAACATAATTTTCTGCCCCATCTGTAGAGAACGCAACTATTTAGGGCAAAAGTAATGCTTAGATATTTATGTATTTGGAAGCTTTTGTACTTGAACCATGTATTAAAGTTATGTACTTAATTGTTATGTATCTTTGTCAAAAGTTTGATTGTCTTGGTTAATTAGTAATTGTTGATGTATTTACATGTTTAAATCAAGCAGATCAATCAGCTCAGCAAGATGAGTATGATGTTACACCCCTTCAACAATTCAAGTCTCAACTTACAATGATTCTTGATTTGCAAGGGATCGTCAGAAGGTCAGTAAGCTATACTCCTGAAGAAGGAGAAATCCTTTTTGACCTTACTAATGAATAGCTTCTTGAGATGATCCGGCTCAACCCGGACGAGATTGTCAAGGACGCTCTTTTGAGGTTACAAGTGATGATGAGCTTAATGACATAGATAAAATAGAGATAGAGGACGTCAGTGTTGACCATTATCCATAGTACACTAACCGAGAGGAAAATGTAGTCCCCACTTGGGTGACATTCTCGTTAGTGACACATTTGATAAGCTGGGTCAGATGGAGAAAGAGACGGACAAAAAAGAGGGTCAAGCCCAAGCCTCGAACGCTGATGTTGACATCAAAAAGGCTGAATGGGTGGTCTGTTTTACTGAGATCCGAGCCATGCGCACTGCACAAAAGCTTAACGTTTATACCAAGCTGTATAAGGTCAAGAAACAGCTAAAGGTGTCAAGGTAGATCTTAGTCTGGGCTTATTTTGAGGACCTGAATGTTTGCAGTGAAGAGAGAAAAGGGCATAGAGTACTTTAGATTTCCACACGATCTAAAGACTCTTCTGGTTTTGAGCTCAACTAGCTGGCACGCCTAAAGTTGTTGTATGCTGACCCGAGAAAGAAGTCAAGCTGGTTTGAGGCTGCATTGAGGAAAGAATACCACACCAGGTGGGTTAACTTCAGACGTCAACAACTGACAAGGTACATCAAACAGTCTGAAGTTGATTCCATTACTGGGAAGCCTAAAGTAGTGCTGAAGTGGAGTCCTCGTGGAGTCCTCCATGTACCATGTCCAAGATCCCTCTAAGGGAAATGCCACAAGACTTCACTCCACACTTCAAGTGGTGGTATTACGATTGGAGAACAGGTGAAGCAGTTATAGTCTTGGAAAAGGAGAGCCAAATAGATACTATTCGGGTATTTGACCCAATGCCGCTCACTAACTTGTTTGCTCATGATGTATATTCCTTATACAAGTGGCCACTATTCCATGATTCGCAAGACATTGTACAGCCCTCCATTTTCAAAATGTTATAAGACTCTGTTTCACGTTTGAGATAATGTCGGCGTTACAAGATAGGAAAAGTACAAGATGTTTGATGAGATGATGAAGAATGTTAGACAATGATGTAAACTAGGTCCAACGGGGAGTTTGTTGATACATGTGTACCTAGTTTAAGAGCTTAAATGTAATATGTCTATCATGTCTTACATATATGTAATTGAATGGGTATGAATGAAATACAAAGTGTGGTTGTTTAATATTTCATTGTTTATTGTGTAATAACGCATATTGAACTAACTATATAGGTTTGTGGTTGTTATACATAATTCTTAGTCAATAATGATTGAGAAACATGTTTAAACTTAATCGTGTGAAGTTCTCATGCGAATCGATTCTAATGGACCATACGCATGAATACTTCATGCTAATGGACTAGTCACACGACTGAACCAGGAGACTGGATCAGTCGCACGATCGTGGCATAAGATTGACTCAGTTGCACGACTGAACCTTCAGTCGTGCGGACGGATCAACCGCATGATTCAGTCGCACGACTAAACCATCCTAATGGTTCAGTCGCACGATTGGAAGACCCTAACCTATAAATACCACTTAATTCATGGAAAAACATAACAATTCAAATACCTACACACATAATCATACCATAGCCATCTAGAGACTCAAGACAACCTGTTCCAAGTTCATATATCACAGTTGATCTTTCTCTAATCATTCTTAACGTTTCATTAATCGTTAGATTGGTCTGAACTATGTTCTCCCTCATTAGATCGCCAATCAAATAGGATTCCGCACTATTTGAGTTGGTATAATGGAGAATCAGTTAGTACTCCGTACGTACACAGTGATAAAACATCAACTAGCATCAAGTGAGTTACTTGTCCTTTGATGGAAAGATGGTGCTTGGTGCAGCCCATAAAGAGCCTTTTCAAGCTTGCAGACATAATCAAGATTATCAAAATATTCAAACCAAGAAGTTTGTTTGACATACACATACACCTCTTTATCAATCACCCCATAAACAAAAGAACACTTGACATAAAGCTGGTAAACCTTGAAGTTCTTTGATGCAGCAAAAGCTAGGAATATTCTAACAGCTTCAAGTCTTGCTACAGGAGCAAAGACATCTTTGTAGTCAATTCCTTCTTCTTGACTATACCCTTAAACAACTAGTCTAACTTTGTTTTTTTATGACAATTCCTCTATCATCTTTCTTAATCCTAAACACACATTTGGTTCCTATAGTAGTCTTCCCATGAGGAAGAGAACATAGGTTGCAAACCTTTTGCTTTTTGAATTGAAGTAGATCCTCTTGCATATCTTCAACCCATTCCTCCTTCAGAGCCTCATCAATCTTCTTGGGCTCGATCTGAGATAGGAAATAAAAGTAAAGACAAACATTTGCTTCATGGTTTCTCCTCTTGTTCTTACCCCTATGTCAGCATCTCCAATGATGCTTGAGGTGGGATAAGACTTGTGGATCTTTAGGTGAGGGATCACAACAAGTTGCTAAGAGAGATCTAAATTAGATAAATTTATATCCGGCATTCATGCTTCTCCCAGCACATCAACACACTTATCAGAGAGACTTGATCCAATGAGTGTGTGACATCATTGATGTTGTCTGCTATGGAGTGGTTATTAGCATCAAGAAATTATTGATCACTATCAACACCACCAGTGACTTCTATATTTGAAACTTCTTATCTGATTGTTAAGCCTCTGAGCTAGAATTTGAAGGCATCTTAGATGTATCAACTGAATTTGTCATTGTTGTGCTTATAGAAACTTTATTTGCAGAGCTAGTTATAACTAGAGCTGAAGATGTATAACTTAAAGGTCTTCTTAGCTCAAATCTTAGATGAGGGGCACTAGTAGGTAATATATTTGTAGACCCTGAGACATGCTCACAAGATATGTTAAAATAGTTGGTAACTAAAACAAGATCAAACAGCTAATCAAGACCAGAACCCTCATCTTATTTTTTTCAGCAACCTTGGCAATTTGATCTTTCGTATTCAAGATGTTGCAAGGACATCCAAATGACCTGAGAAAACAAGTGACAGGTTTCCACTTGTGCTAAAATTCATAAGGAGTCTTACCATGAGTCTTCACTACTAAAACTCTGTTTTGCACATAGCAGGCAGTATTGACTGCTTCAACCTAGAAGGTGATGGACAGTTTAGAGTCGGACGACATAGTTCTTGCAGCTTCAATAAGTATCGTGTTTCTTATCTCAACAACACCATTTTATTGGGAGTCTTGGGAGCAATATATTATCTTGTAATACCCTTTTCATCATAAAATGTATCAAGGATTTGGTTCTTCAATATAGTTCCTTGATCACATCTTATGGTTTTGACCTTGTGATCACATTGATTCTCAATCTTTAAGATGAATTATTTGGAATCTCAGGAGTCTCATCCATAGTTCTAAGAAAGAAGACCCAAGTGAATCTTGTAAAGTCATCTATGATCAGTAAGAGGACCTTCCTAGACTCATCAGACTTGTGGGGCCAAAGAAACCCATATGTAACAAGTGTACGGGAGTTGTGATGGAGTTTATTTCCTTTGGGTTGTGAGAAAAATTGTTTTAATTCCCTTTGAGGCATGCCACATAATGATCATTACTTGTAAACTCTTCTTTTGGCATTCTAGTTATCAAATCATTCTTAATAAGTTTATTCATGTTCTTAAAGTTTACAAGGCATATTCTTTATATGTCAGAGGAAAGACTTATCACTATTTGCTTTAGATAGAAAGCATCAAACTTCTCCTGAGGGAGATGTTTCTTGCAAATACATCTTGTACTTGTTCCCTCTCCTGGGGCTCTATGCAAAATATGCTCTTGAGGAATGACCACCCCGGGCTTTAGAACAATGCACTCGTGCTTAGTGAAAAGCATGTTATGACTCTCATCCCAAAATTGGGATACACTCAAAAGATTGTACCCAAGCTCCTTGAAAAAATTTACCTTTTCAATGTTAAGCTTACCATTTGTGACCTTTTCCCATCCAGAAATGTAACCACTTTCATTTCTTCCAAAAGCAACTGCCTTCCATCAATTCTTTCAAAAATTTTGTAGTGACCTAATGCCTATCATATACCTGGAACAACCACTATCAATGATCAAGACATTCTTATTTGTCTTGAGCTATTCCTGCAAAAAGAGAATGGTTAGTTACATTTGGAAACCCAAGCCTCATTTGTCTTGGGGTCATCAAAAGAAGCTGATGCCAATAAAACAGTAATTGATCCTATAGTCATATTGGAAGGATCATTTACTGATGTTGATGAAGAACTTTTAGCCATTTGGTCTTTCTTTGACTTCCACACTACCTTTGGAAGCTTAGGCTTGACCATCAATACTTCAGAACTTTTGTTGACATTGGAAGTTTTGATGACTTGGCCTTCGGAAAATCTTTCTTTAACTATGGCAAGCTTCAGTGCTTCAGAACTATTCCTTTCTTCTGAGACCAAATTTTTTTCCAAGGCAAGTTTCCACTTGCCTTCTTCTTTATTTTGGAACTTCTGAAGGAAATAGATTTTCCTTCCGAATCTTTCTTCTTCTTCTCCAGAATCTTAAAAGTGTCGTTCTTTGTAATGTGGAGAGTACTTTTTGGATTGTAGATACAATCCTTAGCGAGGTAATAGGTACTCCCACACATAACACAATCCATTTTCTTCATCCTAAAAGTCTTCTCTTGAGAACAAAGTTGAACTTGATCACTTTTACTCTCCATCTTCATCTTCTCAGATCATGTGGTAATTCCTATGGGGTTAGAACTACCTTTAGAGCTTGACAATTCATGTTGTGCAGTAGTGGTAATCAACTTATCAGCCTTCTTCATTATGATGGGATTACTTGGACTTGAACTAGAACTCTTGTTGTTGGAGTTCAAGTCTATGTCCTTGGCTTTAACCACTTCAAATCCTGCAGAAACAATGTTTCTGTGCAGAGCTCAAGGTGGCCTTGATCTCTTGAGCCTTCTTTGCCTTTCTCTTGCTCTTTCTGATCCAGTTCATTCTCTTAGAGCCATTCTCCATCATCTCCTCTCATCCTCTTTAGTCGAAGGGTCTACGAAGGGAAGCTCATCTTCATAAGTTCCCGACCTAGGAGATCTTACACACAATACTATGTGTGGAGGAGCTATCTCACAAGATCCCAGTCCTTGTTTATTCTCATAAGAAACTTTTGCACACAAGGATGAGGATATCATTTTCTTGAAGGTCTCTTTTTCAAGAACACATATTTCTGCCCTGGCTTTGCTCATCACAAGCTCAGCATTGTATTCAGTCAACTTAGTTATGAGATCCTTGATTTGAGTCCTATAATTGGTGTGCTCATGTTTAAGAACAAAAATGGTTTTCTCTAAGTCCTCCGGTCAGTAACTTATAATCATTTTCAGCCTTTTTGAAATTAGATTTTAAGATATTCAAGGACTAAAGATGAGATCTCATCTCTAAGCTCTAGGACCTATATCTATTAAATTTAGCAACACATTCAGGAGTGCAAAGATTTTCCAATACCTTGGCTTCATCATGGTCAGCCATGAGTGCTTGATTTGGAGATGCATCTTCGACCTGAAAGCGCCAGTCAAAGACTCCTTCTTCAACAACAACTAAAGCTTGCTTCTTTGGCTTCTCATCTAGTGAGCTCTCTTAGTGTTGTTTGGTTTGGCTTAAGTCTAGCCACCATTTGCTCTTGGTTACTTACGCTCCCAAGCAATGTGTCCCATCTAGTACTAGTTGTAACACTTTACCTTCCTTTTAACTAGCCCAAAGTTTCCACTGGCTGCATTGTTAGGAAACTTTCTCCATGTCCTCTTGTAGAACTTTTTGGCTCTATGAGTAAGAAGAGCCATCTGATGAACTATCTCCATACACTATGGATCATATGGATGGATACAGTCCAAATTTTCAACAGTGAAGAGAAAGTTGCATCTGGAATCATCAACAGAAACAAAGGCATGAGAAGAACTTGTCTTTTGGAAAGGACTTCCTTGAGTGTGGCTTACTCTTCCTCTGGGAAGGTGATGAATGGACCCTTTTGAGAGTTGTTAGGGTAGCATATGAGATGATGCTAAGGTTCTATGTTATCCCTCAGTCACATAAAGGGGTGAACTCATTTGAGAATACCATACAACTAAGAGTAAAAGTCTTAAGGTTCTCAGTTCTCTTGATAACAACACAATTGTTGGTTTTGTTACATGTTTATCAAATATGTTTAACCATTTAAACAAAAACACAGTAGATATATAGAGAGATAAAATGGATTTTAATTTCTGAAAATAAACCTTTTATTAACCAATAAATCAAACCGAAAAATAAGGATCATGCATGTGAAAAGAAATGCTATCAAACAACACCAACCATAAGGTGTTCATAGAATACTACCTTTCTAAGAACAAAGAGATTAGAGATGGAAGTTAGATGAAGAAGATGATGTTCTTGAATGAAAGCCTCCAAAGAAGAAGACCTCAAGGTTGTATACCCACAAGCTTCTTTCCAAACACCTCACTAGTTAGGAAGTTTAACACCAAAACACACTTCTTCTTGTTCCTTCTTTCAAATCCGAATTTTCAGCCGAGAAGGAGGAAGAGAGAGCTGCAAAATGCGTGAGAGGGAGAGAGTGTTTTTGGTTGAGTGTGAAATGGATTAAATTCTTGTATCAAAACAAGACATGGAATTCCAAGGAAGACCACCAAAGGGCAGCCGAAAATGGGGGTTTTCCCCCCTATTTTATGTAAACTTTCACACTGGATAAACTCATAAGTTTATAAAATTAAACCCCTTTTAATTTATAGTTGAACACACTTTTTTTGTTACTTAACCTACTTAAATAATAATACAAATAATTTCTCATGAACAAATTATCCATATAATTTGTTATATTTCAAATGAAATAATTTAGAAAGCCCATTTTCTAAATTGGTGCCAATATTTTTTTGTTTGATCATATCAAAAAATAAATACTTATTGGTGTTTCTTTAGCTTTTTATTAGGTATGAACCAACTTGGATCATAACATACTAAGCACATAATCTTGTATGTGTCTTGGCATATAAGATCCAACAATCCCCCACTTGCAGAAGATTCATAGATGATTGATGCAAGCAGTAGATACCACCTAACAACGGTTTACTACCCTTAATACGTATGACTAAGAGCCATTCAATAACATCATCCCCTTCAACTACCTTACTCGAAAATGTTTTGGGTGAATTAATCATCTATCCTTTCGCCACATATGTCATGTTAAATTCTTCAGACATAGAGTGATAATTCTCCTTTGATTCAACTTTAGTAGGCCTTAGACCTCTTACTCTCAATGAATAAGAGGGACAAATCTGATCTTGAATACATACGTCTCTCACAATCACCTAGTATTTTACCTGAAATTAGCATTGTATACTACCATGTTTTAGAATAGTGACGAACTAAGACAAAGTATAACATTAGGTGATTATCAAGACTCAATATGTATCTCAGGTTAGAGTATACCAAATGATAATTGCCTTTACTCAAATTTTCTTATGATCAATCAAGAAGATTCCATGTTGTATTATTTGAGATGCGGGTGTGCCTAATATTTGTATCCTACAAATACTTATGAACATTGGCAGCAACTGTTTGCACTATTTTCATCCATATGAATATCCACCAATCCAAGTTCATAACAGTCTTACCCTCATACTTGTTCTCGCAAGAATGAATAACTATAGACATTTTGAGTAAATAATTTGCTCATGGATTTTTAAACATGCAAAATAGGAACATTAGTTGAAACATTAGAACCAAATAATTTAATCAAGTAATAAAAGGTTCCAAATCCAAAAACAAAAATTAAGATCTAGTCCAGTCACTAGAATATCAAATTCCCATGGCACAAGTATGACCTTCAATCTTTTCCTTTTCAAGGAGCTTTGTTTGTGGATCCACAATGTTTTGATACATGCCTTTTTCAACTTCATACCTTATGTAGTTGAATCTCCACTCAATGTGCCTAGAAGTTTGATGTGCACGGGGTTCCTTGATTTGAGCAATCGCACCCTTATTATCATAAAGAATTTCTAGGGGGTCCTGAATGGAAGGGACCACCATTAGATCGGCAATGAATTTCTTCAACCATGCAGTTTTTGAGTTGCCAATGTTGCAATGATGTATTCTTGCTGTGTAGTTGATAATGCCACCACATCTTGCTTAGAGCTCTTCCAAGAGACTGCTCCTCCATTCAAGATGAAAATATATCCCGATTGTGATCATGAATCATCCCCATCAGTTTGGAAGCTCGCATACGTGTAACCTTTTACCGCCAGTTCCTCCCCACCAGATCCATAGATTAGGAACATATCTTTAGTCCGCCTTAGGTATTTAATTATGTTCTTAACAACCATCCAATGACTATTGCTAGGATTTTGCTGGTATTGGCTTGTCATGCTCAAAGCACATACCACGTCCGGCCTAGTGCATATCATTGCATACATGATGGATCGTATAGCAGACACATACGGGATTCCCTTCATTTGTCTTGCTCATCCTTTGAGCATGGATATTGAGTAGTACTCAGTATCATTCCCCTTTAAATAGGTATCGTTCCTTTCTTAGAGTTTTCCATTTTAAACTTTTTCAAGATCTTATCGATGTATGCATTGTGATTCGAACATGTCAACCGCCTTCATTTTTCCCTATAGATCTTTATTCCCAAAATATAGGCGGATTCACCAAGATCTTTAATGGAAAAACAACTTCCAAGCCAGGTGTTTAAACCTTCCAAGGTTGGAATGTCATTTCCAAATAGTAGGATGTCATCGACATACAATACTAGGAAAGTGATGATGATCCCACTAGCTTTCTTATACACACATGATTCATAAGCATTTTTTATGAACCCAATTCGATTACCTCTTCATCAAAATGGTGATTCTAACTTCTTGATGTTTGCTTCAGTCCATAGATTGATTTCTTTAACTTGCATAGTTTGTCAGGATGTTTTGAATTGACAAAACCTTCAGGTTGAACCATATAGACAAGTTCCTCAAGATATCCACTCAGAAAAGCGGTTTTGACATCCATTTTCCAAATCTAATAATCATAATAAGCAGCTATGGAAAATAATATCCTACTAGACTTTAGCATTGCAAATGGCGAGAAGGTCTCATCATAATCAACCCTTTGTGTTTCAATGAAACCTTTTGCTACAAGTCTAGCTTTATAAGTATCCAAGTTTCCATGAATATCAGTTTTCTTATTGCAAAACCACTTACTTCCAACTACCTTGGAGTTAAGAGGTGGCTCGACCAAGTCCCACACTTGGTTGTCATACAGGGATTGCATCTTAACGTTCATGGCTTCAAGCCATTTGTGACAATCCAATTGGACATTGCATCATAGTATGTGGTTAGTTCATCAGAATCTACCACATAGCGTCCATCCATGAATAATCCACATCTTTTAGGTGGATTACTAGTTCAACTAGATCTGTGAACGTTTTTGTGTATTGATCAACCATTTGATCATGCTCAACATACTCATGTTGAGTGCTAGTGTTAACCAAATGTGTATGAGGTTGTGGTACTTGATCCTCCTCAAGATCCATTATTCTAGTGCTAGCTCCTTCCATAAGGAACTTATGTAACACTCAGTTTTATTATAGTCAAAGAAGGAAATAATAAAGTTAAGTAAAAGAAGAAAAGACATACTAGCCAAGTTAAGGAGTAAAAATTGTAAAAAGGACACAAAGGTTTGAAAGTGGGTGTAAAGTGGGCATGGCCGCCCACTCTCTTCTTACACACCCAAATCTTTGGATTTTAGAGAGAGAAAGTAGCAAGGAGGAGCGGTGCTTTCGGATTTCCCGAAGAAAAAGAGCTAAAATGTCGAATTCAAGGTAAGGAATTCATCGTTTGTAAGTTTTCTTAACTGGCCTTGCCTCAATTATATGCTTATGTGTGTCGTGTGTGTTCAGTTGTGTGTTTTAGTGGGTTTCTAGGTGGTTGAACACAATTCCAAACGAGTTTGGAAGAAGCCATACTCAAGAGCTGCAAAGGTGAGTTCTAGAACCCCTATTTTTTACTTGTTTTAACCGATTTTTAGGGTGGAAATGCATGAACGTATGTTTTTATAAAACTGGTTTTATACCCGTATGTTTGAATGTGTGTATGTTGCGGGTATGATGTGATGTTGGGCTATGTTCGTGCTTGATGATGTTATGGTTGTGTTTCTAAAGCTTAGAATGCATGATTTAAGCTTAGAACATGATAGACGAGGTTTGGGGACTCAATCTGTGGATAAGTGCGCCCCAGGTTGCTCATACGCCCAAAAACTAGTTCATATGCCTAAGTTTAGAAAAAAACTACTTAAGTGTTGACAATGCGGATGAACAAATGTTGAGCATTGACAAATGCAGATGAACAAATGCTGAGCATTGACAAATGTGGATGAGAAAGTCACTGCGGATAAGAAAGTCAATGCGAATGAGTAAGTCATGCGGATGAACAAATGCGGATGAGTAAGTTCATGCGATTGAAGAAATGCGGATGAACATAGTTAATGCTGAAGGTTTGTTACAACATAAAAGCAAGTTTAACCATTTAAACTTTCAGAAAAACGCAGCGGAATAAAAACTTTACAACCGATTTGATAAGCTGAAAATTATGTTCTTTAGGTTACCATATAAGTGTTTAAAACAAACCCATAAATCAAAGGATCATAATATGTGAATAAACATGCTATGTGTACATAAAAACAACACAATATGGCAGCCACAAAGGGGCAGCCAAACTACCTCTTTCAGCAGTTAGAAGTCGAACAAAGAAAGAAGTTAGAAAGGTGAAATATGGCCAAAGCTTCAAGGTTGGATGTCCTCAAATGTTGACTCCCACAAAGCTCTAAGTAAGCATCATTCTTGCTTGGATTTGGACACCAAAAATACCAAAATGAAAGCTGCCAAAAGACCTTCAAGATAGTGAACTTCCAGCAGCAAATTTGATGATGTGGGAAGATGAAATCGACCAAGGTTCCAAGAGGAGGAACCCTCAAGTGTGTATACCCCAAGCTTATCTTGCAAATACACCTTCGTGTTAGGAAGAAACACCACAAAAGCTCCAAAAACCCTCACTTTCAGCTGCTAGAACTGAGATTTTGAGAGAGAATAGAGAGCTTTTTCTTGTTTGCATGTATTGTGAATTATTGAGAAAAGGAGAACCCCAAGACCACTTAATGTGTGTGTTATTCTCAAAACAAAATGGTCCAATGAGAAAATAGAGGGGGGGACATACACACACATTAAAATGGTCTTGCAACTAGACATATAATTACCATTTAATTGTATGTACAAGTTTTATAACTTATAAAATAAACCAATTAACTTATAAGTTATAATTTCTCATTATCATTTGGTGTTATTTAACTCATTTAAATACCACTTCAAATAATATTGTTGAACAAAATATTCTAATAAGTTGTTCCTTCTCATATGCAACTTTGTTGGACCAAAAGAACCAATGAGCCAATATCAGAAAACCTCTAAGTCCCACACGGTATCACAACAACTGCTGAAAGCCTCATCAGTAGTTTGACAAGTGCTGAAGACTTCAACAGCTGAAGATCAAGTGCTGAAGACCTCAACAGCTGAAGAACCAAAGTGCTGAAGTACAACAGCTGAAGAACACAAGTGCTGAAGCTGAAAGACCAAGTACTGAAGTACAACAGCTGAAGAGTTTACAAGTGCTGAAGATCAACAACTGAAGCCTCAGTAGTTTGTCACAACTGCTGAAGAGTACTTCTTCAGTAGTTGTGATATCAGCAGTTTTATATTTTTATGTTTCAGTAGTTTTGTAAAACGACTAAAGAGCTTGTTCTTCAGTCGTTGTAGTTTCAGTAGTTTTATATTTTGTACTTAACATACTGATATGTTCTCAGTAGTTGTGAACATTTCAGTAGTTTGTTAAGAATTAGTTATTTTTGTATTAGATCTGCCAGTTGTCACTTTCCGTGATAACAGCAGTGATTGTTGCACTCTATATAAGGAGTGACAACGTATTGTAATCGTGGGAATGAATGGAATGAATGAATGATTTGATTAGAAATATTCTACCTCTATAAACATTCCTTCAAATCAGAAATATATATTCTCTCCCTATAACCGTATGCGCTCTTAATGCTTACAAGTATCGATTGCTTGCTACAATTTGTCTAATTCTAGTTTGTATTCCGCTGCTTTGTATTCTAATACATCAAACTTGTGATCACTGATCCGTCAAATGGTATCAGAGCAGGTTAATCATTGATCGATCTAACAATTGATCATTGAAACTGCTATTCAAGATCTAAGGTTGATTGAATTAGCCTTTGTTTTTGCAAGAAACGGTTATAGAGATTGAATTTTCTGTATTTCTGCTCATTCATCCTGAGATCTTTTCTTGGTCTCATTGAGTTTGTTGTGGTCTGTCTAAAACTTTTTAAAACTTGAACTAAATTGTTTTTCAACTGAAAATGACCACTCCTTCCAATGATCCTCACAATACTGGTTCCTCAACCAAGCCACCTATGCTGGTTAGGAATGAGTATAACATATGGCAAAGACGTATTCTTCATCACCTGTCTGTTAACAGCGCAGGGTGTTGGACATCAGTGGTACATGGTCCACACAAGCCTATGGTGAATAACCCGGAAACCAATCAAATGGTTCCGAAGAGGAGGGAGCAATACTCAGATGAGGATAAGAAGTTGCTTGAAATTGATTCAAAAGCCCATGGAATTCTGGCCATGGCATTGCCCAATGAAATCTATTCTGGGCTAATGCATCATGAAACTTCCCATGACCTCTGGATTGCCTTGAAAGAACAACTTGGAGGAACAGATGAGGTCTTGGCAAATAATAGAGAAATTCTTGCCCAACAATATGAGACATTCTCTCATAGAAAGGGTGAGACACTGACTCAACAATATGAGCGGTTCTCTTGTTTGATCTCTGAACTAAAAATGATCAAACTTGAATACACCAATATTCAGATGAATAACAGATTTCTCAGATCAGTGCCTGAGAGATGGGACACATATACTATTGTCCTACGCTCCAGTACAAGTTTGGACAAACTATCTCTCACCCAACTCCATGGGAAACTGCTCACTTTTGAGAGAGAGATAGAACGGAAGAAAAAGCTGTCTTCATCTGGAAAGCTCACTGAAGACTTTATACAAGGCACACTGCCTTGGTGGGTCATGAGTCAGAATATGCTTCATCTGAATGCCAGTATGATGAGCATATTAATTTCTCTTCAAGCACTTCTGATTCTGCATTTGTGAGTGTTGATGGTCAGTTTAGTGGGTGTAAGAATGACAATCTATGTTTCATTATAGATGATCTCAAGGGGATTGCTGATGATGACTTAGAAGAGATGGATATTTTGAGCCAAATGGCCTTGATATATCAGATCTCAGAAGTTCTATAAGAACTGGAAGAAAATTCCCAGGACTCTCTGGCAAAACCAAAGTTGGTTTTGACAAGAGCAAGTTGAGGTGTCACAAATGCCAAAGGCTTGGACACTTTGCAAGAGAGTGTAGATCAACTGGATCTAACTCTACTGCACCCTTTGTGACTTTTCCTGGCAATAGTCAACAACACAGAGGGCAACATCCTGTCACCTCTAGTCATCATCCTCAACAACAATCTCCGCATATTTTGTTCCTCAGGGTCAAATGCCATATCCGTACCCTTGTTATTACATGCCACAGTCAAATCAAGTTCAAGTTCCTATGACACCACAACCTCATGCACTACCAGAACCTCAGCCTTCCTATCTCATCAACAACCTCAATCTCAACAACACAACTTCTTCACCCCAGGAGTTGTTGACTGGAGCAGTTTACCAGATGACTTGTCTAGTCATGATCAACTGTTCTCAGGTGCTGGTCAACATGGTGGTGACAGTCCCTTTAGGAATCTAGCTCTTATGGCTTTAGAGTCTGCTGATACTTCATTTTCCAATGCCTCTACACCTCAGGTATCACAGGTATCCTCTGAGGCAAAAGCCAAATTATGTTCTGAACCATGCATAGCAGCATTTGCTTCCATTAGAGAAGCAAATGTAGCTCTAATTAATAAGAACATTGAGCTAGAACAAATAATTTCCAAAAACAAAGCTGAGTTTGAGTTTGTGCTCAAAGATAGAAATGATGAGATTTATAAACTGAATTGCCAAATAATTGATGATAAGGCTAGAGAAGAAATACTTCTAGAGAAGTACAAAGATCTCAAAGAAACCCTTGCAGTTACCCAGGTCGAGTGTGAAAGATGGGTACAATCATGCAAAGGTTTTGAAATGCTTCTTAGTAAGCAATCTACTTCAAATGTGAAGTTTGGAATTGGTTACAATCACACTGCTCCACCTACAGATTTTACCCCAAGAGCAGAGGTAGAATCTGATGGTGAGAGTGATAACCAATCCATCACATCATGTGACCTACCTTCTGATACAGCACAATCAGAAGTAGCAGTCAGCATCAAGCCTTCTTTGAACCTATCAGCTGATGTTGATGGTTCAAATGCTGACATTCACATGATAAATGAGTTGATCAACTCAGGAGTTAATCCTGAAGGTCCTGAAAGGACTAGAGAGCAGGATTTAACACCTGAAGTTCAAACTTCAACTGCTGTCAGTACTGAAGAGAAGAAAACTGGCAGTAGAAAGAGTTTGAAGACTACTAAAGAGGTAGTCAAGAAAGCAACCAATGCTTCCAAAGCATTGAAGAACAAGTCTTCTGTTGCTTCACCATCTTTAGTTGATGATCAACCTAAGATGAAGAAGAAACCATGTGAAGTATGTGGTTCGTTCAATCATCTTACAAATGATTGTTGGTACAAAAGAGGTTCCAAGTCAAACAAAAAGAAGAAATTAATGACAAAATGGTAAAAATGAAAACTGAGTTTGAGACCACATTTGTATCAGCAACATCAAATCCTGTAACCCTTAAGTCCTTAAAGAAATCCAAAAAGGAAGGGTTTAAACAGGTGACAGCTGAGGGTGCTCAAAAGAAGAAGGTGCAACATAGGAACTTCTCTAACTCCACTAGCAATGTGTGTGATGAGCTGAAAGCTTTATCACAAAATCAGACGCAGCTGGTGATGATGGTACAACATCTGTTGGGTAGAGTTAACCAACTAGATTCTCCTATGTTCAAACCACAAAAAAGGAGGTCCAAGCCAAAGGACTCCTCTTCTACACCATCTTCTTCCTCTCAGGCTGTTGTTTCAAATAAACATGTTAGTTTACCATCTATTGATGAGACCAGGCCAAAACCAAAAAGGTTGGGTCTCTAAAACTAACTGATTGTTTATTATTGCAGGGTTCTTCAACATGCCAAAGTAGCATCTGGTATGTAGACAGTGGGGGATCTATGCACATGACTGGGAACAACTCTCTTCTTCATGACTACTCTCAAGGAAAGAAGGGATTTGTCTCTTTTGGCAATGATGCTAGGGGTTACATCATCGGTAAGGGCTTTGTCTCTAATGGAGAAATCAAATTTGATGATGTTAATCATGTGGAAAATCTCAAGTACAACCTTTTGAGTGTCAGTCAAATGTGTGATAAAGGCCATGTTGCCCTTTTCACCAGTCAAAACTGTAGGATTCTGTCATCCAAAGTTTTGCACTTGATTGACAAGGTGTTGGATCATCACACTCTCCTGAAAGCCAACAGGACAGGAAGAGTGTATGCCTTAGATCTCTCTAAGAAGATAGATCTCAAAGGCAATCCTTGCCTATTTTCCAAAGCCTCTTCTCAAGAATCTAAACTGTGGCACAGGAGGCTTGGTCATGTTAATCTCAAAAACATGAATCAGCTTAGCCACAATAGTTTAGTCAGAGGCTTACCAATAAAGGAGTTCCACTGTGATGAAACCTGCACTGCTTGTTTAAAAGGAAAACAGCACAAAGTCTCATTCCCTCCTATTGAAGTGTCCAAGTCCACTGCCTGCTTGCAATTATGCATATGGATCTATTTGGTCCTGTGAGGTAATGAGCATGGCAAAGAAGAAATACTGTCTGGTAATTGTGGATGATTACTCCAGATTTGTATGGACTTTCTTTCTACATTCAAAGGATGAGGCTGCTCAGAAGATTATTCACTTTGTGCTGTACATTGAGAAGCAGTATTCCCTTCCAGTCAAGTGTATTAGGAGTGATAATGGAACTGAGTTCAGAAATCATACACTTGATGACTTCTATCTTTCAAAGGGAATCAAAAGGCAGTTCAGCATTCAAGGACTCCAGAACAAAATGGAGTAGTGGAGAGAAAGAACAGGACCCTCATTGAAGCTGCAAGTTCCATGCTGGCTGACTCAGGTTTGCCATTGACCTTTTGGGCTGAAGCTGTCAACACAGCTTGTTATGTGAAAAATAGAGTTTAATAAATCAGAGGTTGATGAAGACTCCATATGAAGTTCTCCATCATTTGGCTCCTCTGATTTCATTTTTCAAATCATTGGGTGTCCCTGTTTCATTCTCAACACAAAGGATCAACTCCATAAATTTGATCCTAAGGTGGATGCAGGGTACTTGTTGGTTATTCATCTACTTGCAAGGCATACAGAGTCTTCAACTGCAGAACAAAGATGGTTGAAGAAACTATACATGTTAAGTTTAATGAATCTCCAAAGGACAAGATTCCACAAAGTCCTGTGGAGTTATTTGATTTGGACATACTGCAATATGTTCCTTATCAAACTCCTGCTGTTGCTCCTGTCAACAGTTCACCACCTAGTGGTACTGCTGCTGATGATGATGATTGCAGTACTCACCTCTTCAGGTTTAGTGATCAGCTGCCTGACTCAGCTAGACCTGATGTTCCTGTAGCACCAGTAGCACCATCCACAACAAATGCTGATGAGATTTCTTCGAATTCAACTTCCTTTGAATTACCATCCACTGATGGGTTCAAGGAAATGATACACCATCACCATCTGTTGCTGCTAAACCGGCTACAAACACTTGCACAGATCTCATTGTGTATCAAGATCTGAAGAATCACCCTATGTCTCAAATCATTGGTGATATCACTGCTAGAGTATCAACAAGAAGTCAATTGTCAAATTTCTGCTTCTATGCTCTCTTCATCACCAGCAAGAGTCAAGGAATTATCACATTGCTTTAAAGGACAATGGATGGTTGATGCCATGCAGCTTGAGCTTCTTCAGTTCAAGAAACAGCAAGTGTGGGAACTGGTTCCTCTACCTCCAGGTAAGTGTGCAATAGGCACTAAATGGGTGTTTAGGAACAAAACTGATGAAAATGGGCTTATTGTTAAGAACAAGGCCAGACTGGTTGTTCAGGGGTTTGCACAAGAAGAAGGTATTGATTATGATGAAACCTTTGCCCTGTAGCCAGACTGGAAGCAATTCGATTGTTTTTAGCATATGCTGCTTATCAAAACCTTAAGTTTTTTCAATGGATGTCAAAAGTGCATTTTTGTATGGAAAAATTAAAGAAGAGGTTTATGTATGTCAACCTCCAGGCTTTGAGGACAATAAACATCCTAATTGGGTGTATAAGCTTGATAAAGCTCTTATGGGTTAAAACAAGCTCCAGAGCCTGGTATGAGACATTATCAAACTTTCTTCTGGAAAACAATTTCACTAGAGGCTCCATAGACAAGACTTTATTCATTAAGAAAGCTGGGCAGCATAATCTACTTGTTCAAATTTATGTAGATGATATCATTTTTGCATCCTCTGATCCAAAGTTGTGTGATGCCTTTACAAAGTTGATGCAACAGAAGTTTGAAATGAGTGCCATGGGAGAATTACAGTTCTTTCTGGGGTTGCAAATCAAACAAAAGGCTGATGAAATTTTTATTCATCAGTCCAAATATACAAAAGATCTTTTGCAAAAGTTTGATTTACAAAACTGTAAGCCTTGTTCTACTCCCATGAGCAGCACCACACAACTGGACTCAGATCAGAAAGGTAAAGTGGTTGATGAAACACTTTACAGATGTATGATTGGGTCCTTGATGTATTTAACAGCTTCTAGACCAGATATTATGTTTGCTACATGTGTTTGTGCTAGATTTCAGGCTGCACCTAAAGAGTCTCATCTGATTGCAGTCAAGAGGATCTTTAGATATCTGCAAGGCACTCCATCTCTAGGTTTATGGTATTCTACCGGACATTCTGGTAAATTAGTTGCTTTTTCTGACAGTGACTATGCAGGGTGTAAGTTGACCAGGAAATCAACTTCTGGTGGATGTCAATTCCTAGGCAACTGCTTGATCTCTTGGCAGAGCAAGAAACAGACCTCAGTTGCTACATCCACTGCTGAAGCAGAGTACATTGCTGCTGCAAGTTGTACATCTCAGGTACTCTGGCTTCAAAACCAACTTTTGGATTATGGCATTACAGAGACTAAGACTCCATTGTTAATGGATAGTGCTTCAGCTCTTTGTATTGTCAAAAATCCAGTCCAGCACTCTAGGACCAAACATATAGAGATCAGACATCATTTTATAAGGGATTGTTTTGAAAAAGGTCTGATTGATCCTAAGTTTGTGCCTAGTGCTGATGAGCTTGCAGACATTTTTACTAAGCCTTGGATAGTTCCACTTTCAAAACCTGGTTTAAGGTTGGTATGCTGCAACTAGAATAAGTGACAACTACTGATGATCTTAGTAATTCATACTGATGATCATAAGTACCTATGTCACATATAAGTACTGATGAGCTCTTTTACCCTCAGTAGTTTTTATAACTACTGAAGGCTAAATGTCTCACAAGTACTGAAGTACTTCATCTGTTCTAAACAACTGATGTAGTCACAACTACTGATGCAGTTACAACCACTGCAATCAGTAAAAACAGATAAGTACTGATGTCCTATGAAACAACTGAAATCAGCCAAAAAGACTGATGAATGTGTTGAGGACAGATTGAAACAGCTGAAAAGCTAAGAATTGACAAAAACAGCTGAAGAGAACTTTCTCTTCAGTCGTTTGTACAACTGCTGTTTCATTTTAAACAACTGAAGCAAAACCACGTCTTCAGTAGTTTTATAACTACTGATGACTAATCCCTAGTCTTCAGTTGTTTACAACAGCTGATGACAAAACCACTGTCTTCAGTAGTTTCATAACTACTGATGACCAACACCAAGTCCTCAGTTGTTTCAATCATCTGAAGTCAAAACCACGGTCTTCAGTGGTTTTCCAAACTACAGATGCCTAACACCACGACTTCAGCTGTTTCAACGTCTGGAAGGAGAATACCATGTCAACGGTCGTTTAAAACTACTGATGACTAACACCACATCCTTCAGTCGCTTCCTTACCCGTACCCTATATATACCCCTAAACTTAGCTCTCAATGCTTCATCTTCTTCAATCCTAACGTTCCTCTCCAAAACTTCCCTCTTCTCAATGGCGTCTATGCAAATTAAACCGCGACACAACTGTGTTGCCTACCTCACTAAATCGCCGATCTAGACTAAGTTCCATACTGCTATCGATCTTATGGTTCAGTCCCAATACAACAAGGCATTTCTTCTGACCCCATCTTACATGCCGAATCCTTGCACCAATTTTGGAAGAACGTTACTGTTACCACTGGGGAGAACAACACACCATCCCTCCGGTCGGTCGTCAACAACAAAGAAGTAGTCATTACTCCTGCAATAATCCGCCAAATTCTTCAACTGAATGATGCTACTTCTCCTGCTGGATATCCGAAGGGCACCATAGATCTATCCTTTGCTCAACACGGATATCAAGGCGATCTCAGTGCCTCCACCATCATGAAGAAACACTTTAATGACGCTGAGCGCCTGATTTTGCACATGGTAAATGTATGTTTGGCCCCTAAGACGTCGTCTTGGGATCAAATGTCCACCAAATGGCAGCAGGTAATGTATTCTATTCTTGAGCAACAACCACTAAACTTTTCAGAATTAATATTTTCAGAGCTCAAAGATATGGCTCAAAAACTAACTGCCAACCGTTGGATACTTTATCCACGGTTCATAATGGCCATTATTACAGACCAGCTTAATGCTGAGGGACTTGTTGGCTTGGGAGTCCCTGCTACGGCTGTTCTGCCGGAAGTATACTCCCGGCACAACTCTGACCGGACACTCAAAATGGCTGCCAAGCTGCGAAAACCAACGCAGCTGGAACCCACAGCCACCACCTCCAAATCCAAAGTCCCCACCAAACCCACCAAAAAGAAACCCAAAACGGCTACTCAGGAATTGAGTCCCGTGAGGATGCCCCTGCAACACAAACGCAGGATATATCCACTAGTCCAAACCCCCTAGTGGATACAATGACTCCTCCAGCCACAGCCTCTCAGGCTTCCTCTCAACAGGAGCCTGCACCAACCACACAAGGGGTACCTACTTATCTGGGATCTTCCTCACTTGAGGAGATTGCCAGTGAAGAGCACCAACCTCCCCAGGTGCACACTGCTTCTATCCCCTCACCCGAAACAACCGCCCCTCACAGCCCAACTTTAATAGTTGCACAAGTGCTGACTCAATTGCACTCCTCACCCCCTCCCCAGAAACCACTTACTACTGGGAATACCTCTACAATTGAGGGGGAGGAACACAGTGCACTTGACAAACCACAGCACAGGGGTTTCCCACTTCTATCTCCTGGTGTAGACAAGGAGATTAGAATATCTAGTGAGGCTGCCACCTCCTCTGACTCAGCACATGACCAGAGTGAGGCTGGTAACATTGCTAAGACCTCACTAGAGGCAACAGCTGATGATGGACATTGTCCTGAGGCTGGAAGTCCCCAGTACCAAGCACAAGGGGCACATGCACCAACTGGTCTACACCCAGTGCATTAAATCCTGCTCTAAGCAGGAGGTCAGCTGATTCAGCTTCGGCTGAAGATGACCTGGGCTTTTTCTATGATGTTCTTGCCCAGAACACACTCCTTGAAGAGAAAGTCAGTAGGCTGCAAAACCTACTTGACCAACTCTGACAAGGAGAAAGACCATCTGCCTCTATCCACCCACAGATGGCACCTTCACTTGAAGGTTTCCCAAACACCAAGCCACTCCAAAATCAACCACCTGCCTCTGCTTCAGGCCCTACTTCTCAGGAACAGAACCCTCCTGAGCAAATAGGTGCTGTACTCCAAAATTCCCTCCCTCTCATCACACCCATAATCACTGATATAGTGATCAAAGCCATTGATGAGAGGCTTTCCTCAACTTTACAACCCTTGGTTGATGCTGCTGTCCAAAAGACTCTTTCTGCGGTACAAACCCCTTCCTCCAATGCAACCAAAAAGGGGGAGAGTACTGCAGTGAAAGAAAAGAAGAGGAAAAGATCCGAGGAAAAGAAGGAAGTGAAGCAAGCCTAAAAGGAGGAGAAAGAACAGCAACCAATGCTCACCTACAAGCGGAAGAAAGGTGCTGATGAGCACATTGCTGAAGATAAAGCCTTGGAGCTACTGATAAAAGAGGCTGATTCCGAACACAGCAGATCAATGGATAACATCATTGATCAGTTGTTCAGGCAAGGCCATGACACCAACAAACTTGACTCTGAGATTCGACGACTAGAGATTGAAGAAATCCAGAATAGATGGGCAAGTTATGAAGTGTTAGAAAGAGAAAGGATAGAAATCATGATAAGATTTATTGCAAAATATCTTGGAAGATCAATGATTGAAATCAAAGTTTGGTCCAGGGACAGTATCTTGGCAATCACCACCAAGATCTGTTCGTCTGAAGCATACACTAAGGGGCTTGTTATTGAAGCTTTGAATGAAGTGGGTGTTGGGAGCAGGACTGAGCTAGCCAAGCAATCAAAAGCCACACTCACCTCAAGGATGCTAGCACAGCATGTCAACATTCCCACACCAAAACCACCCAAAACACAACCCACCAAACCAACTCCCTTACCCTCAAAACCCATAGCCGATGATATACCCTTGAAGAAGAAGAGAAGGATATTGAGGCTAGAAGAAGATGAAGAAGATGATGAAGACAGGCTGCCGCTCTCAGCTGTGATTCAGTTGCCTAAGGCCACAAGTCACTCCTCAGCAATTACTCCTGAAGTCCAGAGACAAATGGTTAAAGTGAAGCTAGAAGAAAAAGAGCTTCATAAACAGCATGATGAGGAATTGCTGAAGAGAGTTGACAAAGCTTATGCAGCCACATCTTCCATCATCAATATGAAGGAGCAAGCCCTCAGACTTTACACTCTCAGGCATACCTTTCAATATCAAAAGGAAAGAGTGAGGATTTGGCCTGATCCCAGGGTCTCTCACAGAATTCATAAGAACAATATACCTCGGAGATACATTGGCCAGGTGAAAAAGATCGTAGATGAAGTGATCTCTCTGGTCTTTGTAGTTTCACCCTGGGAAATCCTAGAAGACTTCAAGAAGGCCTACAAAGCTAATCTAACCCCTCAAAAGATGCTGGAAAACAAAATAGTGAAAAAGGGGTTAGTTTACAAGAGGCTTGAGGAAGTCAGGAAAAATGAGCTCCAGTTGTTCCTAGAGGGTAATCACCCGGATGAGTTTGCTTACAGAATAATAACAACTGTGGAGCTAAAGAATGGGAAACATGCCAAATACCTGTCTGAGTATTATGGGCCGGAATCATTGTTTGAAGGAGGTGCTGAAGAGCTAACCATGGAGGAACAAATCACCTTCCTTGAGGCCTACACAAGAGAGTCGTACAGACTCATTATGGGGAAGTGAATCTCATGAATGGGATAACAACTCTGTGTCCTGTTCCCCAAAACAGAGTTCCCATTCATACTCTGCCAAACAAATATTTGAGGTTCTTCCCAGGCCGGAGCTTACATGGGTCATCTTCTCTACTGATCAAGAAGGAAAAAGACCAACATTTTGCCATCAATAAGTGGGAGAATAAATAAGTTAGAGGTTTTGGCTGCATTGGTTCAGGGGGAGTTTGTTGGACCAAAAGAACCAATGAGCCAAGATCAGAAAACCTCTAAGTCCCACATGGTATCACAACAACTGCTGAAAGCCTCATCAGTAGTTTGACAAGTGCTGAAGACTTCCACAGCTGAAGATCAAGTGCTGAAGACCTCAACAGCTGAAGAACCAAAGTGCTGAAGTACAACAGCTGAAGAACACAAGTGCTGAAGCTGAAAGACCAAAGTACTGAAGTACAACAGCTGAAGAGTTTACAAGTGCTGAAGATCAACAACTGAAGCCTCAGTAGTTTGTCACAACTGCTGAAGAGTACTTCTTCAGTAGTTGTGATATCAGTAGTTTTATATTTTTATGTTTCAGTAGTTTTGTAAAACGACTGAAGAGCTTGTTCTTCAGTCGTTGTAGTTTCAGTAGCTTTATATTTTGTACTTAACATACTGATATGTTCTCAGTAGTTGTGAACATTTCAGTAGTTTGTTAAGAATTAGTTATTTTTGTATTAGATCTGCCAGTTGTCACTTTCCGTGATAACAGCAGTGATTGTTGCACTCTATATAAGGAGTGACAACGTATTGTAATCGTGGGAATGAATGGAATGAATGAATGATTTGATTAGAAATATTCTACCTCTATAAACATTCCTTCAAATCAGAAATATATATTCTCTCCCTATAACCGTATTCGCTCTTAATGCTTACAAGTATTGATTGCTTGCTACAATTTGTCTAATTCTAGTTTGTATTCCGCTGCTTTGTATTCTAATACATCAAACTTGTGATCACTGATCCTGTCAAACTTATTTAGAAAACCCATTTTCTAAATTGGTGTAAATATTTAACTGCATGATCATATCATCAATTAAATATTAATTGGTGTTTGCTAAACTTGTTATTGGGTATAACCCGACTTGGATCATGACATACTAACCGCATCAATGTTCTATGTGTCTTGGGCATATAGAATCTAACAATTGCGGATGAACAAATACGGAAAAGTAAGTTCATGCGACTGAACAAATGCAGATGAACAAAGTTAACGCGGATGAACAAACACGGATGAGTTAGTTCATGCGACTGAACAATTGTGGATGTACAAAGTTAATGCTGATGAACAAATGCGGAAGAGTATGTTCATGCGACTGAACAAATGCAGATGAAAAAAGTTAATGCGGATGAACAAATACGGATGAGTAAGTTCATACGACTGAAGAAATGTGGATGAACAAAGTTAATGCGGATGAACATAAAGGAAATGCGGATGAACAAATGCGGATGAACAAAAAGAAATGCGGATGAACAAAAAGAAATGTGGAAGAACAAAAAGGGAAATGCGGATGAACTCTTAGAAGATTTTTAGACTTTTTGGGGAAATGTGAAAGGTAGGCTTTGACTTGAGAGGTTCCCACGAGTTCATGTAAGCTGACTTTTGAGGTCATAGATGATGTGATAGGCATTGTATGATGATGTTATGATGTATGATTGATGCTTATGGATGATGGTATGTATGATGTATGTTATGTATGTATGATGTCGTGTATGATGATGTTGACTGTGTATGTTGATGTTCCTTACATTGTATTTTTATTTCCCCATGGCTTTACGTTGAATGTAAATGAATGAAATGAAAAGTATTATGTAACGTAGAGTGGAAGATAATGAAAAGGGGAACATAATGAATGAATTCATATATTAATGTGCAAAGGAATGTAAAGTAACTCTTGCAAGTCTTTATATGGAAACACGCCAACGAAGGGTGTTAGCTCAACGGTGGGTGGGTTAGCTACCCCGGAAGGATGCGCACTGGGGTCCGTCTTTATAAGCGAACATATTTATAGAACCTTTGTTGCTTACCCGAAATACTATGGCCAGGATGTTGTGCGCCATGACGGGGGGTCTATGATAGACCTCGGCCTAGTACCCGCTTTATGCATGATGGTGAGTATAGCACATGACAATGGTACATGTGAATTTACCCCAAATACTATGACCAGGCTACTGTGCACCATGACGGGGGGACTATGATAGACCCCGGCCCAGTACCAGCTTTATGCATGACGCTGGGGTAAAGTTCATGGTTTTTTATGGAATGAAAAGAAGTAATGATGAACATATGAATGAAAGTAAGAAAGCAGAATCAATGGAAGTTAATGAATGAATGATGAAGATAATAATGATATTATCTATGTTACATATGATGTGTGATCACATGTAAAAGTATATTAATGAATGTAAAGTAGGTGTTACTTAAAAACTAGAACACAATCAACAACACTGACTTTTTATGCATTTTTCCAGTTGGCTGGTGAGCATTGCTAAGGATGGCGTGGGGTAGCTACTTCGCATTTTGGATGGAATTCTTTTGTAAATGTCTTTGCATTGTAATGAGAACAAATGAAATTGTTTAACGAATGATGTATTATTTTGCAAAAGCATTTGTAATGAAAATGTTGTTTTAAAATGTTTTTGCTGCAACGTTTATTTCAAGTTAATGTAATTATATGATTTATGAGCGATGATTCGCCAACTGTAGGCGTCCCGGGAACTGGGCCTTACAAGTTGGTATCAGAGCCACAGTTTAAGTGAAATGGGTAAATTTTCAAAATAAACCATAACTTAAACTGAAAATGGGACGAAAGGGGAAGGGATGTCAGTTCGAGTAGCTACGTGCCATGCGGCATTTTCTTAATGTTAACCGGTGTTATGTGCGCTTGTTATGTGGTTTATGTGTTGCTTGTGGATTTGAATACTGATGTAGTTAGGATAGGAAATGCTTGGGGTATGAAGAGTAAAGTAAGTGGCTAATCATAACTATCCACTATAATTTGGGAATTACAATACTTGACATAAACTGAGTTGTTCCCTTCAAGATTTGTATTAGCGTTTATATCTATTAGTATGTGTTGAGGATGGCCGGTGGTAGAACTCCAAAGGTTTTGTCAGGTGAAGGTTGTGGTGGAACATGGTGCTGGACCGCGTGTCACGAGAAGCATGGCTAGGGCTGTTAAAATGGCACTCGAAGAGCCTGAGATCCATCACCCAGAAGGCGGTGATGATAGTGCTAGTCTGAGGATCACATTGAAAGAGGCTGTTGTTGAATGAGTTCAACAGGTCATGCAAGCGATTCTGCCGTCTATGGTGACTGAGGTACTTAGGGCGGTGAAGGAGACGGCCGCGATTGAAATGAACAAGCAGTGTAGTGGCGACAAGAATTGGAACAGAAAGCAGGTTGAATGTAGGGGTACACTCCAAACAACAAGGTTGCCAGGATGGATGACCGGCGTTTGGCTTCGTCTGGTGCAGAGACGAGAAAGTGTGGTAAGTGTGCTAAATGGCATACTGGAGACTGTAGGTGTGGATCAAGCCTCTACTTCAAATGTGGGAGGCCCGGTCATCTAGCGAAGAATTGTGGGGTGAAGAAGTGTTATAACTATGGCGAAAAGGGTCATATAAGAAGAGACTATAAGAAGCCAAGGGACGAGAGTTTTTAGGCAAAGAGGATGACTGGAAGTGGAGGGTAGGAGGCAAGTGCATAGCCTTCACAATGACTAGGGAAGAGGCTAGGATGGACCCCAATGTCATGTCAGGTACGTATCTAGTAACCAACTCTTCCTTATGTGTTGTTTGATTCTGGTCCCAGTAGAACTTTTATTTCTGTTGTCTTTTATGCTAAGTTTCCCATTAGGAGTAGAAGTATTGATGAGCCCTTCAATGTAGAAACTACTATAGGTAATTCCGCTAGGATTTCTGAGCAAATAGAAGGCTATGATATAAAATTAGAAGGTCATAAGTTTCCTATTAGACCGTTCGTGATGTCCTTAGGCAGGTTCGATGTAGTCCTAGAAATGGATTGGTTGGCGGACTATGAGGTGAACATTATGTGTCGCAAGAAGATGATTCGATTGACAACGCCTAACACAACTATGGTGACGGTTTATGGTGATCAAGTCACAAAGATTCCGAAGGTGATTTCGATGGCGATGGCGGGAAAGTGCATGAGGCGTGGATGTAGTGCCTACGTGGCCTACGTGAAGGATGTGGACACGCCAACACCATAATTGTCAAATGTACCAGTTGTGTGTGACTTTCCAGATGTATTTCCTGAAGACTTACCAGGAGTGCCACCAAACCGCAAGATAGAATTTCAGATTGATGTGATACCGCGTGCCCAAGCTATTTCCAAGGCACCGTATCGGTTGCTACGACTGAGATGAAATAACAGATGGAGCAATTGCAAGAGTTGTTTGATAAGGGGTTTATTAGACCGAGTATCTCTCTTTCGGGTGCTCCGGTCTTATTCGTGAAGAACAAAGAAGATAGTATGAGAATGTGTATGGACTGCCATGAGCTGAACAAGTTAACGATGAAGAATCGGTACCCCTTACCAACGAACGATGATCTGTTGATCACCTTTAGGGTGCCAGTGGGTTCTCAATGATAGACCTTCAATCTGGTTACCATCAGCTAAAGGTTAAGGAGGAGGATATTCCTAAAATAGCTTTTCGCACGCGTTACGCACACTACAAGTTTCTCGTTATGTCTTTTAGTTTAACTAATGCACCAGCGGCTTTTATGGATCTTATGAATCATCTGTGTCGGCCGATGTAGGGTAAATCAGTGATTGTATTTACCGATGTTATCTTGATTTATTCCAAGAGTGAGGATGAGCATGCCGGTCACATTTGAGAGGTGTTGGAGATGTTGAGAACGGAGAGGTTGTATGCTAAATTCTCCAAGTGTGCATTCTGGTTGCGCGAGGTTCAATTATTGGGTTACGTGGTGAATCCGAGGGGATTATGGTGGATCCGGCAAAGGTGGAGGTGGTGATGCAATGGAAGTCTCCGAAGACACCATTTGGGATTCGTAGTTTCTTGTGTTTGGCGGGTATTATAGGAAATTCATTCAAGGCATCTCCAAGATCACTTCTCCACTGACCAAGTTGACCCGTAAGGATGTAAACTTTGTATGGGGTCAAACTCAAGTGAAAGCAGAGCATCCAAAGCCGGATGGAAAATCCAACCTTTGGATATACCATAGTGGAGGTGGGAGCACATCACCATGGACTTTGTAACGAAGCTGCTGTGTACCATGCGAGGGTATGATGCCATAAGGATGATATTCGATCGTTTGACGGAGAGTGCTCAATTCCTACCAATTCGTGAGACATATTCATCCGAGAGGTTGGCGGATCTTTTCATTAAAAAGATCGTAACTCTTCATGATATGCCGGTATCTATTGTGTCTGATGGTGACTTCTGGTTTACATCTAAATTTTGGAAGAAACTCCACAATGCGATGGGGACGAGGTTACATATTAGTACGGTTTATCATCCTCAGACGGATGGTCAGTCAGAATAGACGATTCAGACACTAGAAGATATGCTTCGGGCATGTGTCATTGATTTTGGAGGAAGTTGGGTTGACCACTTACCGTTAGCTGAGATCTCATATAATAACAACTATCATGACAGTACTGGTATGCTCCCTTAACAAATGCTATATGGTAGGAGATATAAGACACCCGTGTGTTGGGGTGATATTAGTCACAAGGAGTTAGGGAGCGTCGAGGTGATTGAGGCTACGACTGAGAAGCTTGAAAAGATCAACACCTTCATGAAGGCAACCAAAGATAGACAGAATTTGTATGCTAATAAACGACGTAGACCGAGTTCCAGGTGGGTGACAGGGTTATGTTGAAAGTCTCACCTTGGAAGGGTATCATTCGGCTCAAAAAGCGGGGCAAGTTGAGCCCGAGATACATAGGGCCTTTCCGAATCATTGCCAGAGTAAGAGAGGTTGCCTACAGATAAGGTCACCAAATGAGTTATGTGGAATTCAACCAACATTTCATGTATCTCATCTAAGGAAATGTTTAGTAGACGAGGATATGGTTATACCACTAGAGGATATCGAGGTAGATGAATGGCTCAATTATGTGGAGCAACCAGTGGCGATCATTGATCATAAAGAGAAAAGGTTGAGAAATAAAGTGGTTCCTCTTGTGCGCGTACAGTGGAAGCACAAAGAGGGATCTGAGTCTACGTGGGAGACTGAAGAAGAGATGAGACAACATTACCCATGATGGTTTGAGGAATAACAGGTTCGGGGACGAAACCTATATAAGGGGGTGGACTTGTAACACCCGGTTTTTCTTAAAGTCAAAGAAAGAATGAATAAAGTGAAGAAAAAGAAACAAAAGACATTTTACCCAAGTTGAGGGGTAAAAAGTGTCAAAAGCACAAAAAGGTTTGATAGTGGGTGTAAAGTGGGCATGGCCGCCCACTCTTTTCTTACACACCCAAGTCATCAGATTTTAGAGAGAGAAAGTAGCAAGGAGCAGGAGAACATTCGGAGTTCTTGAAGAACAAGAGCTAAAAAGTCGACTTCAAGGTAAGGAATTCATGGTTTCTAAGTTGTCTTAACTCGCCTTGCCTCGGTTGTATGCTTATGTGTGTTGTGTGTGTTCGGTTGTGTGTTTTTAGTGGGTGTCTAGGTGGTTAATCTGAATTGCAAACAAGTTTGGAAGAAGCCGTACTCAAGAGCTGCAAAGGTGAGTTCTAGAACCCCTTCTTTTACTTGTTTTAACTGATTTTGGGGCTAGAAATGCATGAACGCATGTTTTTATAAAACTGGGTTTTAGACCCATATGTTTGAATGTGTGTATGTTGCGGGTATGATGTGATGTTGGACTATGTTCATGCGTTATGATGTTATGGTTGTGTTTCTAAGGCTTAGAATGCATGATATAAGCTTACAACATGGTAGACGAAGTTTGGGGACTGAATATGCTAATAAGTGTGCCCTAGGCTGCTCATATGTCCAAAAAGTAGTTCATATGCCTAAGTTTAGAAAAAACTGCTTATGTGTTGACAAATGCCGATGAACAAATGCTGAGCATTGACAAATGTGGATGAACAACTACTGCGCATTGACAAATGTAGATGAGAAAGTCAATGCAGATGAGAATGTCAATGCGGATGAGTATTTCAATGCGGATGGGAATGTCAATGCGGATGAGAAAGTCAATGTGGATGAAAAAGTCAATGCGGATGTGAAAGTCAATGCGGATGAACAAAAAGAGAAATGTGGATGAACACTTAGAAGATTTTATGACATTTTAGGGAAACAGTGAAATGTAGGCTTTGACTTGGGAGGTTCCCGGGGGTTTATGTAAGTTGACTTTTGAGGTCATCGATGATGTCATGGGCATTGTATGATGATGTTATGATGTATGATTGATTCCTATGCATGATGGTACGTATTATATATGTTATGTATGCATGATGCCTTGTATGATGATGTTGACTATGTATGTTGATGTTCCTTACATTGTATGTTTATTTTCCCATGGCTTTACGTTGAATTTTAATGAATGAAATGAAAATTATTATGTAACGTAGAGTGGAAGATAATGAAAAGAGGAACATAATGAATGAATGGATGCATTAATGAGCAAAGGAAAGTAAAGTAAGTCTTGCAAACGTTGTATGTGGAAACACCCCCAATGAAGGGTGTTAGCTCAACGGTGTGTGGGTTAGCTACCCAAGAAGGATGCCCACCGGGGTCCGTCTTTATAAGCGACCATATGTATAGAACCTTTGTCGCTTACCCTGAAGGGATCGAGATCTAGTTTGATCAGTTAGATTACGATTTGCAGCGGAATAGCACATGAATTAGACTAAATTCTAGCAAGAATAATATGAGTATTCAATCAAACAGTAACAGTTATAGAGAGAGAGTTTTCTGCAAAAGGAATGTTTTCATTCATGCACAAACTTCCATGTGGTGAAACTAGGTCAACATTCCTTTTATAAGGAATGTGACATCAGCTGACGTCACATGATAGTGACATCTAACTGATTTATACAAACAACTGAAATAAAACTAAACTACTAAAGATGTCCACAACAACTGAGGACATCTTCATTAAAACCTAAGTATAAACAACATTATAACTACTGAAGTTATAACATCTGAAGTATAAGAACTTCAGATATTTTACATAATATAAAACTACTATTTACAATCTAGTGAAATGTAAACCATCACAACTACTGAAGATAACTACTTCAGCTGTTGTGACAACTACTGAGAACTTGATATTCAGACTTTGTCTTCAGCAGTTGTCTTCAGACTTTGTTCTTCAGCGGTTATCTTCAGACTTTGTCTTCAGACTTTGTTCTTCAGACTTTGTCTTCAGCAGTTGTAGATCACTTCAGTTGTTTTGATATGTGTGGGACTTAAAGGTTTTTCTGATCTGACTCATTGGTTCTTTTGGTCCAACATACCCTAAATACTGTGGCCAGGCTGCTATGCGCCATGACGGGGGATCTATGATAGACCTCGGCCTAGTACTCGCTTTATGCATGATGGTGGGTATAGCACATGACAATGGTACACCTGAATTTACCCCAACTACTGTGGGCAGGCTGCTGTGCGCCATAACGGGGGGTCTACGATAGACCCGGCCCAGTAACAGCTTTATGCATGATACTGGGGTAAAGTTCATGGTTTTGATGGAATGAAAAGTAGTAATGATGAACATATGAATGAATGTAAGAAAGCATGAATGAATGGAAGTTAATGGATGAATGATGAAGATAATAATGATATTATCTATGTTTATGTATGATGTGTGATCACATGTAAAAGTAAAGAATGGTTTTAATGAATGTAAAGTAGGTTTTACTTAAAAACTAGAACTCACTTAGCAATGCTGACTTTTTATGCATTTTTCAAGTTGGCAGGTGAGCATTGCTGAGGATGGCGCGGGGCAGCTACTTGGCATTTTAGATGTCATTCTTTTGTTAATGTTTTCATATTGTAATGCGAAAAAATGAAAATGTGTAACGAATGTTGTATTATTTTGAAAAAGCATTTGTAATGAATATGTTGTTTTAAAATGTTTCCACTGCAACGTTTGTTTGAAATTAATGTAATTATATGTTTTATGAGCACCAATTGGCGAGCTGTAAGTGTCCCGGGAACGGGGCCTTACAACTTAGCTTCTAAGAACTGAGCCTTCTTGGCAACAAAATCCTTTTGTTCCAATGAATCATAGAAATAATATCCCATAGAATCTCTAGGATATCCAATAAAGATAAACTTAGTGAAACGGCTTTCTAACTTGTTTGAGTTGGGAGTCTTATCAAAAGGTGTCTTTTCCACTTTCTTGGTTGGGGCCATATTCAAAAACGGGCTGCAGAAAGCAAAGCAAAACCCTAGAATAGAGGCAATGAGCTTCTAGCCATCATAGGTGAAACATATCCAATTGAGTTTGATTTCTCCTCTCGGACACACCATTGTGTTGTGATGTTCTAGGTGGAGATAGTTGTGAGACCATCTCACAACTTCTAAGATGATATCTAAAAGCATCACTTAGATATTCACCTTCTCTATCAGTGTGGAGAATTTTTATTGACAAGTTGAGTTGATTTTATATTTCATTCTGGAAGATTTTGAACATTTCAAAAGCTTCATCTGTGTGTCTTAACAATTACACATACCCATATAAACAATAGTCTTCAGTAAAGGTAATGATGTATCTTTCATTGTACCTAGTCATTGGTTTAAAAGGACCACATACATCCGAATGTATGATACCTAATAATTCTTTTGCCTTTTCGGTTTTGCCACTAAAAGGTGCCTTAGTAATTGTGCCTTGTAAACAAGATTCACATACATCAAATGAATCATATTTACTTGCTTTTAAAAGACCATTCTTTTGAAGTGTTTGTATGCGCTTCTTGTTTATATGACAAAGATAGCAATGCCAAAGATAGGTGTCACTCAAATCCAATTTGAGCTTGTTGCTGGTGGTTTGGTACAATGAGCTAACATATAATGTGTTTTCACGAGCCAATTCATAAATACTATTAATAGGATTATCTTTAAAATAAAATATTTCATTTAATGAAACATGAATTTCATTTTCAATAAATGTCAAAACATAACCATATTATCTTAATTGGGCAATTGAAATAATGTTCCTGGTCAAACTAGGAGCATACAAAACAGTTTTGAAAATTGCTTCCAAACCATTTGGAAGCTTCAAGATGTAGTTCCCTCGGTCTTCAACTTGAACTTTTTCCCAATTCCCCATGTAGAGGCATACATCCCCTTTCTTGAACTCCTTACTTCTTTTGAACCCCTACAACCAATTGCAAATATGAGTTCCATATCCGGTATCCAATACCCATGTGTTAGAGGATATTAAATTGAGATCAATATGAATCATGAAAATTGTAGCTGAGGTTTGCTTGGCATCCCTTTAAGATTGCAACTCCTTGAGATGGACAGGACAATTTCTTGCCCAATGTTCTATCTCACCACACTTGAAGAATAGGTCATTCGAAGCAACCTTTTGCTTCTTCTTCGCTAGTTTTGGTGGTGGTGCTTTTACCACTCCCTTTCCCTTTCCCCTAATGTACCTTTTACCCTTGGAAACACTTGCCTTTGGTGTGGGGTGAGGCCTCTTCTTGTTCCCACCTTCATTGATGGTAAGAACGGATAAAACCTTTTTACCCATGGCCGCCACGGCACTTTGAACATCGAGTGAAGCTCACTTATGTTCTTGTCCCACCCGTTCATGTTATAATTCATAAAAAAGTTGTCAAACCTTTTTGACAAAGAGTTGAGGATCAAATCTATGGCCAACTCTTTGAGATGGGACATTTTAGTCTTTCGAGGTGGTCAATGTGGCTTTTCATCTTAAGTACATAAGATGAAACTGATTGGGTGTCGTCAATACGACATGCATGGAGGGCTCGAACTATTTTGAAGTGCTCTACCCTTGCTTGTTGTTAGAACATTTCCTTCAACTGGGTAATCATGTCGTACGGTCCGTGATGTTCGTACTCCTTTTGGGGATCCAGAGTCATACTTGCTGACAAGAGGCAAGACACTTGGATCGAGTCCTCAGTGTATTTCACCCAATTATTATAGGCCTCCTCATCTTCCTTATTTGATTGATCAGGAATCGGATTGTCTATAATATATGACCATTTCTCTTGCTTGAGAAAAATTATCATGTTTCAAAACCAATAAATAAAATTGTTACGGTTTAGATGCTCCTTTTGGAAAATTGTCCTTAGTGATAGTGAGTGAGCAGAAGGGATATCATTATTTTCATTGTTGTTGGTTGCCATCAACAAAATTAAACAAAGTTCAAATTTAGTATTTTCTATATTATCATATTTTAATTATTAATACCCTTTTATGTGTCTTACACAATTTAAATTTCTAGAATCCAACGTTACATTTAGATAGTGGTTAGGTGACCTTTATCCCATTATTTAAATTAACAAGGTAGTCAACGTTTGGTGATTGCAACCCTTTTCAACTTCTAGAGGTATGGGATCGACTTTAAACATCATATGTATAGTGACATGTTTATCCCATCAACACCTTTTGTAAACCACATTGTAGGTGATCCACTTAACATGGTTTGCAAATCAAGTCACCCTACTTACAAACACATGTAGTTTACCAACGCGTGTGGTTTGGTGATCTTTATCCCACAAATATGGTATTCCCACCTTAAATCACAAGTTTTCTCAAAATGGTTAGGTGACCTTTATCCATTAGGAGTTTCCAAGTGACTCGAGTGTTGTGCAAAAGGATGGTGTTAAACTTGTTTTCAAAAGAAATTTTATGTTTTCATAATTCTAGTTTAGAAAACTCTATGTACCTTCTATTTGCATGCTTTCAAACACATGGTAGCATATCGTTTTCTTTTTAATAAAACCATTTTATTAAAATCATTAATCCTTTTAATAACCTCTTATTAACCACTTAATGATAAGGAACCATAAATTTTCAGCTTGTTATGTTTGTTAAAAAGTTTGTTGTGCATATCCAAATATCAAACAATCAACCATAAAACAAACAACCAAACAAGCACAACCATTACCATCACAAGTGCATAGCCATAGCGACTAAGTTGACTACACTTGTTAGCCATCACACGTGTTGTCATTAGGTCTTCCTAATAGTAAACAATGACACATCAAAATGTGTCCATGAACTCACAATTGAATCCACATCCAAATGCTTCAAGTGTCCATGTCTTTTGTGTCCTTCCTTTGTATTTTCCTCTGCGTCTCCAACTTGTGCATCTTCTTTTAAAAGATCATATCCTAATACAAATTTTCTAATAACAGAATTGCACCTAATCTATTTATTACATAACCAAAATAAATACATTACAACTCAAAGATACAAAGACAAAATTATAATTACAACCCTTTAAAAGAATAAAACCAAACATGACAAAACATTAAACGAAATCCAAAACACACTTGGTCAAGGCTATGTTATACACAAAAACATGTATCCAAATACAATATCCAAGAACAAAATGAACCCCTTTTTTAACCCTCAAATTTTCAGCAAACAAAAACTAAAATTTAGGGTTTTTGTCCAAGCAAAACCATCAACCATTTGACATCAATCTTTCAAGGTTTATTCTAAAGAATGTAAAATAAAACTACAAAGACAAGGGATTCATACATCCAAAATAAAATAAACCCCTAATGGGTTGAAAAAGTCCAACAAAACTAACTTTTCTTGGACTTTTGAAGAAAGTTATCCACATAACTGGCTGTAGATGCCGTTGCTGGGTTTGTTACATGTTTATCAAAGATTTCTTAACCATTTAAACAAAAACGCTGCTGATATATAGAGACATAAAACAAGTTTTAGTTGCTGAAAATAAACCTTTTATTAACCAAAAATCACACCCAAGAATAAGGATCAGGTATGTGAAAAGAAACGCTATCAAACAACACCAACCATAGGGTGTTCATAGAATACTACCTTTCTAAGAACAAGGATATTAGAGATGGATGTTAGATGAAGAAGATGATGTTCTTGAATGGAATACTCTAAAGAAGAAGAACTCAAGCTTGTATACCCACAAGTTTCTTGCCAAACACCTAAGTAGTTAGGAAGTTGAACACCAAAACCTACTTCTTCTTGTTCCTTCTTTCAAATCTGAATTTTCAGCCAAGAAAGAGGAAGAAAGAGCTGCAAATGTGAGAGAGAGTGTGTTTTTATTGAGTGTAAAAGGGGTTAAATTCTTGTATTAAAACGAAACATGGAATCCCAAGGAAGACCACCAAAGGGCAGCCGAAAATAGGGTTTTTCCATCCCATTTTATGTAAACTTTTCACACTCAATTAACACATAAGTTTCCAATATTAGAACCCTTTAAATTTTATAACTTGGACACACTTTTATTTGTTAGTATTTAACCTACTTAAATAATAATACAATTAATTTTTCATGAACAAAATATCCATATAATGTGTTCTATTTCAAATGCAATAATTTAGAAAGACCTTTTTCTAAAATGGTTTCAATAATTATTTGTTTGATCTATCAACAAATAAATACTTATAGGTGTTTGTTTAGCTTGTTATTGGCTATCACTCGACTTGGATCGTAACATACTAACCACATCAATCTTGTATGTGTCTTCGGCATACAAGATCCAACAACAATAATGTCTCCATTGTCTTGGAAGAGAGGACATAAACTTTCTGACAATGTTTCTGTTTTCAAGAGTTACTCCAACATCCATTAGAGTATCTACAATCTCAACATACCTGAAGTATTGTTGAGTCATGGTCTCGCATGTTTTAAAGGTAAAGTTTTCAAACTGCTGCTTGAGGAGATCCTTCTTGTTCTCCTTGGCTTCAGTAGAACCCTCATACATAAGCTTGAGTGCTTCCCATAGTTGCATTGTAGTCTTGCACTTCTTGAAGCCTCTGTAGATGGAGTTTAGAAGAGTAGTTTGAAGGGATGTTTTGCTTTTTGATCAATCTTTATTCTCTTCCTGTCTTCATGGTAGAAATCAGCCATAGCCTTTGGATTCATGCCACCACCAGTAGCAGATAAGGTGCTGGTATGTAAGTTCCTTTAACACATAGAGTCCCACATCATGGAGTCTTGAGACTTGATAAAGCCTTCCATCTTTGACACCAAGTATCAATGTCTTTACGAGTGATAGTGGAGACTTTGTCATAGTTCCCGTTTCCATATCAGCCTTGGTGATAGCTGTCATTTGAGTTCTTAAGTTTTTGTGTGTGTGAAGGATCATAAGATGCTGAGATCTTATATCAAGAGCTTTTCAGGCTCTGATACCAAATGCAGGACCGTTAGAAGGGGGGAATGCACTTTTACAACACAACAACACAACTAAGGAGAGTTTTTTAGAACAATTAATAGATCAAATAGGTAACTAGTTAACTACTACAAGAGATGCTAAAAACGTAAGTAAAAGAGAGAGAAAACAAGATAGCAACACGAGTATTTTGGTTTTCGAGAATACAATATATTGCTTCTCAAGTTCTATTACAAAGTGTCATATAAAGTTACAAGTACTTTAGATACATATACTTGTAACACCCGGTTATTTTAAAGGCTCAAAGGAAGAAATAAAAGTGAAGGAAAAGAGTGAAACACAATAAAACCCAAGTTGAGGGGTTAAATTTGTCAAAAGGACAAAATATTTGAAAAAGTGGGTGTAAAAGGTGATGGCTGCCCATGATGTTACTTTCACATTTTCATTCAGATTTTTAGTGAGAGAGAAAGAAGAGTAGAGAACTCTCAGATATTTTAAGAAGAACAAAAAGGAAAGGCTGAATTCAAGGTAAGAATTCATGGTTTGTGATGTTCTTAACTAGTCTTAGCCTCAGTTATATGCGTATGTGTGTTTGTGTCTGTTCGGTCGTGTGTTTTGGTGGGTTTCTAGGTGATAGAACTCAAATGCATGTGAATTTTAAGGAATTCATACCCAAGAGGTTGTCTTAAACTGATTTGGGGTTGGAAATTCATGTATGAACATTTTTATAAAAAACGGGTTTTCACCTGAATGTATGTGTACGTGTTTTCGGGTGGGGTTTTATTTGTGTAATGCCCGGAATAAAGTCAAAACGAGCCAATTAATAATAATGTGCTTAGCCGAGATTATTTATAGAAAATAAGCGTATAATGGGGTATTGATCGACTAGACCTCGCAGGTTATGTGTTTGGCGAGTTAAAGGTCTCAATAACGCCCAATATATATATGAACGGACCAGCTTGAGCAAACTATCATTTGCAACTCAACACCACAAATTCTAGAGAGAGGGTGTAGAGAGAGAAAATGGAGTGAATTGAAGATTTAAGGCTCAGTTGATCACGAGATTGAAGACAGGTGTTCGTGGGCATCAAAACAACAAGAAAACACCCAGAATCCAGGTAAGAATCCAGCCACCGCCATTGAGATTACTTTCGTGATCGTCGTGACTGATCCCCATAAACCGTTACCGAACTCACATCATGCACTGTCAAACAAATCATCTTTTGCGACACACAATGTTCGCCTTGTAATCCGCCAACAAGTCCATCCCACTACTACATCACACCCGCCTAAGGTCATCATGAATGGTCTAACAGGAAACTTATGACCTAATTTCAGGAAACTTATGACCTTCTAATTCCACATCACATCGTTTTATCATATGAGGAATCCTGGTAGACTTACTATGGTAGTTTCTACATCAAAGAGCACATCTATATCCTTACTACTAAGAGGCAATTTTGCACAGAAGCAGCAGAAATAAAACTTTTACTACCACCAGAATCGAATAACATAGAGGCTAAAGTTTGGTTTATTAGAAATGTGCCTGACACAATATCAGGGTCCATCCTAGCCTCCTCCTGCGTCATGGTAAACGCTCTGGTGCTCGCCCTCGGTCCTTCTCCTAGAGTCCTCTTCACTCTCGGACCTTCAACCCTCTACTTCTTGCAATCCCTGCTCATGTCGCCTTCCTCCCATAAGAATAATACTTCCTCACATCGCAGTTCTTTGCCACATTTTCGGTTCTTCCATACAGAATAGGCATTGGTTCCTAATCTACATTCCCTGGTGTGTTCTCGTTCACACTTGACACACATTCTCGACCCTGCCCCATATGTGACCACATGCCGGTCATCCACCGGTGCACCCTTGTTACTTGGAGTGGCCCTGCCACGCCCAATCCGCTTTCTATTCTAGTTCCATTCTCTACCGTTCCTCTTACCACCTTTAGCCACCACCACCGTTCTTTCATCATACAACCTTCCCGCCAAATAAACCGCCGACCTAAACGTGTTAGGCCAGGCGTTGATAATGTGCCTGCGAATATCCGCTGGCAAGCCCTGAATGTATCTCTTGATCTTTCACGACAGAGGCGTCACCTGATCCGGCCCCAGTCGTGTCATATCATTGAAATCGGTAGTGTACTGCTCATCTGTAATCATTCCCGCCTACAACTGCAGGAACTCTCTCTCAACCTTGTCCATCTCCCTATAAGGACAAAACTGCTCAATCACCAATCTTTTCAACTTAGACCATTTCATTCTTCCGATAGCCTGGCTACCCTCAGCTTGGACAATATTGTCCCACCAACATAAAGCTGAGTCCATGAAAGAATGGGAAGTAAACTTCATTTTCTAATCCTCCCGGCACTCGTTGATGTTCAAAGTGAGTTCCAGTTCTCTCACCCACCGGTGAGCAACAGTGTCGTTACCATCAAAAGTTGGGAGATTGCATCATTTAAACGCCCCGTAGTTACAGCCTTGTGCCGCCTCCGACACAGGCTCTTCTTCTTCCTCTTCTTCATCGTCATCAGATAGAACCATCTCAGTCTCAGGCTGTCTTTTTTCGCCCGTAGGTGTACTTTTTTCCTTTCTTTCTCCTTCCCTCACAGCCTTGATAACTTTGTTCACCACAAATGTTAAGATTGTTTGCATGACCTGATGAAGTTCTTCCACAACAGCCTCTTTTACTAAGACTCTTAGATTGGCACTCTCATCACCGCCCTCCGGATGAGGGGTCTCAAGTTCTTCATGAACCACCTTTTCCGCTCTAGGCCTTCCTCTCGTAACCCGTGGTTCAGCACCACGACCTTTATCACGTGAGGCTTTAGATGATCTACCACCAGACAACCTCTAACACACACAGACTGAAAGATTTAAACACCAACACGGTCATTCAAGGGAACAACTCAGTTTATGTCAATTATAGTAAGTCCCTAATTAAAGTGACCAGTTGCGATTAGCCAGTTACTTTACTCTTCATAACCCAAGCAGACCTATCCTTACTACATCAGTATCTAAATCTACCAGCAACACATAAACCACATAGCATGCACACGTAATACCAGTTAATTATTAAGAAAATACCTCATGGCACACAAGTACTCAGTCTGGCCTCCATTCCCTTTCCCTTCCATTTCAGTTTAAGATAAGGTTTATTTGAAAATTTACCCGTTTCACTTAAACTTTCACTCTCATACCAACTTGTACTGCCCCATTCCCAGGACTCTTATAGCTGGCCAATCATCACTCATAAAACATATAATTACATTTACTATCAAAAACATTTTGATACATATGTACCTAGTTTAGGAGCTTAATATAGATGCCTGTCATGTCTTACATATGTAATGAATGAGTGAATGAAATAAATATGTCATTGATGCTTATAATGTTTTATGTTTCATTGTTATTGTGTGATAAAGTATATTGAACTAAGTATATAGGTTTGAGGTTATTATGCATAGTTCTTAGTCAATAATGATTGAGAAACATGTTCAAACTTAATCATATAGAAGTCTTCATGTGAATGGACCATGCTAATTGACCATACGCATGAATACGTCATGCTAGTGTACAGGATCAGTCGCACGATTGACACATAAGATTGACTCAGTCGCACGACTGAACCTTCAGTTGTGCGTATGGATCAGTCACATTATTAGTCGCATGACTGACCATGCTAATGGTTCAGTCACACGATTAGAAACCCATAACCTATAAATACCATAATTCATGGAAAACGTAAGAATCGAAGACTTTTGACACATATTCGTACCCTAGCCGTCCAGAGACACTAGAAAGCCTGTTCCAAGTTCATAGATTGCAGTTGATCATGTTCTAATTGTTCTTAAGTTTCTTTAATCTTTAGATTGTTCAGGACTGCATTCTACGACTGAACGACCCAATCAAATAGGATTCCCCACTATTTGATCTGTTTCACACACATTAGAGTAGTACTCCGTACGTACACGATCCTACAAAACGTCATAGTGGAACATTAAAATAAGTTTTCATTTCATTAATAATGCTTTTGCAAGTAAATACAATCATTCATTTCAAAACATCGTTCATTCGCAATACAATGCAAAAACATTAAACTAACGAATGTCATCCAAAAGAGCCAAGTAACCGCCCCGTGCCTCCTCAACAACTTTACCTGCCAACTGGAAAATGCTTAAAAAGTCAGCGTTGGTGAGTGAGTTCTAGGTTATAATAAAAACTACTCTTTACTTTCATTTTAAATCGTTCTTACCATCGTACGTGATCATGCCATATACATACACATAGATAATATCATAGGTATCTTCATCATTCATTCGTTAACTTTCATACATTCGTCATTAAATCTTTACTTTATTTCAAATCATACTATGCCGTCGTACATGATCACACATCGTACGTACACATAGATAATAACATTATTATCCTCTTTACTCTACATCACTTTCTTTTATTATCTCTTTATCTTTTTATCTCTATATCTCTTTCCGGATCAATGTCATCAACTATACCCCAATACGTATGCATAAAGCGGGTACTGGGCCGAAGATCATAAATGACTTCCATAACACACATAGCTTGGCACAAGCACCAGGGCAAGCGAAAAATATCACAACCGTATGTTACACCCCAAACATATGCACAAAGCGTGTATTGTGCCAAAGATCATAAATGACTTCCATAACGCACATAGCCTAACACTAGCAACGGGGAGAGTAATCACTATAAACCATGTACTATGTCAGTGGTCAGTCACAAAGGCCGCACCCTTGCGTGTATCCTTAAGGGTTAGCTAACCCACACACAGTTGAGCTTATGCATTTTAGAGTCGTGCACCTCCGTACATTTTGGTTTCAAGCCATTCTTACTTTCTTACACTTGTTAATGCATGCATTTTTTTCATTACATTCCTCTATTCATTATCTTCAAGTTTACGTTACATATACTTCATTTTTGTTCATTAACAATCAACGTAAAGCCACGGGAAAATAATCATACAACAAGGAACATACACATAAGCAATCGTCATCACATACGGGGCATCATACATACATAACATACATCATAAATACCATCATGCATAACACCATGCACATCATACCAAATCATCAAACATACATCATTACATGCCCATCACTTCATCTATGACCTCAAAAGTCAGCTTACATGAACCCCCGGGAACATCCCAAGTCAAACCCTAAATATCACTTTTTCTCCACAAAGTCAAAAACTATTCTAAGTGTTCATCCGCATTTGCCTTTTTGTTCATCCGCAATTATTTTAGTTCATCCGCATTTCCTCATTACTCATCCGCATTTCTCTTACTTAGTGGTTAATTCTCATCCGCATTAATTGTTCATCTGCATTCCCAACAACTCATCGCATTTACTTACTTAGTGAACATTGCTCATCCGCATAAACTATTCATCCACATTTCTCTAGTACTCGTCCGCATTGACTTACTTAGTGATCAATGCTCATCCCCATTAATGTTCATTAGCATTTCTGTAGTACTCATCCGCATGACTTACTAGTGGTCAATGCTCATCCGTATTAACTGTTCATCCGCATTGACTTACTTAGTGATCATGCTGATCCGCATTAATTATTCATCCTGATTAACTTACTTAGTGCTTAATGCTCATCCGCATTAACTGTTCGTCCGCATTAACCGTTCGTCCAGCCACCGCCATTGAGATTACTTTCGTGATCGTGGTGACCCGATCCCCATAAACCGTTACCGAACTCCCGGCAGGCGCTGTCAAACAAATCATCTTCTTGCGACACACAATGTTCGCCTCGTAATCCGCCAACAAGCCCTTGATCTAGAAGTAAGTAATGTGCGATTGATGTATCACTGGCTTCGCTGACAAGGCATAAAACAGCCTGGATCTTCTCAAATATCGTATTGTCATGAGATCCTTCTAAAACAGGGTCGTCTGGGTTTAAGAAAGCACACAAATTGTGCTCTCTCGCAAATCGATTAGCCATCTGTTCATAAGAATGAAGAAGATTATGTTAGAATCAATATTATTGACATGAGAATGCAAATAGTTATGAGGATAACCAACAATCCAATAGTTCGTTATTGATCATTACGAGATGTTTTACCCGGAACACAATGATCTGAGATGAGGATTATGTGTTTGTTTGATGTTTCGATTTGGTGATTTTGAATGTTTGTGAAAGGGGAAAAAATTTGTTGAGTGCGTTTTTCTAGGTGTGAAAAAGTGTTCTGAAAAAGTAAATAATGAATATTAAAGTCAAAGAACATCATTTATACTCTCTCAGACATATTAATTTCATTGATTTAATAATGTGGGACCCTTTATACAATTTAACTTATCCGCAGTTCTTAGTTTATGAGTAGATCATCTACATATTCTCTATATCATCTGCGGATGACTTAAAAACTTCTGCTAATGAAGTATAACTTAAATTTTTATAGGTTACCAATCTATGAATTTAGATTATACTTTTTGTAGCATTGGCTCATCCATTGTTTACCAATCTATAAACATACAAGGTTTATTAGATTTCACACTGTTGCTTCTGCTGATGCTATAGGCACTTTAGTTTCTTCTGATTCTTAGGATGCGCTATAGATTCTGCTGATGCTTGAGATGCACGGTTGAAACTTATTTTGTTGTATGGTCTTAGTCAACTGCTTAAAACCATTTATTGCTATTGAACCTTCTTAACTTTGTATTCATGAGAATTGTGGACGAGAAGGTTTAAATTCAACAACTTCATGTATCCAAAAGCCAAGATAGTGCTCAGGTTCGAATTCCTTCATATTGATAATTCATTTGGCAATTATGTTGTTAACTTATTTTCATGATTCTACTACCTTTAAAAATTTTATTAATGATGAATGAATGCATTTATCATAAATTTATAAGAAGCATATCATCAAAGACCCATGTCTCTCCAAAAACAAAGAAATTAAACTAAACAAAATTGAAATGAGGACTATGTACAAGCACATATATATATACACATAGAATGGGATCATACTATAATACTAAGCATCTTTCTGATGAGTGAGTTTATTGAAAAGATTCCTAATCTTAGTTCAGATTGCAAGTATGTTTGTCCACTTAAATCCATACAAGAGTATTGTATCAACTAGGTATATTGTTTATGATGTTTTAATGTTTATTAGTGAGTAACTCTTATGGGCATCACATTCAATTCACTTAAAGTTTGTCCTCCCTTTGTGAAACAAATCATCACTTTTTCACACTTACAAACTATGTACTTTAAGTTATAAGTTCTATCTTAAGATGCATTCAAAATCTCATTAATACATTGTTGCAAAAGCTCTAGAAATAATATACAGTTGATCACATCGGATTCTTTTGAGAGCTTAGATATGATCATCATCAGGTCACCCGGTCTTTACTCACATAAAACAGAGGTGCCTTTAACTCAAGTCTTATTTACACAAACAGAGGAATGATGTGGATCATGATCTTTTAACCAAATGGTTAGAAATGTAAACCATGGTGATCATACACCCAGGTCATTGTTTACAAAAAAAGGAGTACGATTATAAAGTGTTGGTACATAGTGTGCTTAGATGAGTGATTTGGTCACATTAGAATATGACTCACTTTGTGTATCCTTAAAATGAAGTTTCCCACAAACAATAACTTTGCATTATGTTAGGCATGCACTGAGTGTAGTTTCCACTCAAGATGAATCTAGTTACATATCAAGTAACTAGATTAGATTTTAATGATACTGAAAAATTCAAATAAGAAGATAATTTACAAGGATAGACACATGTTTTTCTTTGTTTGTTCATTATAGTTAATCTAAGTTAATCATGCCCAGAGACTCAATTAGAAAATTAAATCTAACTGAATCAAAGGCTTTAGTGAATAAATTAGTAAGCTGATTTGTTGAGTCCACTTTGACAACTTGATCAAACCTTTTTTTGAGCAATCCCTCAAAAAATGGTATCTTATTTCAATATGCTTGTTTTACTATGTTGCACAAGATTAGCAGTTATAAATATAGCTGCTGAATTGTCAATGTAAATGGAGTTTGAAGGAATTGTAACCATAATAAAGCAATTAGTTTTGCAACGAAAGGACTTGAGAGAAACCAGCTGAAATGCTATGTATTCAGCCTTAAATGTGGATACAGATACATTTGTTTGCTTCTTGCACTGCCATGAAACTAGTCTTAGTCCTATGAATTGACATCCACCTGTGTGGATTTTTTGTTGTTGTTGCATCCACCATAGCCACTACCTAACTATGAGTAGAGAGTGAAATCACCATCTTTTGGATACCAAAGTCCAAGTCATAGTTTTCCTTTGAGATATCTGAAGTTTCTTTTCACAGCATTCAAATGAAACTTTTGGATTTGATTGGTACCTTGTGCACAAACACACACATCAAACATAATGTTTGATCAATAGATTTTTTTCCTGTAGGATCAGGTAAAACTTTTAAATTGTTGAAGCTGGTGTTCTGCATGTAGATGTATGAGCAAGGTTGTACTTTTCAATATTTAATGTATGTATTTCTCTTGATTAATAAAAATACCAACTGTCTTCCGATGAAGTTGTAGACCAAGAAAGAAAGCTAATTCTCCCATTGAACTCATTTGAAACTCTGATTTCATTAATTCTTCAAAGCTTACACACAATCACTTCTTAGTTGATCAAAATATAATGTCATCGACATAAATTTGAACAACTAAGAGATATTAATGATCTTGTTTGAGAAAGAGAGTCTGATCAATAGTTCCCCTTTTATGTCCATGCTTGAGCAAGAAAGTTGATAGTGTTTCATATCATTTTCTTAGTGCTTGGTGAAGACCATACAAAGCTTTATCAAGTTTGTATACCCTATGTGGGTAGTGAGGATCTTCATATCCAGTAGGCTGTGATACACATACTTCTTCATCAAATGTCCAGTATAGGAAGGCACACTTGACATCCATTTTGATACACAGTGAACTTCTTATACGATGCATATTGTAGGAATAGTCTTATGGCATCGATTCTTGCAACTGGTGTGAAAAATTCATCGTAGTCTATTCTTTCTTCTTGTGTGTATCCTTGAGCAATCAACCTTGCTTTGTTTCTCACAATTATGCCTTTGTCATCTAGTTTATTTTTGAAGAGCCATCTTGTTCTAGTTGGATGTTTGCCTTCAACTAAATCAAATAGGTTCCACACTTTTTGCTTTCTAAATTGTTGAAGCTCTTCTTGCATAGCTTCAATCCAGCTTTTGTCCTTTAGGGCAGCTTTGATGTTTGGAGGAACTACGTGTTAAAGAAAACAAGTGAAAAGACATATGTTGGTAGTTCCACTTTAGCTTCTTGTAGTTCTTTTAGTAGGATCTCCAATGATGTTGTTGATTGGATGAGGCTTATGTATTCTTGTTGTTGGAGTTGATTCAACTGGAGTAGATGATTCCAAGTTAGTCATATCCATTAGTGCAGACAAATCTAATTCAGAGTGTGAATTTAAGAAGTAGTCAAAAGTTCTTGTTCATGATTGGGTATTAAGTGATCTTCCTAAGTTTGGACATTAGGAGAATAATTCATGTTCTCCAAAATCATTTTGTTCATTTGTAGGAGTTACATGAACATCTTCTAAAGCATTTTGTTCATCCGTAGGAGTTACATGAACATCTCCGGATAGGATATGAGGACTTGGTGCATCTTCTTTGTTGATACATGTATGTCCCTAGATCATGATATGAATGTAATAGATCTTGTTTGTCTGATTCTGAGGTAATGCTTGGAATGATTAATGAAATGATATTGTTTATTTCTTATTAATAATGTTTAATATTTCATTAATGAGTCGACGTTGAATTGGTTAATTAGGTTTGTGGTTGTTTGAATTGTTACACATAATGTATATTAATTAATACATTCAAACTTAACAAAATGAAGTTCTCGTGTGAGTGGCCCATGCGAATGGACCATAGGCATGAATAACTTCATACGAATGACTCAGTCGCAAGACTGAACCAGGAGACTTGATTAGTCGTATGATTGTAACATAAGATTGGCTCAGTGGCACGGCTGGACACTCAGTCGTGCGGATGTATCAACCGCATGGTTCAATCGCACGACTGAACCATACTAATGGTTCAGTCGCACGAATGAACAATACTAACCTATAAATACAACCCAATTTGTGGAAAAAAGAGAGCATTCGTTAATTACGATTCCAGACATACCCTAGCCATCCAGAAGCCTCCCAATTCATTTCTTCAAGTTCACAGAACACATTAGATCGATTCCCAATCGACTTCTAACGTTAGATTCAATTCTTGATTGATTCTTCGTGTGTTCTCACTGATTGGATCGCTAATCAAATAGGATTCTACACTATTTGATCTAGTTTACACGCTAATCACTAGGTATTTCGTTCAAATACCAGGTCCTAACAAGTGGTATGAGAGCTTTGGCTCTTGATACATGTGATTCAATAAAGATTGATAAAAATTTGTGTTTTTGCATTAAAACACAATTTTTGGTGTCAAAAGTGATCTTGGATGTTCCCTCCTCATCAAAGTTTGGTTTCTATGGACTTAGGCGATTAGACCTTGCGAAAAATCGAATTTTTACAGCTGAAACATGTTTACCTAGAAATTTTCGCAAAACAGCAGCTTCAGTCGCACAAGAGTCCATTCGCACGACTGGACTTCATTTGCATAGTCCAGACGTCCGATTGGATCTAGTCGCATCTCCATTCGTACGATTGAACTGTTGGTTCGCATTGCTCATACGCATCAGATTCATTCGCACGACTGAGCCAATCACTTAGTTCAGCCGCACGATTGAACCAGTCGCAGAGTTCATACGCACGACTAGACCATTCGCATCCTTCAGTCGCACCAGTGACAGTTTGTTTTATTAGACTTAAAGTTATTCGCCATGGAAGATCAAATGTCAGCCTTTACTGCTGGGAAGGACTCTAGGATACAGAACCTGTTGTTGCTTGAGAGTGAGGTGGGTAATCATAATAAACCACCAAAGCTCTTGACGTTAGATGAGTTTCCCCACTAGAAACAACGTTTTGAGATCTACCTCAATGGAGTGGATCCGAATCTATAGGAAGCCATCGAGATTGGATATAGTACACCGGTGGGAGCTGATGGAGTTAAGCTAACATTAGGAGGGATGACGGACGTGCAGAAAGTTAAATACAATGCAGAGAAAAGAGTTTATGCATTGATTACACAGTCTATTCCTAAAGGCATATTCCACCGGTACTCAGAGAATAAGCAGTCCAAGAAACTTTGGGATGAGCTAGAAAAGAGGTATGACGGGAATGCTTCGTTGAAGGCAATCAAGGCTAAGGAGTTAAAGAAGGAATTCGATAACTTCTCATCGATGAGAAACAAGAGTTTAGACGACGTTATAGATAGATTCTACCATTGATGAGTGAACTGCACACACATGGGGTGGCTACTACCATGGAAGACAAAGTTACTAACTTTGCATACGGATTACCTGAAAAGTGGGCTTCATTCGTGTCTAACCTGAGACGGAATGGAATGTTGGCAAAACTGGATATTAATGACTTCATTCTTAATTTGTAAGAAGAGGCACTTAGGATGAAGTACAGAGCTTAGAAGTCTTCGTATAATAAAAATCCAGCTTTGTACAACGCCACGCCTCAAGCTAAGACATCTGGAGCACCTCTCCAGACTGCATTTGTGTCTAGCTCATCGGGTCCTTCACATGCGTCTCCTTCAGGATCAGACACATCGGGACCTTCTTGTACCCACTATATTGGATCCGAAGCAAGTGCTACTAAACTGAAGACCGAGAATATCGGTAATGTGATAGTGGAAGTAGCTCCAGAACACATGGATCTTTTGGCTGCAGTGGTTCATTCTTACGATGACTTGTTGCTGGGAAGATTGGAAACTGCCATCTGCCAGACGAGGACTATGAGCAGGAGGACGAAATGGAGCTTGAGAGGATGGACATAATGTGGGCCTTAGCTAGTGCTGTCCGGAGGGCGAAGAAGTTTGTAAAACAAACTGGACAGAACTTGGTAGCTACTAAGGATACCACATTTGGCTTTGATAAGAGCAAAGTGACCTGCTTCAACTGTGGAGAGACAAGCAAGCTACCAGTTCAACTTCATCAAGCAAGGATCGAAAAGCCTTGACTGCTCATGATGATGAAGGATAAGATTGGAGCTTTAGGTTTGTCTCACCAGGGGAATCAAACATTGCAAGTGTAGAAGATATTGATAATGATTACACTAGTGAAGGAGATCTAGCAGTTGAGATAGCGATGTCACATAGTGAAGAAGCAACTGCAACCGAGGTCAGCTACAAGCCTAAAGAGGAGACTACCACGTCAGAGACAGAAAAGACAGAATCACCAGAACCAGAGACATCTGATGTTGCGTTGATGGCTAACTCTTCTGAATCAACTCAGGTAAGTACTACTGACCAAATGTTTGAATATCATGCTTGTTCTGATTGTGATACATTTAGGAATAGCATAGATGAAAAATTTGCTAGGTTATTAGATCATAATGATAACTTAGTAAAAGATTTGCAACTGTGCACTGAGGCTAATAGGGTATTAAAACAAAATGAGCATAGTTATAAAGAAAAGATAGACCTTTTGACTAAACAGCTTAGCGAAACCGAAGTAGTTGCTTTTAACCAAGCTAATGACATTAGGTATTATCTAAACTCCCTAGAAGACACTAAGAAGCAAAAGGCAGTTCTAGAAGTAGAAGTAAATCTTTAAAACAGAAACTGCACAGTTGGACTAGTTCTTCACACATAGTCCAACACTTAGTGAGAGAAAGGAACAACAGGGAGGGATTGGGTTATAAAGTGGTTCCACCACCACCTGAGACTTTGATGAACACTAAGACTAGACCAATAAATAATAATCCCATCAAGGATCTTGTGGTGTCTACTCCTCTTGTTAGTGATCCAGATTCCTTATGTTCATCTATTGACTCTGGAAACAAACAAAAGGAGGCCACTTCAAAGGCAAAGGGTAAATTGCCTTGTGTTAATCTGGAAAAGGAATTTGAAAAGGTTAACTTAAAGTCAGGGTCAAACAGAGTCAAATCAGAACCTTAAAAGACTTCTAAGGTTAATCTTTCACATATTTCAATTCAAAAACCAATTAACCAAAAAGAAAAAGATGTTAAACAGGATAAAACAGCTAACTTTGTTAAACCAGAGAAAACATCAAAAGAACCAGAGTCAAAACCTAGAGTGAGTGATGTTACTAGAGTGTCACACACTTCTCCACAAAGAAAGTTTAATCATAAAGTTGATAGCAGGTCGTGCTACAACTGTGGTGAACATGGACACATTGCCTCCTATTGTCATTTCTATCAGACACCTAGGAAGAAGAATGAACCTCAGGTTTCAAAGCCTAGGTCTTCTAAGAGGAATTCTCTGGCTCCACCTAGAAGAACTAGTGAACATAAAATTCAACCCGTAAGTCCGTCGACTGTTTATCACAAACAGGCGTTGCACAAATCTGGATTATGGAAGGAGAAGACATCCTCTGTGTCTGATAATGATGACAAAAAGGAACCTGAGCTACCCTCATCCTCTAAGGGTCAATGGGTGGAATTTATGATGTGTGATGCCTCTGGGAAACCCAAGCCAGTAAAGGCTTGGGTTCCTAACCTAAACTAATCCTTTACTTGTATGTGCAGGGTGTTCGATACAGTGCTGAAACTAACAAGTGGATTGTAGACAACGGAGCATCGAGGCACATGATAGGAAACAGGGCCCTTTTATCAAACGTCAAGCAAATAAAAGGAGGGCATGTTTCGTTTGCTAGAAACAAGGGAGGCTATATCCCAGCCCAGGGAGAAGTGGGGAACCAGAAAGTTAAGTTTGATAAGGTGAACTACGTTCAACAACTACAAAATAACTTACTTTCTGTTTCCCAAATATGTGATAAGGGATTTAAAGTCATCTCCGATAACAAGAAGTGTTACGTGCTAAAGAAAGACTACGTGATCCCAGAGGACCAAGTTGTGATGACTGCTTCAACATATAAAGACCTTTATGTTTTGGATCTGTCAACAGCTTCTACAACTGATCATGAGGTTTAGTGTTTTCTATCTAAAGCTACTGAGAAAGATTCCATCTCCTGGCATCGGAGAATGGGACACATTAGTCAAAGGAAGATGAATCACTTGATTCAGAAGGATCTGGTGAGAGGAGTTAATGTCAAGAACTTCCAGCTTCCTAACTTTTGTGTAGCTTGCAAGAAAGGCAAACAGATGAATAAGTCTCATACGGAAAAGAAAGTTCCTTCAATAGAACTTCCTCTTGAACTTCTTCACATGGATCTGTTTGGTCCAGTCAGTACAAAGAGCATTGCAGGCGACTTGTACTGTTTTATGGTCACTGATGACTACTCATGGTTCACTTGGGTAATGTTTCTGAAATCCAAATCAGAAACATTTGAGTCATTCAAGGAGTTGGTAACCACACTGGAATCTCTCTACAAGCTGAAGGTTAGACAAGTACGCTCAGACAACGGAACAGAATTCAAGAACCAGTGGATGTAGGCATACTGCAAGGAATAGGGAATTGTGCATCAAGTCGCTTCTGCCTACACGCCTCAGATGAATGGCGTTGCTGAGAGAAAGAACAGAAGCTTGATAGAGACAGCACGGACTATGCTGGCAGACTCGAAACTGCCACGTTTTCAATATTTGCTAGAGGTCAACAACATTAAAAAGAAAGGTGAGGTTATTCCTGATGATGATAATGTGTAGTCTGATGTAGTTCAGTTAAAGTTTTTATTTTTTATTTTTTATTTTAGTCTGTTTAATTTAAACTCATGTTATTTTGCTGTTTATTAAAATCCTAAAATAATTAAACCAGTTATGATTTTAGTATTTTAGGGGGAGAATTTGTCAGCAAGTAACATTTAAAAAAAATAAATAAAAATAAACGAGGGAGAAGGAGTGGATAGCTAATATAAGGTAGACTGTAACTGTGATACCGATTCAAACCCTTTGGAAAATGATAGTATACAGGAACAAATCAAGAGGGACTGTATATTTAAATTTAGAAAAGATGCAAAGATTCAAAGTATAAGTCTGTGTAGTCTAAGCAATATAAAAGGGAAGATGATAGAAAAACTGGTAACTCCTAAGACAACACAATGAGAGTAGACCTAGAGGTTGCTAGACCACAAATGATATGTCGGTAGACTCAACACAATAGATGATTAGACTTGACTGGTGATTTCAAGATCAAACTAAGTTGTTCAACTGACTGTGGGCTTCCATCTTATCACTGGTTAACATAATCAACAATATTCCAATATGGAGTAATGAGCATGTAAACGCCACAAATGTGTGCGGATGACCATAAATAGAGCAAAGCACCAGAAAAAATGAAATAAAAAATGCTATGAAGCTAATGACTTATGTTGTTAGTGCATTTGGTGCAAATTAATATTAAGTTGCTCTAACAAGGAGATAGGTTGTGTGCCTCTCTGCTGTGCGATGACACTGACCTGAGGATAAGCATAACCTAGATATTCTAGAATTCATTGTTGTTTGCCGCCTCTCTGCTGTGTGATGGCATTGACCTGAGGACTGGCTTCTCTTTGAAAGCTCTAAGAATAGTCTCTCCTTGTAACAATACCGTAGACCGCTCAAAGCTCCTGAGGAATGTTGATTACCATATAAGTGTGGGATCCACAAATGTTAGATGAAATAATTAAACCTAAAACAATCACCAGTTTGTGTTAAAAGCCTGTGTATGGATTTAAGTGGACAAACATATTGACAATCATTATGGCTACGATTCTTGAAAGTTCAAATCAATGTGGTAATCTAAGAGTTCCAGTATGATTTCCTAAAGTTGCTAACGACTTTGGATGAACACCAAGAATTGAGCATCAAAAGATTTTGATAACAAGTCTAAAATGATTTGACTTGCCTGTATGATTCCAAAATTGAATTGGTCCAGGTATGGTCAATCTATGTTGAAGCTGTCTATTCGGGAACCAAATCCAGTAGATTTCCATCTTAGGACTCATCTCTCACAAAAAGCAAAAACAATTCTTATTTTTATTCTTTAGTTAATTTTCTAATTTAGTTAGTCGTTTTAGTTTGTTTGTTTGCCGGAATACATGAGGAAAATCAGTAAGGATCAACTCACTAAAAGGGTCATGTCTGAGATGACCACATGTGTTTTAAAAGGTTAAAACAGTCACGTCTGAGGTGATCAAAAAGTTTTCAAGTCAAAACGATCATGTCTGAGATGATCAAATGCTCATAACGTTAATTTCTACAATTAAAGGGGTTTTAAATGTTAAATATTCAAATTGGCATAAAATTTAATAAGTATGACCCATTCGCACCAATGGACCATACGTATGGACCAATCATACGAATGGAAGCCATTCGTACGAATGGACCATGAATATGGACCATCAAACCGAATGGCCCATACGATTGGCCCAGTCGGACGCTTAAGGGCGGACGAGTGAGTCAGTCGCACGACTGAGATCCAGTCGGACGACTGAAGAAGGACGACTGAACCAATCGCACGATCCAGTATGACCTCAGTCGCACGATTGAATCTAGGGTTAGTATAAATAGAGGGGGAGTCGGTCGCAGAGACTTAGCACCCTCAAATTAACCCTGAATCACACGACTTAACGCCACTCTGCCCAAATTTCATTTGATCTCTAAATCCCTCCGTTTCTTGATTACTGACCATATACTTCAACTCTACAGGTAATTTACGGTAAAGAAGCACTCCCATAACTTTCAATTTGATGCATAATCGGTACATTCGGACTCGCAAAAGAACTGAGACTTAAGTGACTAAATAACCTAACTAAATGACTCAAACAAAAGAAAGTAAAGATGTTAGGTGTTATAAGAATGTATTGCGAGTCAAATGAACCAGATAACGATGTCTAAAACTCAAAAGTGGTGAGAAAGTGAATTTGAATTGAACAGTCATTACATCAGGCGAATGGACAGATGGATGAACTTCAGTCGCACGACTGAAGGGTGCGAGCTGCTTAAATGCATGACTGAACCATGCGTATGAAGTTCAGTCACACGACTGGTGTAACCGCATGAGGTTATATACGTATGAGCCCAGTCGCACACTTAGTGGTACGCATGGGATCAGTCGCACGACTGAATCCCATTCGCACTGTTCAATCGCACGAATGATCTCAGTCGCACAATCTCAATCACATGACAGAAAGATTTTCTTCAAGTTTAAGTGTTTCATGACTATCTTAGCCAATGGTACTAACGTTTACTATCTCTGTGTAACAGATGGTGAGTCGATGGACTATGAGCACGACGGAAAATATATGTGCTCATCTTGATTTGACATCCAGAAACGTTGTTGATTTCTCTGGCATCATCACATTTCTACTGAGATCGAGGATTGCACATGCATATCTACTCCTTGTACTCTGTATCGATCCATTCAGCAGGCCTTCTGGGAAGGCGCTACAGTTGATAGATCGTTCGAGCCTCATTGCATGAGAAGTACCATCTTTGGAGAGGCTATTACTATCTCAAAGGAGGATCTAAGGATCGTATTATAGTTGGGGGATGACACTGATTGTCTGACTCGATTACACCCCCTCACAGTCAGAGGATGCTTTCTTAGAGCCAAGTACTCTGGGGACATCAATGTTGGGGTACTCAACAAGAGTAGCCTCTGTCCCCAGTTTAGGTATCTTGAGCATGTGCAGCTTAAGTGCATAGCTTCCAGGAAGGGAGGTTTTGATGAGCTATCCGACCAGATACAGAACACGTATGTTGCGTTGGTGCTGAACCACCCGTTCAGCTTCTCCAAGATGATCTTCACCTACCTGGTGGGGAACATCGAGGGGAAAGGGAAGGAGGGCTTCTATATGTACCCGAGGTTTATGCAGATGATCATAGATTAGAAGCTTCCCTCCCTGCCGAAGGAGAAGGAGGATGCGGTAGTCCTCGAGGTGATGGATGACACTACCTTGGGGAGGATGAAGGTGTACAGGGGGAAGCAAGTGAAACCCCCTGTCAGGAGTTTGTTTGGGCATCTGGCCCGGGAGGACTACGTGGTGCCAGCCAAGAGAAAGAGGCGCCACGATGATAGTAACTCTGATGTGGAGCAGATTGCTCTACCCACTCATGACTCGGATGATGATGATAGTGGGGATGCTGCAGTCGGTATGCCTATTCCACCTAGAGGCATTGTGTCTGATGTTGTACCTCCAGTGTCCGCCCCAGCTGGAGATGTAGCCGAGTCAGTTGAATTCCATCAGGATTTTGTTCATTGTGCCGAGGAAGAGGAGGAGTCGGATGAGGAGCCCCTAACACGAACTGTGGGAAGCAAAGTTGTTCCCACAGAACATGGGCTAAGGGTGGTTGGTGAACACCGAGAGACTCCGGAGAGATTGATACTGACCCAAGCTATGCACCGGGGTCAGCAGGCAGGGATGTAGGGGGAGCATCCACCTCAACGGGGACGAGGAGGAAGAGGATGGGTAAGCCCCATGGTCAGAAGAAGAAGAAGCGTCGGTTGACCTTCATCACCACCACAACCACCACATCCACCACAGCTACCACAACCACCACCATACCTCCCACCACAGTACACATTCCATCCACCACCATATCCTTTACTCCCACATCACCTCCACCATTTCACAGACCTATCTTCACTACAGCCACCACCACCACCACTTCACACCAAGAAGGACCCTCAGCCCATCCCTCACATACTTATGGATCACCTCTACCTCCAATGGGGGTAGAGGAACAGCTATCTGCGCTCAACAGGATGGTGATGCGCTTACTGGCTACAGATGAGGAGAAGGCGGCCCAAATCCGCCAGCTTACTGACCTGACTGCTGCACAATCTCACCAGATTGCAGAGCAGGCTCGAGTTATAGAGGAGCAGGCCCAACAGATGGCTGCTCAGGGCACTAAGATAGCCCAACTCCAAGCACATAATGTCACATCAAGCAAGAAGATAGAGGAGTTGGAGGAGGCAAAGAAGACTATCATGTTAAATCTGAAAGGATCTAAAGAGGAGCCTTGAAGATCAAGGAAGGGGACAGAGATGATGATGATGAAGATGATGATGAGGATGATGAGGGTGATACAGAGGAGAATGAGGAAACCGAAGGAGATAGGACAGAGGAGAAGGACGATGATGATGAAGCAGAGGGAGGGGATGCAGCTGCATCGGCCTCTGCTTCAGGTCAAGAGAAAAGGTCAAAGAACAGACAAGACCAACCAGCTTCTACTTCTGCTCCTCCAAGTGACGAGACGATGATATAGGATAAAAGTAAAGACTAGATGTTTATGTATTTATTTACTTTTGTATTTGAATCCTGTATTGAAAATGATGTATTGAATGTTTATATTAAGTTAATGCATTTCTGTTTGATTAATTACTAATGATTTATGTGTTGAATATTTAAATCAAACATATCCAAATTACCAAAGAGATGAGTTTGATGTTGCTCCCCTTCAGCAGGTCAAGACTCAGCTAACAATGATTCTTGATCTGCAAGGGATTGTTAGGAGGTCAGTGAATTATACCCCTGAAGAAAAGGAAATAATTCATGACCTATCAAACGAGCAACTCGCAGAGATTTTCAAGCTAAATCCAGATGAGATAGTGAAAGATGCTCCGACATGCGATTTGACTAGTGACGAAGAGCTCAACGATGTTGATGAAGTCGAGATCGAAGATGTCACTGCCGAGGATTACCCTCAGTACGCTGACAATGAGGGTAATGTGGTCCCCAATCTGGGTGAATCCCTTGTCAGTGATATTTTTGAGGTGTTGAACAACATGGAGCAAGAAACAGAGAAAGCAGTAGGAACAGCCCAAGCGTCAAATGATGATGTCGACATTCGAAAGGCTGAGTGGGCTACATGTTTTGAAGAAGTTAGAGCCCAACGTGCTGCACCAAAGAAGGATGCCTACACCAAACTCTACAGAGTCAAGAAACATCACAAGGTGTCAGGAAGGATCATAGCATGGGCGTATTTTGAGGATCTTAATGCTTATGCGGTTAAGAGAGAACAGGGCATAGAGTACTTCATATTCCACATGATGTGAAGACTCTACCAGGTTTTGAGCTCAACCAGTTGCTAAGCTAAAGCTTTTGTATGCTGAACCGAGGAAGATGTCAGGTTGGTTCGAGGCTGCCCTAAAGAAGGAGTACCACACCAGATGGGTAACTTTAGACCCCAACAGCCTACTAGGTATATCAGAAGGTCTGAGGTTGATGCCATTACTGGCAAGCCCAAGATAGTGTTGAAGTGGAATCCTCCACGCACAATGTCAAGAATCACACTCAGGGAAATGCCACAGGACTTCACTCCACATTTTAAGTGGTGGTACTATGATTGGCGAACAGCTGAAGCGGTCATAGTCCTAAGCAAAGAGGGACAAATGGATACGATCAGGGTATTCGACCCGATGTGGCTTACTAACTTGTCGGATAATGATGTCTATGCACTATACAAGTGGCCACTGTTCTATGATACGCAAGATATTGTACAAGCCCTCTAGTTCCAGAACGTTATACGACTGTGCTTCGCATTTGAGATTCACACGGGAGTCACAAAAGAGGAGAAGTACAAGAAATACAAGGAGGTTATGCAAAAAACAAGAGATTAGAGAGATCTAGGTCCAAGGGGGAGTTTGTTGATACATGTATGTCCCTAGATCATGATATGAATGTAATAGATCTTGTTTGTCTCATTCTGAGGTAATGCTTGCAATGATTAATGAAATGATATTATTTATTTGTTAGCTATAATGTTTAATATTTCATTAATGAGTCGACATTGAATTGGTTAATTAGGTTTGTGGTTGTTTGAATTGTTACACATAATGTTATATTAATTAATACATTCAAACTTAACAAAATGAAGTTCTCATGCGAATGGCCCATGCGAATGGACCATACGCGTGAATAACTTCATACGAATGACTCAGTCGCACGACTGAACCAGGAGACTGGATCAGTCATATGATTGTAACATAAGATTGGCTCAGTCGCACGACTGAACACTCAGTCGTGCAGATGAATCAACCGCATGGTTCAATCGCACGACTGAACCATACTAATGGTTCAGTCGCACCAATGAACAATACTAACATATAAATACAACCCAATTCGTGGAAAAACGAGAGCATTCGTTAATTACGATTCCAGACGTACCCTAGCCGTCCAGAAGCCTCCCAATTCGTTTCTCCAAGTTCACAGAACACATTAGATCGATTCCCAATCGACGTCTAACGTTAGATTCAATTCTTGATTGATTATTCGTGTGTTCTCACTGATTGGATCACCAATCAAATAGGATTCCGCACTATTTGATCTGGTTTACACGCTAATCACTAGGTATTTCGTTCAAATACCCAGGTCCTAACATTCTTTAAAGCCTAGAATATTTGGTGATACATTATTCATATCTCCGCATACAAAATGTATATTTGCGGATGCAAAGTTAGTAGTTGTTGAACTATTTATTCTTGGAGGATCAGTAGATAAGGCACTTCATTTTAATTTGGGGGAACAAATGGATAGTATATATCATCAGATCCTGCATTATTCAAATCACCAGAGTTAAATGACTCTGTCAAAGAATCTATATCAAACAACCATGATGATCTTTTAACTAATTTAGTAAATACGGATTCATCAATGGATACACTAGGAGTTTCTCCCACAGTGTTGTGTTGTGGCATGTAGATCCTCTAAGATTTAGATGTTGAAGAATATCTAACAAAGAAACCATCATAGGCCTTTTTAAAAATTTTTCCCAATTGTTCTTTTATGTTTAAAACATATGAATGACACCTAAAAGCTCTAAGATATCCTATATAGGGTTTTCCTTTAAATAAAAGCTCATAAGGTGTTTTGTAATGGTTTTTGACAATAAATGTTATATTTTGAACATTGCATGTTGTATTCACTGCCTCAGCCCAAAATGTGATAGACAAGTGTGAATGAGCTAGCATTATTTTGGCTCCTTCAATAAGTGCTCTGTTTCTTCTTTCAGCCACTCCATTCTCCTTTGGAGTTCTTGGTGCACTGAATTTCCTTGCAATACGTTTATTCCTGCAAAACGAATCCAAGACAAAATTTACAAATTCAGTCCCATTGTCACTCCTAAAAATTTTAACTTTTAAATCAAGTTGATTCTCAATCTTGATGACAAAGTCCATTAATGTTTCTGATGTTTCATGCTTTTGTTTTAAGAAGAAGACCCATGTGAATCTAGTGAAATCATCAACTACCACAATACAATATTGCCTTTTTCCAATGCTCATCACATTGGTTGGACCAAATAGATTCATGTGAAACAATTTGAGTGGTGTAGTGCTTGTACTGATAGTTTTGGATTTATGAAACACTCTGTGTTATTTATTTTATAACAAGGAGAATCATGGTTTGAACAATAAAACTCTTTCTTTGGCAATTCAATGACTATCATTTTCACCGATGTTTTCATATTCTTCATGTTAGAATGGACAAGCCTTCTATGCCACAATTGAGATTCATCTTCTGGTGACTTAGATAATAGGCATGTCTCATGTGTTGTGAGAGAGATGTTGTTCACATCCAAAACATATGTGTTTCCTTTTCTTGATGCTTTAAGAAGGACCCAATCTTCTCGAATAGAAAAAAACATAGCTTAAGAATGTAACAGTTAGTGTTATCAAATAATATGGTATAATTTTGATCACAAATTTAAGACACACACAGTAAGTCATATTGTAAATTTTCACAATAGTTTACTTTCTCAAATTTGAGCACACTATTAGTTATCATTCCTTCACCAACAATTTTACCTCCTTTCTTATCCCCACCAAATGCCATATATGAAGCATTTTAATGTTTGAAGTCATGGAGAAGTGAACAGATTACTGTCATATTCCTGGAACAACCACTGACAACATACCACTTGTTATCAGTTCTCTAAGATTGTTCCTACACACAGAAATAAAACAATTGGAATTGACAACCCATGCCCTAATGAATTTGAGTTTGCCCGAAGTGTGTAAAGTTGATACTCCTTCATGAATAAGTCTTGATGTTTTAGTTTTAGTTTTGTTGATTCATTATCACTTGTTGTAGGAGAGAATGATTATGTTGAAAATAATGTTAATGAACTAGTCCTGGTTTCTCAATCTCTTCTTCATTCACCTTAATTTTGTTCAATTGACGCATTGGTTTTGATAATGATTTTTGATTGTTGAAAGTATCACTATCCTTTGATTTTGATTGAGGTACATGAATTCCCTTTTCAAAATTATCAGATAAAGCATCATCAACATTTGTTTCCTTTTCTGTCAAATCCATCTGTTTTTGAGGTGTTTTTGATTGCTAGAATGTTGTTCTATTCTTCACAGGTTGAACATCAGTTGGTGTTTTCTCATTTGGTTTATGATTGTCTCTTCTTTGTGCTCTTTGTCTGTTCTTTTTATTGAAATAACATTCTTGAGTGGAATGGTTATTTTTGTTACAAATAGCACAATGCTTATTGAAGTAAAAGTCAAACGTCATATGATTGTTCATATTGCACATACAACAATAACTACTGAAGTAACACTCACCAGTATTATGTCTCTTCATGTCACACCATTTGCAATACATCTCCTTTGATTCTTTGTTAGAATCAGTTACTTCTTGTTTGTCAACTTCTGAAATTTAGCATCCTTTTTCAGTTTTGCAGTTGATTTGCTTGCTGTTGGCTTTTCTTTTTGTAGATCATCTACTGAAACAGTATGAACTACTAAGGTTTCTTCTTCCGCAGATCTTCTACCGAAGAAGGATTCTTCTGTGTTTGATTTTCTATTGAAGGTTTCTTTTTCCGCAAATCATCTACTGAAGAAGGTTTATTCTTTTGCTGAAGATCAGCTCATAGTTTCTTCTTTGCTTTTTCCACAGATGCTTTGTGTACTTCTTTAGTAGAGTCACACTCTTTAATTACTTCTTGTGATAGTTTTTGTTGCTGGTGTAATTCTTTAATACCTTCATTTAGCTAGCTATTCTCTTTCAAATAGTGTTCAACATGTTTTATTATTTTGGAGGATATTGCAACTTTGTTTCTTCAAGAACTTTTTGAATGTTTGTTTCAAAAACAAAAATCTTACCCTAGTTTAATAGATCATCATCTTTTTCATCAGAATCATGTAGGTCATCACACTCATCAATGTCAAATTCTGAATCCTCTTTATTGATCTTTTCTCATTTGGAAGACTCAGTTTCATTCACCTTAGTTCTATTATGAATATTTTGTTGATTAGAATTTAATTCAAACTTGGTGCTTGGCACAAAATGATTTGATAAGTTATTTGTCATTGATTCAGGAAAAGGTGTGTAGTTATTGTTTCTAGGTGGTGCCACAACATTATATCCTAATCCAAAGCTCTTCTTTGATTTAATATGAGAATTTAATAATTTCTCATACTGCTTAGATGAAAGTTGAAACTTCTGAATTTTCACTTTAGTTAGTTCATGATCAACCATGGATTTAGTAAAGGAAGTTGTCAGATGCTCAACTTGTGCCTTTAAACTGTAATTTTCTAAAACAATTTTATCTAAATCCTTTTGTAAAAAGTTAATTTTCATTTGATATAATTTATGTTCTCTTATTTGATATTCATTCAAAATCATTGTTTCTTTAACTTTATTTGTAACGCCCAATTATTTTTTTAAAGATAAAGAAAGAAAAATAAAGTGAAGAAAATGAAAGGAAAGATATTTTATTCAAGTTGAGGGGTAAAAGTGACAAAAGGACAAAAGGTTTGAAAAGTGGATGTAAAAGGTGATGGCCGCCCATCACTCTTTCTACACCCACCCAATTCTCGGATGTTAGAAAGAGAGAGTTGCAAAGCAGAAGTTTCAGATTTATGAAGAAGAACAAGCTGAAATTTTGAAATCAAGGTAAGAATTCATGGTTTTTAAGTGGTCTTAACTTGCCTTGCCTCGGTAGTATGCTTATGTGTGTTGTCTGTGTTCGGATGTGTCTGTTTAGTGGGTTTCTAGGCGGTTGAACTCAATTACAGACGAGTTTGGAAGAAGCCATACTCAAGAGCTGCAATGGTGAGTTCTAGGACCCCTCTTGTACTGGTTTTTAACTGATTTTGGGGCTGCATATGCATGAATGTATGTTTTTATAAAACTGGGTTTTATACCCGTATGATTTACTATGTGTATATTGCTGTAAGGATGTGGTGTTGGGCTATGTTCATGCTTGATGTTCTTATGGTTGTGTTTCTAAGGCTTAGAAGGTAAGATTTAAACTTTGAACATAATCTTAAATCTTCAATTCTCTCCACTTTCTCTCTAAAGTCTCTCTCTAGAATTTGGGGCGTTGAGTTGCAAATGTGAGTTTTCTCAAGCTGATCCGTTTATATATATACCGGGCATTCTCGGGACCTTTTACTCGCCAAACACATAATCCACGAGGTCTACTCGGTCCATACTCCATTACCCACTTATTTCTTTAAATAATCTCGGCTAAGCCCATAATTATTAATTGGCTCGGGTCGACTTTATTTCGGGCGTTACATAAATCAAACGTCACCCGCATAAGAGGGGAGAAGTTGTAATGACCACTTTTTGGCCATGGACAAACGATTGAAGAGACTCTGTGTCATTCTCCTCAGAGACCAGAGTGACGTTTGTCTAGAATTGGTTAAGGGATTCGGCATATATGGTGGGATTTACCAGAAACGCCGTTTTGTAGGGTGACTGAACCATTAAATCAATGGCGTTGTGAAACTTGGTCCAGTATGGCGATTTTGTGAGATGTGCGACACAGTTGTGTCGAGGTTTTAGTTGCATGGTCGCCATTCATGAAGAGAGGGTAGAGAGTTTTTGAACGTTAGGTTTGAGAAGAGAAGATACAAACTCTAAAGGTGGGATAAGGTATTTAAAGGGTCGGGTTAGAAAACGACTGAAGGTTTTGGTGTGTGTCATCAGTTGTTGAAACTACTGATGACGTGGTATTAACTTTCAGAGGTTTGAAAAGACTGACCGTATTGGTGTGATCAGTAGTTGTTATAAAACAACTGAAGATGTGGTTTTAACTGTCAGACGTTGAAACAGCTGAAGTCTCTGATTTTGTCATCGGTAGTTATAAAACTACTGAAGACAATTTTGACTTCAGGTGATCAAACAACTGAAGACTTGGTATTAGTCATCAGTAGTTGTGAAACTACTGAAGACTTTGGTTTTACCATCAGTTGTTGTAAACAACTGAAGACTTGGTGTTAGTCATCAGCAGTTGTGAAACTACTGAAGACATGGTATTGCTTCAGTTGTTTAGAAGGAAACAGCAGTTGTAGAAACAACTGAAGAGAAATTACTCATCAGCTGTTTTCGTCAATTCTTAACTTTTCAGCTGTTTCATACTGTCCTCAACACTTACTCATCAGACTTTTCATCTGCTTTTCAGGTGTTTCATAGGACGTCAGTACTTAACTGTTTTTACTGATTTCAGTAGTTGTAACTACATCAGTAGTTTAGAACAGATAAAGTACTTCAGTACTTGTGAGGCACTTAGCCTTTAGTAGTTATAAAACTACTGAGGGTAAAAGAACTCATCAGTACTTATATGTGACATGGTTACCAATGATCATCAGTACTTATTACTGAGATCATCAGTAGTTGTCACTTATTCTAGCTGCAACATACCAAGCCTTAACACCAGGTTGTGGAAAGTTGAACTATCCAAAGGCTTAGTAAAAATGTATGCAAGCTCATCAGCACTAGGCACAAACATAGGATTAATAAGACCCTTTTCAAAACAATTTCTTAGAAAATGATGTCTAATTTCTATATGATTGGTCCTAGAGTGCTGGACTGGATTTTTGACAATGCAAAGAGCTGAAGCACTATCCATTAATAACGGAGTCTTAGTCTCTGTAATTCCGTAATCCAAAAGTTGATTCTGAAGCCAGAGGACTTGTGATGTACAACTTGCAGCAGCAATGTACTCGGCTTCAGCAGTGGATGTAGCAACAGATGTTTGTTTCTTACTCTGCCAAGAAATCAAACAGTTGCCTAGGAATTGACATCCACGAGAAGTTGATTTCCTGGTCAACTTACACCCTGCATAGTCACTATTATAGAAGGAAACTAATTTGCAAGAGTGCCCAGTGGAATACCATAAACCTAGAGATTGTGTACCTTGCAAATATCTAAAGATCCTCTTGACTGCAATCAGATGAGACTCCTTAGGTGCAGCCTGAAATCTAGCACAAACACATGTAGCAAACATAATATCTGGTCTAGAAGCTGTTAAATACATCAAGGACCCAATCATACATCTGTAAAGTGTTTCATCAACCACTTTACCGTTCTGATCTGTATCCAGTTGTGTGGTGCTGCACATGGGCGTAGAACAGGGCTTACAGTTTTGTAAATCAAACTTTTCCAAAAGATTTTTTGTGTATTTGGACTGATGAATGAAAATTCCATCAGCCTTTTGCTTGATTTGCAAACCCAGAAAGAACTGTAATTCTCCCATGGCACTCATTTCAAACTTCTGTTGCATCAACTTTGTAACGGCATCACACAATTGTAGATCAGAGGATGCAAAAATAATATCATCTACATAAATTTGAACAAGTAGATTATGCTGCCCAGCTTTCTTAATGAATAAAGTCTTATCTATGGAGCCTCTAGTGAAATTATTTTCCAGAAGAAAGTTTGATAATGTCTCATACCAGGCTCTAGGAGCTTGTTTCAACCCATAAAGAGCCTTATCAAGCTTATACACCCAATTAGGATGTCTATTCTCCTCAAAGCCTTGTGGTTGACATACATGAACCTCTTCTTTAATTTTCCCATACAAAAATGCACTTTTGACATCCATTTGAAAAACTTTAAGGTTTTGATAAGCAGCATAAGCTAAAAATAATCAAATTACTTCCAGTCTGGCTACAGGGGCAAAGGTTTCATCATAATCAATACCTTCTTCTTGCGCAAACCCCTGAACAACCAGTCTAGCCTTGTTCTTAACAATAAGCCCATTTTCATCAGTTTTGTTCCTAAACACCCATTTAGTGCCTATTGCACACTTACCTGGAGGTAGAGGAACCAGTTCCCACACTTGCTGTTTCTTGAGCTGAAGAAGCTCAAGCTACATGGCATCAACCCATCCATTGTCCTTTAAAGCAATGTGATAATTCTTTGGCTCTTGCTGACTGATGAAGAGAGCATAGAAGCAGAAATTTGACAATTGACTTCTTATTGATACGCCAGCAGTGATATCACCAATGATTTGAGACATAGGGTGATTCTTCAAATCTTGATACATAATGAGATCTGTGCAAGTGTTTGTAGCAGGCTCAGCAGCAATAGATGGTGATGGTGAATCATTTCCTTGAAACCAATCAGTGGATGGTAATTCAAAGGAAGTTGAATTTGAAGAAATCTTATGAGCATTTGTTGTGGATGGTGATACTGGAGCTACAGGACCATCAGGTCTAGCTGAATCAGGCAGTTGATCACTAAACCTGAAGAGGTGAGTACTACTATCATCATCATCATCAGCACCAGCAGAACCACCACGTGGTGAACTGTTGACAGGAGCAACAGCAGGAATTTGATAAGGAACATATTGCAGTATGTCCAAATCAAATATCTCCACAGGGCTTTGTGGAATCTTGTCCTTTGGATATTCATTAAACTTAACATGTAGAGTCTCTTCAACTATCTTTTTTCTACAGTTGAAGACTCTGTATGCTTTGCAAGTTGATGAATAACCATCAAAGTACCTTGCATCCACCTTAGGATAAAATTTTTGGAGTTGATCCCGTGTGTTGAGAATGAAACAAGGACACCCAAATGCTCTGAAGAATGAAATTAGAGGGGCCAAATGATGAAGAACTTCATATGGAGTCTTCATCAACCTCTGATTTACTAGAACTCTATTCTGTACATAGCAAGCTGTATTGACAGCTTCAGCCCAAAAAGTCATTGGCAGTCCAGAATCAGCCAACATGGACCTTGCAGCTTCAATAAGGGTCCTGTTCTTTCTCTCCACTACTCCATTTTGCTCAGGAGTTCTTGGGATGCTATACTGCCTCTTGATTCCCTTTGATAAGTAAAACTCATCAAGTGTGTGGTTTCTGAATTCAGTACCATTGTCACTCCTCACACACTTAACTGGTAGGGAATACTGCTTCTCAACGTGTAACACAAAGTTCATAATGGACTGCGCAGCCTCATCCTTTGAATGAAAGAAGAAAGTCCATACAAATCTGTAGCAATCATCCACAATTACCAGACAGTATTTCTTCTTAGCCATACTCATCACTCTCACAGGACCAAAGAGATCCATGTGGAGATGCTGTAAGCAGGCAGTGGACTTAGGTTCTTCTATGAAGGTAAATGAAGCTTTGTGCTATTTTCCTTTTAAACAAGCAGTGTAGTTATCTTCACACTTGAACTCCTTCATAGGCAGTCCCCTTACTAAACCATGGTTTATCAGCTGATTTATGTTTTTGAGATTAACATGACCCAGCCTTCTATGCCATAGAATAGATTCTTGAGGGGAAGCCTTGGAAAATAGGCAAGGATGGCCTTTGAGATCTATTTTCTTGGAAAGATCTAAGGCATACACTCTTCCTGTCATGTTGGCCTTGAGGAGAGTGTGTTCATCCAACACCTTATCAATCAAACTTAGAACTTTGGATGACAGAATCCGACAGTTCTGACTGGTGAAAAGAGCAACATGGCCTTTGTCACACATTTGACTGACACTCAAGAGGTTATACTTGAGATTTTCCACATGGTTAACATCATTAAACTTTATTTCCCCATTGGAAACAAAGCCTTTGCCGATGATGTAACCCTTTGCATCATTGCCAAATGACACAAACCCCTTCCTTCCTTGAGAGTAGTCATTAAGAAGTGATCTGTTTCCTGTCATATGCATAGATCCTCCACTATCTACATACCAGATGCCTCTGAGGTATGTTGAAGAACCCTGCAAAATACAACAAATTAGTTAGATTTTGACACCCAAACCTTTTTGGTCTTGGGCCTGTTCTCATCAACAGATGGTAAACTAACATGTTTGTTGGAAACAACAGCCTGAGAGGAAGAAACTGGTGAAGAAAAGGAATCCTTTGGCTTGGACCTCCTTTTCTGTGGTTTCAACATAGGAACATCTAATTGGTTAACTCTTCCCAATAGATGTTGAACCATCATAACCAGCTGTGTCTGATTTTGTGATAAGGCTTTCAGCTCTTCAGATACATTGGCATTGGAGTTTGATAAGTTCCTATGTTGCACCTTCTTCTTTTGAGCAATCTCAGCTGTTACCTGTTTAACCCCTTCCTTTTTGGATTTCTTTTTGGACTTAAGGGTTACAGGATTTCATGTTGCTAGTACAAATGTGGCTTCAAACTCACTTTTCATTTTAACCATTTTCTCTTTAATTTCATCTTTATGTTTGAGTTTGGATCCCCTTTTGTACCAACAATCATTTGTAAGATGATTGAACAAACCACATACTTCACATGGTTTCTTCTTCATCTTATGTTGATCATCAACTAAAGAGAATGAAACTACTGAAGACTTGCTCTTCAGTACTTTGGAAGCATTATTTGCTTTCTTGACTTCCTCTTTAGTAGTCTTCAAACTCTTTCTACTGACAGTTTTCTTCTCTTCAGTGCTGACAGTAGTTGGAGTTTGAACTTCAGGTGTTAAATCTTGCTCTCCAGTCCTTTCAAGACTTCCAGAAATAGCTCCTGAGTTGATCATCTCTTTGATCATGTGAGTGTCAGCAGTGGAACCATCAACATCAGCTGATGGGTTCTGAGAGGGCTTAGTGCTGACTTCAACTTTTGATGATGCTATATCAAAAAGTGAATCACATGATGAGGTGGATTGGTTATTGCTTTCTCCATCAGATTTATTCTGCTCTTGAAGCAAAATCTGTAGGAGGAGCAGTGTGATTATAACCAATACCAAACTTCACATTGGAAGCAGATTGCTTACTAAGAAGCATTTCAAAACCTTTGCATGATTGTACCGATCGATCACACTCTACCTGGGTGACTACAACGGTTTCTTTGAGACTTCTCTGGTCTTCAAGAATAACCTCTAGCTTGGCCTTTTCATCATTTAATTGGCATTTGAGCTTATAAATCTCATCATTTTTACTATTAAGAGCAGACTGAAACTCAGCTTTTCTTTTGGAAATGGTTTTCTCAAACTCAAGTTTTTGATTTATTAATGCTACATTTGCCTCTTTAATGGAGACAAAGGCAGCCATGCATGATTCAGAACATAACCTGGCTTTAGCCTCTGAAGATACCTAATTTACCTGTGAAGATGATGCATTTAAGCAGGAACCCTCAGTAGACTTCAGTGCCATGAGAGCCAGATTCCCAAAAGGACTATCACCACCATGTTGACCAGCACCTGTGAACAGTTGTTCATGACCAGACATGTCATGCGGTAAACTGCTCCAGTCAACAACTCCAGGGGTGAAGAAGCTGTGTTGTTGAGGTTGAGGAGGTTGATGAGATTGAGATGGTTGAGGTTCTGGTAGTGCATGAGGTTGTGGTACTATAGGAACTTGAACTTGATTTGACTGTGGCATGTAATAACAAGGGTAAGGATATGGCATTTGACCCTGAGGAACAAAATATGCAGGAGATTGTGGTTGAGAATGATGACTAGAATTGACAGGATGTTGCCCTCTGTGTTGTTGACTATTGCCAGGGAATGTCACAAAAGGTGCAGAGGAATTAGATCCAGATGATCTGCATTCTCTAGCAAAGTGTCCAAGCCTGTGGCATTTGTGACACTTCAACTTACCTTGTCAAAACCAACTTTGGTTTTGCCAGAGAGTCCTGGGAACTTTCTTCCAGTTCTTTTGTAGAACTTCTGAGATCTGATATTTATCAAGGCCATTTGGCTCAAAATATCCATCTCTTCTAAGTCATCATCAGCAATCCCCTTGAGATCATCCATGATGAAGCATAGATTGTCATTATTACACCTAGTAAACTGACTATCAACACTCACAAACGCAGAATCAGAAGTGTTTGAGGAGAAATCAATATGCTCATCATACTGGCATTCAGATGAAGCATATTCTAACTCATGACCAACCAAGGCAGTATTGCCTGGTACAAACTCTTCAGTGAGCTTTCCAGATGAAGACAGTTTTCGTTTCTGTTCTATCTCTCTCTCAAATGTGAGCAATTTCCCATGGAGTTTGGTGAGAGATAGTTTGTCCAAATTTGCACTAGAGCGTAGGACAATAGTATATGTGTCCCATCTCTCAGGCAGTGATCTGAGAAATCTGTTATTCATCTGGATATTGGTGTACTCAAGTTTGACCATTTTTAATTCAGAGATCAAACAAGAGAACCGCTCAAACTGTTGAGTCAGTGTCTCACCCTTTCTATGAGAGAATGTCTGGTATTGTTGGGCAAGGATTTCTCTATTATTTGCCAAGACCTCATCTGTTCCTCCAAATTGTTCTTTCAGGGCATTCCAGAGGTCATGGGCACTTTCATGATGCATTAGCCCAGAATAGATTTCATTGGACAGTGCCATGGCCAGAATTCCACGGGGTTTTGCATCAATCTCAAACAACTTCTTATCCTCATTTGAGTATTGCTCCCTCCTCTTCGGAACCATTTGATTGGTTTCCGGGTTATTCACCATAGGCTTGTGTGGACCATGTACCACTGATGTCCAACAACCTACGCTGTTAACAGACAGGTGATGGAGCATTCATTGTTGCCATATTGTATACTCATTCCTAACCAGCATTGGAGGCTTGGTTGAGGAACCAGTATTGTGAGGATCATTGGAAGGAGTAGTCATTTTCAGTCCAAATACAATTTAATTCAAGCTTTTAAACGTTTTTACATAGACCACAACAGACTCAATGAAAACCAAGAGAAAATCTCAGGATGAATGACCAGAAACACAGAAAATTCAATCTCTATAACCGTTTCATGCAAAACACAAAAATGCTAATTCAATCAAACTTGGATCTTGAATAGCAGTTTCAATGATCAATTATTAGATCGATCAATGATTAACCTGCTCTGATACCATTTGTCAGGATCAGTGATCACAAGTTTAATGTATTAGAGCGTAACGCAGCGGAATAAGTCAAGAATTAGACAAATTGTAGCAAGAATTTGATACTCGTATGCATTAAGAACAAATACGGTTATAACGAGAGAATATATTTCTGTAACAAGGAATGTTTCTATGATATCAAATATTTCTTATCAAATCATTCTCGCTTATTACAATAGGTTGACACTCCTTATATAGAGTGCAATCGCTGCTGTTATCACGGGAAAGTGATAACTGGCAGATCTCTTACAAAAATAACTAACTCTTAACAAACTACTGAAATGTTCACAACTACCGAGAACATATCAGAGTGTTAAGTACAAAATATGAAACTACTGATAAGAAACTACTGAAACTACAACGACTGAAGAACAAGCTCTTCAGTCGTTTTACAAACTACTGAAAAACATAAAACTACTGATGACCACAACAACTGAAGAAGTATTCTTCAGCTGTTGTGTCAAACTACTGAACAGATAAAACATAAAACTACTAAAGGGTAAACCGTCAGAACTACTGAAGAAGACCTCTTCAGCTGTTGTGACAACGTCTGATACTTTGGTCTTTAGCACTTGTGTCTTCAGACTTTGTCTTTAGCACTTGTGTCTTCAGACTTTGTCTTCAACACTTGTGTCTTCAGACTTGGTCTTCAGCACTTGTCTTCAGACTTTGTCTTCAGCACTTGTCTTCAGACTTTGTCTTCAGCACTTGTCTTCAGACTTTGTCTTCAGCACTTGTCTTCAGACTTTGTCTTCAGCACTTGTCTTCAGACTTTGTCTTCAGCACTTGTGTTCAGACTTTGTAATCAACTGTTGTCTTCAGCTGTTGTGGTCTTCAGTAGTTGTTATGACGTCTGTGGGACTTAAAGGTTTTCTGATCCGGATCATTGGTTCTTTTGGTCCAACAATCCACCCTCAATCTCTCCTTATTCAAGATCAATGAATACAGCTGGTTTCTTCAATTGTGCCTTAGCTTTTTCATGTTCTTCCAGGAAATCTGCTATTGCAGCAAGACTTCTTGGATCATCTGGTTTGGTTTTCTTTGCTGGTTCTTCTTCATTCATGGGTCTTTTTCCTTTAGCTTACTCAAATAAATATTTTCTCTTCCTGGTATTAGTTTGAAGGGGAGTACCAGAAGAGGATTCAACATTTTTATCACCTCGGGCAAATTTTCAGCCCTTTTTTGTACGTTATCTTGTTCATCAGCCTCTTTTTCTTCTTTTTCTTTTTGTTGTTCACAAAATGCTCTCATCATTTCTTTTGTTCTTCAGATAATGACACAGCAGGTACCATTTGGAACTAGAGATTGAGGAATGACTATAATGGGTTCAGTATTGGTCCTCTGGTCTGCAACAAAATCCCAAAAATCCTAATATATAGTGAATTCTTCGGAAGTAAAGATATGTAGAGCACTGACTAATTCTACAAATTCAGCTTGCTCAGTTCGAGTAGCATCTAATTGCCCAGAATAAACTACCATCTCTAGACTTGATTCTTCATTCCTTTTATTTTCTTGAGCATCAGCACATCTTTGTATTTCTATTAGCATCTCGAGTTTAGAAATTCTTTTATTTTGGCTATCAAGTTGACTTTGGAGATTGGAGATGATTTCTGCTTGTTCTTCAATCATATCTTCTTGCTCTTCTATAGCTATAGTTTGAATGGCAAGTATATCAACATGGCCACTTACTTCTTCTCTAGAATGGTTGAATGCAACTTTTAAGTTTTCAATCTCTTTCTCTTTCTCCTTCATTTCAGCTACGTGTTTTTCTTTAATATCTATTAACTCCTGCTCCTTTTCATCAAGCTCTAGAATCCTATCATGAATAATTCTAGCCCTCCTATTCAGTATCCTTTCCATCCTTTCAATTTTTATAGGAGCTCAGAAATTAACTCATCTTTTTCATCTAGTCTATTTATATTAGATTCAACAAAACTTTCTGAGGGAGCATTCTCAAAAGTGACTTTTCTTATTGGCATTTGAGCATGATGACCCTCCTCATCCGAAGATGACTTGGATGCTTTGGATGTGCTGGTTGAGTCTCCAAACTCAGTTGGGTTATCATGTGTAGGCACTAGATAGGCTGGTGAGTTTGGTGAGTCTTCAAGTGGTGATATTGGTGATTGATGTGGTGAAGATGTTGTTGGTTGGGCTATTGGTGATAAAGTAGGAGTTTTATAGGGAAATTGAAATGGTGATGGTTGTGGTGATGGTTGCGGTGATGGGACTGGTGATGGTACAAAAGGAAATGCATAGTCATGAACTTCAGGTTTAGTGTGAGAATCACCCCCTGCACCATCTTGGGGTGACATGGACCATTGCCTAATAGCACCATTAGCTTGCTCATCAGCAGCTTGTTCTTCTCCTTGTTCTTCTAGATTGATCTGTTGAAACATCCAAGGAAGAAAAGGTGAGTGAGATCCACTATAAAAGTTTCTGGGATCCCTCTTCTTAATGTACTTGTATGCTTTTGCATCATAATGAGGAATATCAAGCACCGGTCCCTCAATAGCAAGATATAGGAATGCTTCATTAATTAGACACTGGATGAATCTTGTGTACATCAAGAACTTGTATCTTCTCCCCTCTTGTATATTTGAAATTAGACAATTAAATACATAGGCATACATGTGAATGGTCTGTTTGTGTAGAGAGAACAATTGCTGAGGAAGTGGTGATTGGAATATCATTCCACCCTATTATTCTCTTCAATAAGCAGTGCTGAAATAGGTGGATTAGAAATCTCTAGTGCAAATCAACTAATCCTTTTACAATCTGTTTAGCTTCAAAAGCCCCTTCATACCCAATCTCAGCAAAGAAGGTGGTTATGTCTTCCTCATCCAGCTCTAGTGGTGCATAAGCATCATCACCAAAATGCAAGCATCTTCTTATAGAATCTTCAAAGATGCTCAGAGAATGATCATGATCAATTCTTCCAGATATAGTTCTAACACCATCTTCTTCAATCACTCCACCTGAATTCCAGAAAGATCTTATGAAGTTCTCATATATTATGGGTCTAACAGTGATAGCATGACCTCCAATAGTTGTAGAGATGAATCTAATCATATCTCTGAGACCCTCAACTTCTGGTACATCAGGGTCTAGAAAACGACTGACATTATGGAGCTTGCTCCATGAAAGATTTGCCATTTAATCTGCATAAGAGGCATATGTGTTAGTTTTGATGAGAAGGCATGTGAATAAATGATCAGTTTGACTTTTAATGGTCAAAGATGAACGTTTGAAGTCATTGTTTCATTATTGTCACATAAAATGGTGAATTTGTTGTGGAACAAGCACATTTTCTTTGTTTTTCAAGTTCAGATGAACTATTTATTAGATGGTACTTCATTATTTTATTACATATTTTCATTTTTTTCATCAGACTCTATACTTGTGATGAACACAACTATGAATGTTTTTCATGACGGATAAATTTCTCTTAGTTTGCATGTTGATTGATGTCGAAAATGTATAACATATCTTTGCATAAGTTGGATTTTGTGTGTTCTTCATTATCATTTGGTTCTTCATTCACTTTTGGTTCAACAGTCTGAAAGTTAGGTTATGAAAAATTTATTAAAATTTCACCTTTTTATCAATGCTACTGTTGTTTAGAATCGATTATAATAACAGGTTGATTTGAACACACTGAATTCTTTGGTTGTTGATGATGAAGATGATGAAATAAGGTTTACTATGTTTTTGCACTCGTCCCACTATGTAGTCTCTCAGATTTGAAAAGTATTAAATGACCCTTTGAAATTCCTTTAAATTGTCAAATAATGGCTTTTACAAAATTTTACTAGTTTCATAGAAAATGCGGTCACATTTTAAAGCACTATAGCAAATGCGGAAGTGGAATTTTAAGTCTTTTCGTCATCCGCATTTGTTTACTGTTGTAAATGCGGAAGTGTTTAAGTTGTGATTTTAAGCATCCGCATTTACACACTTTAGCAAACGTGGATGTTTTATTACTTCTGTTTTCTGCCATCCAGATTTGTGCATTGTGGCAAATGCAGAAGAACAAAGTTCATCGGCATCTGTGCACTGTAGCGAATGCGGGAGATTCCTTTAGTTTTCTTCCATCCGCACTTGAGCACTGTGGCAAATGCGGAAGAACAAAGTTCATCAGCATTTTTTTAGTGTAGCAAATGCGGAAGAATAATATCCACTTTTACTATTATCTGAATTGTTAGAAGAGATCACACTTTATTTTTATTTGATAATACATGAAAATTGAAGACACATATCTAGAAATGCGGATGAGTAAAACAAATGCGGATGTGTAAGTTCATCCGCATTGACAAATGCGTTTCGACACTTGAAAAACATTTTATCCGCATTGACAAATGCGGTAGAACATTTTTTGTTCCGCATAGGTTTTACCACTTCAAATTTTAGTGTATACTTGTGACACACTAATGTGGTAGAGAACACTTTTTGTCCGTATTAGTTTTACTTGGAAATAAAGAGCTACCCGCATTGGTTATATGCATGGGTTACCTTCACTCGCATTAACTTTTGGATTCTTTATGCCCAAGATCCAGAGAACATTGATGTGGTTAGTACGTTATGATCCATGTCGGGCCATACCCAATAACAAGCTTAGCAAACACCAAATATTATTGAATTGATGATATGATCATGCAATTAAATAAATATACCAATTTAGAAAATGGGTTTTCTAAATAAGTTGCATATGAGATTGAACAACTTATATGGATATTTTGTTCATGGATATTATTTGTAATGTTGTTTAATTTAGTTAAATAACATCAAATAATAGAAGTGTGTGTATGTTACATAATTAAAAGGTTAATTATATATCTATTTTAAAACATTGTTTAATAAAATTGGTTTTTGGTTTTGGGGGGAACCCTATCTCTAGAACAAGTTTCGGCCACCCCTTTTGGGTGTGTGTCTTGCTTGTTTTAGAAACAATATACTCCAAGAACTCACACACACTCTCCATCCTCTCATCTCTCCAATATGCAAGAACCTAAAGGAAAAACTCTCTCGAATCTAGAAGTAAATCTCGGCTGGAAAGCGGTTTTCAGCAGCTTGATCTCGGCTGGAAGGAAGGTTTTCAGCAGCCTTTCAAGGTTTGTTTTGGTGGTGAAATCCTAGAAACAAAGGTGCTTGCTTGGTGCTTGTGGGTATGGATGCTTAAGTACATCTTTCCTTGATGTTTTGGCTGTTCAACAACATCATCTTCTTCACCCAAAATCGTTTTTCTGCAGCTTCACTAAAGGTAGTATGTATGGCTTGTTTTGGGTTGTTATTTCTTGTTGATAGCTAGTTCATACACATATAAATGATCCTTATGTTCTTGGGTTTGTTGTTGTCATATTATTAGCCTTAATTTTTCAGATTTCAATGATAATTATAATTTTATATTCCGCTGCGTTTCTAATAGTTTGAAGGTTAAACTAGTTTGACTAAGGTCCAACAAACCCAACATTGGCATCTGGAGCCGGATATGTGGATGACTAGTTTCTTTTGTTCTTGTAAAATTGGTTTTATGGGCCTTTAACAACCTTATAGGGGGTGTTTTGTGGTGATGGTTATAAATCCCCAACCTTTCAAGGTTATATCTAACATGCTTGTGATTAAACCTTGAAAGAAAGATATCAAGTGGTTGATTATGTTTTTTTGTTTGGACAAAAGACCCTAAACTCTTGGTTTACGTTGGCTGAAAATTTAGTGTCATATGGGGATTTATTTGGTTCTTGAATGTTATATATGATGTTTCATATTGGTGCATAACCTAGCCTTAAACTTGGGTTGATTTGGTTTTGAATGGATGTTTGTTGTCGTTGATTTCATTCATAATGGTTGTAATATTATTCTTTTGTGTTTAGTATTTGGATGTAATTTATTTATTCATTCAATGGCAATGTAATAGACAGATTAAGTATGTTTTATTTTATTAGAATATTTGTATTAGGATATAAATTTTGTAAAAGAAGATGCACAAGATGGAAGCACGAAAGGAAGACACAAGAGAAGGACTTGAAGCATTTGGATGCAAGTTCAAGTGGGGGTCTTTGGAGATCTCATCTTTGTGTTGTGTTCAACCCTTAGGAAAGACAAAATGACAACACTTGTGATGGCAAACAAGTGTTGTCAACATAGTGGCTATGGTCATGCACATGTGGTTGTTTGATATATGCTTGTTTGATTATTCATTTTATGTTGATTGTTTGATATATGGATATGCTTAACAATCCAAATTAATTATCACAACAAGCTGAATTTTTTGGTTCCTAATCATTAAGTGACTAATAAAATGTTATTAAAAGGATATGATTTCAAAATAAAAGAGGTTTTATTAAAAGAGAACCATAGGGTACCATGTATTTGAAAACATGCGAATAGAAGGTACATGGAGTTTTGAGAAGTAGAATTAATGGAAACTAAAATCCCTTCAGAAACAAGTTAAACACCATCCTTTTACACGACACTCGAATCACTTGAGAAGTACTTGTGGGATAAAGGTCACCTAACCACTTTTAGGGAACTTGTGTGTTTGAGGTGAGCTTAACATATTTGTGGGATAAAGGTCACCTAACCGCTTGTATGTGTAAACTCACACCTGTGTGTAAGTAGGACGACTTGAATTGGAAACCATGTGCATAGGGTCACCGAAGCATGGCGTACAATGGTGTTGATGGGATTTTACATGCCGACTAAACATAAGATGTTTAACCGATCCCATAAAGCTAGAAGTTGCAATAGGTTGCAATTGTCAAATGTTGATTACCTTGTTAATTTAAATAACGGGATAAAGGTCACCTAACCATCATTTAAATGTAACGTTGGATTCTAGATATTAATTATTAATTGTCTATGAGACGTGTAAAGGGTATTAATAATTAAAATGCAATTTTTCAGAAATACTAAAATGAACTTTGTAATTTTGTAGAAATGGCCACAAACAATAATGCTACCACCCTGACCATCCCTATCCTATCACTGAGAACAATCAAAGAAGGGATCATCTTAACCCTAATAACTTTATGGACTAGTATCAAAACTTGAGAATTGTTCTCAAGTAAGAGAAAAGGGCCTATGTCCTTGACGATCCTTGTCCTTACCAACCTGACCCCGAGGATGTTGAGGACTACAACGATTGGCTTGAATACACTGAGGATTCCATGCAGGTTTCCTGCCTCATGTTGGGAACTATGATTCCCGAACTCCAAAGGGACTGGAACAACTTGGGGTATATGACATAATTACCCAGTTGAAGGAAATTTTCCTTCAACAAGCTAGGGTAGAGCGCTACGAAACGGTTTGAGCGCTACATGCATATCATATGGAAGAAACCCAATCGGCGTCATCTTATGTTCTTAAGATGAAATGCCACGTTGATTGCCTGGAGAGGCTTAATTGTCCCATCTGAAAAGAGCTAGCCACAGATTTGATCCTTAATGGCCTAACTAAAAGGTTTGAGGCGTTCATAATGAATTACAATATGAACGAGTGGGACAAGAGTATTGTTGGACCAAAAGAACCAATGAGCCAAGATCAGAAAACCTCTAAGTCCCACATGGTATCACAACAACTGCTGAAAGCCTCATCAGCAGTTTGACAAGTGCTGAAGACTTCAACAGCTGAAGATCAAGTGCTGAAGACTTCAACAGTTGAAGAACTAAAGTGCTGAAGTACAACAGCTGAAGAACACAAGTGCTGAAGCTGAAAGACCAAAGTACTAAAGTACAACAGCTGAAGAGTTTACAAGTGCTGAAGATCAACAACTGATGTACAAAGTCTGAAGACAAAGACTGAAGACATCAGCTGATGATATCTACTAAAGTCATCAGCTGATGAAACATCTGAAGGTCAAAGTCTGAAGATCAAGTACTGAAGCCTCAGTAGTTTGTCACAACTGCTGAAGAGTACTTCTTCAGTAGTTGTGATATTAGTAGTTTTATATTTCTAGTTTCAGTAGTTTTATAAAACGACTGAAGAGCTTGTTCTTCAGTCGTTGTAGTTTCAGTAGTTTCTAATCAGTAGTTTTATATTCTGTACTTAACGCTCTGATATGTTCTCAGTAGTTGTGAACATTTCAGTAGTTTGTTAAGAGTTAGTTATTTTTGTATTTGATCTGCCAGTTGTCACTTTCCGTGATAACAGCAGTGATTGTTGCACTCTATATAAGGAGTGACAACCTATTGTAATATGTGAGTGAATGAATGAATGAATGATTTGATTAGAAATATTCTATATCTATAAACATTCCTTGAAATCAGAAATATATATTCTCTCCCTATAACCGTATGTGCTCTTAATGCATACACGTATCAATTGCTTGCTACAATTTGTCTAATTCTTGTTCGTATTCCGCTGCTTTGAACTCTAATACATCAAACTTGTGATCGCTGATCCTGTCAAATGGTATCAGAGCAGGTTAATCATTGATCGATCTAATAATTGATCATTGAAACTGCTATTCAAGATCTAAGTTTGATTGAATTAGCTTTTGTTTTTGCAAGAAACGGTTATAGAGATTGAATTTTCTATATTTCTGGTGATTCATCCTGAGATCTTTTCTTGGTTTTCATTGAGTTTGTTGTGGTCGGTGTAAAACTATTAAAAGCTTGAATTAAATTGTTTTTGAACTGAAAATGACCACTCCCTCCAATGATCCTCACAATACTGGTTCCTCAACCAAGCCACCATTGCTGGTTAGAAATGAGTATAACATATGGCAAAGACGAATGCTCCATCACCTGTCTGTTAACAGCGCAGGTTGTTGGACATCAGTGGTACATGGTCCACACAAGCCTATGGTGAATAACCCGGAAACCAATCAAATGGTTCCGAAGAGGAGGGAGCAATACTCAGATGAGGATAAGAAGTTGCTTGAAATTGATGCAAAAGCCCATGGAATTCTGGCCATGGCATTGCCAAATGAAATATACTATGGGCTAATGCATCATGAAACTGCCCATGACCTCTGGAATGCCTTGAAAGAACAATTTGGAGGAACAGATGAGGTCTTGGCAAATAATAGAGAAATTCTTGCCCAACAATATGAGACATTCTCTCATAGAAAGGGTGAGACCCTGAGTCAACAATATGAGTGGTTCTCTTGTTTGATCTCTGAACTAAAAATGGTCAAACTTGAGTACACAAATATTCAGATGAATAACAGATTTCTCAGATCACTGCCTGAGAGATGGGACACATATACTATTGTCCTACGCTCCAGTGCAAGTTTGGACAAACTATCTCTCACCCAACTCCATGGGAAACTGCTCACGTTTGAGAGAGAGATAGAACAGAAGAGAAAGCTGTCTTCATCTGGAAAGCTAACTGAAGACTTTGTACCAGGCAACACTGCCTTGGTGGGTCATGAGACAGAATATGCTTCATCTGAATGCCAGTATGATGAGCATATTAATTTCTCTTCAAGCACTTCTGATTCTGCATTTGTGAGTGTTGATGGTCAGTTTACTGGGTGTAATAATGACAATCTATGCTTCATTATGGATGATCTCAAGGGGATTGCTGATGATGACTTAGAGGAGATGGATATTTTGAGCCAAATGGCCCTGATAATATCAGATCTCAGAAGTTCTATAAAGGAACTGGAAGAAAATTCCCAGGACTCTCTGGCAAAACCAAAGTTGGTTTTGACAAGAGCAAGTTGAGGTGTCACAAATGCCAAAGGCTTGGACACTTTGCAAGAGAGTGTAGATCAACTGGATCTAACTCCACTGCACCTTTGTGACTTTTCCTAGCAATAGTCAACAACACAGAGGGCAACATCCTGTCACTTCTAATCATCATCCTCAACAACAATCTCCGGCATATTTTGTTCCTCAGGGTCAAATGCCATATCCGTACCCTTGTTATTACATGCCACAGTCAAATAAAGTTCAAGTTCCTGTGGCACCACAACCTCATGCACTACCAGAACCTCAGCCATCCCAATCTCATCAACAAACTCAACCTCAACAACACAGCTTCTTCACCCTAGGAGTTGTTGACTGGAGCAGTTTACCAGATGACATGTCTGGTCATGATCAACTGTTTTCAGGTGCTGGTCAACATGGTGGTGACAGTCCTTTTGAGAATCTGGCTCTTATGGCTTTGGAGTCTGCGATACTTCATTTTCTAATGCCTCTACACCTCAGGTATCACAGGTATCCTCTGAGGCAAAAGCCAAATTATGTTCTGAAATGCATAGCAGCATTTGCTTCCATTAGAGAAGCAAATGTAGCTCTAATTAATAAGAACATTGAGCTAGAACAAATAATTTCCAAAAACAAAGCTGAGTTTGAGTCTGTGCTTAAAGATAAAAATGATGAGATTTATAAACTGAATTGCCAAATAATTGATGATAAGGCTAGAGAAGAGGTACTTCTAGAGAAGTACAAAGATCTCAAAGAAACCCTTGCAATTACCCAGGTAGAGTGTGATAGATGGGTACAATCATGCAAAGGTTTTGAAATGCTTCTTAGTAAGCAATCTGCTTCAAATGTGAAGTTTGAATTGGTTACAATCACACTGCTCCACCTACAGATTTTACCCAAGAGCAGAGGAAGAATCTGATGGTGAGAGTGATAACCAATCCATCACATCATGTGATCTACCTTCTGATAGAGCACAATCAGAAGTAGCAGTCAGCATCAAGCCCTCTTTGAACTTATCAGCTGATGTTGATGGTTCAAATGCTGACATTCACATGATTAATGAGTTGATCAACTCAGGAGTTAACATCTGTTGGGTAGAGTTAACAAACTGGTAAAATCAGACACAGCTGGTATGATGGTCAACATCTGTTGGGTAGAGTTAACCAACTAGATGCTCTTATGTTGAAACCACAGAAAAGGAGATCCAAGCCAAAGGACTCCTCTTCACCATCTTCTTCCCTCTCAGGCTGTTGTTTCAAATAAACCTGTTAGTTTACCATCTATTGATGAGACCAGGCCCAAAACCAAAAAGGTTTGGGTCTATAAAACTAACTGATTGTTTATTATTGCAGGGTTCTTCAATATGCCAAAATAGCATCTGGTATGTAGACAGTGGGGGATCTATGCACATGACTGGGAATAGCTCTCTTCTTCATGACTACTCTCAAGGAAAGAAGGGATTTGTTCTTTTGGCAATGATGCTAGGGGTTACATCATTGGTAAGGGCTTTGTCTCCAATGGAGAAATCAAATTTGATGATGTTAATCATATGGAAAATCTCAAGTACAATCTCTTGACTGTCAGTCAAATGTGTGATAAAGGCCATGTTGCTCTTTTCACCAGTCAAAACTGTAGGATTCTGTCATCCAAAGTTTTGCACTTGATTGACAAGGTGTTGGATGATCACACTCTTGAGAGCCAACAGGACAGGAAGAGTATATGCCGTAGATCTTTCTAAGAAAATAGATCTCAAAGGCAATCCTTGCCTATTTTCCAAAGCCTCTTCTCAAGAATCTAAACTGTGGCACAGAAGGCTTGGTCATTTTAATCTCAAAAACATGAATCAGCTTACCCACAATAGTTTAGTCAGAGGTTTACCAATAAAGGAGTTTCACTGTGATGAAACCTGCACTGCTTGTTTAAAAGGAAAACAGCACAAAGTATCATTCCCTCCTATTGAAGAGCCTAAGTCCACTGCCTGCTTGTAATTACTGCATATGGATCTATTTGGTCCTGTGAGAGTAATAAGCATGGCAAAGAAGAAATACTGTCTGGTAATTGTGGATGATTACTCCAGATTTGTATGGACTTTCTTTCTACATTCAAAGGATGAGGCTGCTCAGAAGATTATTCACTTTGTGTTGTATATTGAGAAGCAGTATTCCCTTCCAGTCAAGTGTATCAGGAGTGACAATGGAACTGAATTAAGAAATCATACACTTGATGACTTCTATCTTTCAAAGGGAATCAAAAGGAAGTTTAGCATTCCAAGGACTCCAGAACAAAATGGAGTAGTGGAGAGAAAGAACAAGACCCTCATTGAAGCTGCAAGGTCCATGCTGGCTGACTCTGGTTTGCCACTGACCTTTTGGGCTGAAGCTGTCAACACAGCTTGCTATGTGCAAAATAGAGTTTTAGTAAATCAGAGGTTGATGAAGACTCCATATGAAGTTCTCCATCATTTGGCTCCTCTGATTTTATTTTTCAAAGCATTTGGGTGTCCCTGTTTTATTCTCAACACAAAGGATCAACTCCATAAATTTGATCCTAAGGTGGATGCAGGGTATTTTGTTGGTTATTCATCTACTTGCAAGGCATACAGAGTCTTCAACTGCAGAACAAAGATGGTTGAAGAAACTCTACATGTTAAGTTCAATGAATCTCCAAAGGACAAGATCCACAAAGCCCTGTGGAGTTATTTGATTTGGACATACTGCAATATGTTCCTTATCAAACTCCTGCTGTTGCTCCTGTCAACAGTTCACCACCTGGTGGTACTGCTGATGATGATGATGATTGCAGTACTCACCTCTTCAGGTTTAGTGATCAGCTGCCTGATTCAGCTAGACCTGCTGTTCCTATAGCTCCAGTAGCACCATCCACAACAAATGCTGATGAGATCTCTTCGAATTCAACTACCTTTGAATTACCATCCACTGATTGGTTTCAAGGAAATGATTCACCATCACCATCTGTTACTGCTGAGCCTGCTACAAACACTTGCACGGATCTCATTGTGTATCAAGATCTGAAGAATCACCCTATGTCTCAAATCATTGGTGATATCACTGCTGGAGTATCAACAAGAAGTCAATTGTCAAAATTTTGCTTCTATGCTCTCTTCATCAGTCAGCAAGAGCCCAAGAATTATCACATTGCTTTAAAGGACAATGGATGGGTTGATGCCATGCAGCTTGAGCTTCTTCAGTTCAAGAAACAGCAAGTGTGGGAACTGGTTCCTCTACCTCCAGGTAAGTGTGCAATAGGCACTAAATGGGTATTTAGGAACAAAACTAATGAAAATGGGCTTATTGTCAAGAACAAGGCCAGACTGGTTGTTCAGGGGTTTGCACAAGAAGAAGGTGTTGATTATGATGAAACATTTGCCCCTGTAGCCAGACTGGAAGCAATTGGATTGTTTTTAGCTTATGTTGCCTATCAAAACCTTAAAGTTTTTCAAATGGATGTCAAAAGTGCATTTTTGTATGCAAAAATTAAAGAAGAGGTTTATGTATGTCAACCTCTAGGCTTTGAGGACAATAAACATCCTAATTGGGTGTATAAACTTGATAAGGCTCTTTATGGGTTAAAACAAGCTCCTAGAGCCTGGTATGAGACATTATCAAACTTTCTTCTGGAAAACAATTTCAGTAGAGGCTCCATAGATAAGACTTTATTCATTAAGAAAGCTAGGCAACATAATCTACTTGTTCAAATTTATGTAGATGATATCATTTTTGCATCCTCTGATCCAAAGTTGTGTGATGCCTTTACAAAGTTCATGCAACAGATGTTTGAAATGAGTGCCATGGGAGAATTACAGTTCTTTCGGGGGTTGCAAATCAAACAAAAGGCTGATGGAATTTTCATTCATCAGTCCAAATACACAAAAGATCTTTTGCAAAAGTTTGATTTACAAAACTGTAGCCCTGTTCTACCCCCATGTGCAGCACACACAACTGGATACATATCAGAAAGGTAAAGTGGTTGATGAAACACTTTACACATGTAGATTGGGTCCTTGATGTATTTAACCTTCTAGAACCAGATATTATGTTTGCTACATGTTTTGTGCTAGATTTCAGGCTGCACCTAAAGAGTCTCATCTGATTGCAGTCAAGAGGATCTTTAGATATCAGCAAGGCACTCGATCTCTAGGTTTATGGTATTCCACTGGACATTATGGTAAATTAGTTGCTTTTTCTTCGACAGTGACTACGCAGGGTGTAAGTTGACCAGGAAATCAACTTCTGGTGGATGTCAATTCCTAGGCAACTACTTGATTTCTTGGCAGAGCAAGAAACACCTCAGTTGCTACATCAACTGCTGAAGCAGAGTACATTGCTGCTGCAAGTTGTACATCTCAGGTACTCTGGCTTCAAAACCAACTCTGGATTATGCAACACAGACTAAGACTCCATTGCTAATGGATAGTGCTCAGCTCTTTGCATGTCAAAAATCCAGTCCAGCACTCTAGGACCAAACATATAGAGATCAGACATCATTTTATAAGAGATTGTTTTGAAAAGGTCTGATTGATCCTATGTTTGTGCCTAGTGCTGATGAGCTTGCAGACATTTTTACTAAGCCTTTGGATAGTTCAACTTTCCAAAACCTGGTGTTAGGCTTGGTATGCTGCAGCTAGAATAAGTGACAACTACTGATGATCTTAGTAATAAGTACTGATGATCATTAGTAACTATGTCACATATAAGTACTGATGAGCTCTTTTACCCTCAGCAGCTTTTATAACTACTGAAGGCTAAGTGTCTCACAAGTACTGAAGTACTTCATCTGTTCTAAACTACTGATGTAGTTACAACTACTGATGCAGCTACAACTACTGCAATTAGTAAAACCAGATAAGTACTGATGTCCTATGAAACAACTGACACCAGCCAAAAAGGCTGATGAATGTGTTGAGGACAGTATGAAACAGCTGAAAAGCTAAGAATTGACGGAAACAGCTGATGAAAATTTCTTTTCAGTCGTTTGTACAACTGCTATTTCATTCTAACAACTGAAGCAAAAGCATGTCTTCAGTAGTTTTATAACTACTGATGACTAATACCAAGTCTTCAGTTGTTTACAACAGCTGATGACAAAACACTGTCGTCAGTAGTTCATAACTACTGATGACAAACACCAAGTCCTCAGTTGTTTCAATCATCTGAAGTCAAAACCACGGTCTTCAGTAGTTTTCTAACTACTATGCCGAACACCACGACTTCAGCTGTTTCAACGTCTGAAAGGATAATACATGTCAACGGTCGTTTTAAAAACTACTGATGACTAACACCACATCCTTCAGTTGTTTTCTTACCCCTACCCTATAAATATCCCTGACCTAAGCTCTCAATGCTTCATCTTCTTCAAACCTAACGTCCTCTCCAAAAACTTCCCTTTTCTCAATGGCGTCCATGCAATTAAACCGCGACACAACTGTGTTGCCTACCTCACTAAATCGCCCATCTGGACTAAGTTCGATACTGCTATCGATCTTATGTTCAGTCCCATACAATACGACATTTCTTCTGAATCCCATACTACATGCCGACCTTCAACTTTTGGATGAACGTTACTATTACCACTGGAGAACAACACACCATCTCTCCATCGATCGTAAACACAAAGAATTATTCATCATCCTGAATAATCCGCAAATTCCTCATCTGAATGATGCTAGTTCTCCTGCTGGATATCCGAAGGGCACCAAAGATCTATTCCTTTGCCCAACATGGATATCAAGGCGATCTCAGTGCCTCCACTATCTTGAAGAAACACATTAATGACGCTGACGCCTAATCTTTCACATGGTGAATGTGGTTTGGCCCCGAGACGTCGCTTATGATCAAATGTCGATGAATGGCAGCAGGAATGTATTCTATTCTTGAGCACCAACCGCTAAACTTTTCAAAATAAATATTTGCAGGATCGTTCAAGGGCTTGAACACAATTACAACACAACAACACAATGAGGAGATTAACTAAATCTTAATCAAACAGTGAACTAGGTAACCAAAGGTGATGCAGAGAACACAAGTAAAGCAAGAGACAGAACAAGAGAGTATAGTTTTCAAGGGAGCAGTATATTGCTTTCTCAAGTTCTTTTACAAGTGTTACAAAGCATATGAAAGATACAAGAACTTGGAATACTTATACTACAACCTACAGCCGGCTATACTATGAAAGCCAGCTGGATACAATTGACTAGACACTAACAAAATCAATTGTAGGATCAAAAGGCATATCTGCCTTTTGACCTTGTGACTATGACATGCCATAGCTCACATCCTTATACATTACAAAAAGGATAAAGTACATAAAGTGGAAAGTTCAGACTCAAGACCTCAATGTACAGTTACCAAAAGCATGGACCTTTTCACCAACTCTTGTAAGTTGGTGACTTATCAGAGACGCAGCGGAAAAGTGCTTTATGGAACAGTACATCAGATAAAGCATGTGTACTAAAAGTCTTCGGAAGAATCTGTCTTCATAGGTTGAAGCTTCGGAAGACTTGTCTCTTCAAGCTTCGGAAGACTTCATGTTAGGCTTCGGAAGATATTGGTCTTGGCTTCGGAAGATATTACACTTAGAGTATTTTCTAATGCTTTGTGTAATTCTTCCGAAGCATTCTTCACTTCAGTACTTAGTGCATGTTGCTGAAACTTAGGCAGTTTTGGGTTGCATCAGACTTCAGGAATCCTTACAAACTCCCCCTAGGCTGATGCTACCAAAACACTTAGAAGATCTTTAAATGTTTGTAGTCTTCAGAATAATCAAGACCATTCCTTTCTTCATTTGATGGTCAGGATCATCAAGACTCTCATAGTATCTTCTCATTTCAAAGAGATCATGCAGAGGTAAGTTGATTATGTCTTGCCATGAGTAGACATTTTCAACACCTTGATCTCTGATAACATTCCATCTTTCTGGATTGGTAGAGTAAGTCCAGGATAAGATGGGTGTCTCGGTTGCTAGAGGAGCCACTTGCATAGGAGTTGATTGGGCTGCCTCATCATGCACTTCCTCAGGTTGATCTGATTCAGCCTGGGGTGTAGAGGTAGATGACTTTGGCTTCTTCTTTTTAGTCTTTGGTTTAGAGGCCATTTTCTTCTTCCTCTTTAATGTCTTTAACTGAGAAGACTGGTCTGCAGCACCATGTTGATCATCAGTGTCTTTCTCAGTTGGGTGTTCCTCCCTCATAGGTTCAGAAGAGAGGGAGTTTGACCCTGTCTTGGATCAGAAGATGAAGTTTGCTGAGGCTCAGCTGGAGGTTCTGGTTCAGGTGTCTCTGGTTGTTCAAACTTGACCTCCACTTCAGGTGGGACTTGACTTGGAAGAGAGTGCAAGTCAATGAGTTCACCACTTTTAATCTTCTGCTTGATTACCCTTATATGCTCATCCATTGTAGATAGAGACATGGGACCAAGTCTCCTTCCGGAGAATCCATATGACTTCAAGAAGCTCATCATTCTTTGTCTGTCAGCAGACTTCTTTGCATTCTTTTGAATGATGGTTCTTGACTTTGCAGCTTCTTCCCTTAGCTTCCTTTTGGTTGTTTTTCTTTCTTTGACTAACTCAAGCTCAAGTTGCTTTAAGTACTCGAACTCAATGAAGTCATAGGACAGGGGAAGAAGTGTATTTGCCTGATAGAAGCCTGTGGCACTCAGGTAGTTTATCATTTTGATTCTATCCTCTTCTTTATCTACCTGAGGTTCTTGTGGAGCCACATCTTCCTGTGCAGGACTTTCTTGAACTGGAGAGAGAGTGGGAGTATGCTTGTGAAGTCTTTTCTGTCTCCTCTCCTCTTTGAATTGGAGAAGTAACCTTGCATCCTCTTTCTCCTTAATCTCTCTTGACACTTCCATGTCAGCCAGTTCATTCAACTCTTCTAAGGGGAGGGAGATGATTTCATCAACATCATAGTTCCTGGTCTGTAAGTAATTAATCCTGACTGCCCTTTGTTCATCATTTTGAGTATTTGGTCTGGGGGCAGCCCTGATTGCAGCTTGCATGAATTTTGATGACCCAGAAGAACTTTCTCCCCTTAGCCTCCTTTTCCTCTCTCTCTCTTCCTCCTCAATTTCCTCAGGAGTCATTATCCTTTTCCCTTTGTCACCAACAGACCTTTGTGACTCAGGGTGGATTGAGGCTTGGCCTTCATTGCTTGGTGTAGCTTCCATGCTCTGGCCAGAGAGAGGCTGAGAAACACCTTCACCAGCAGGTGTCTCAGATGGAGTTTGGACCTCTGCAGCAGTTGTTGATGGTGAGACAAGGGTCTCAGGTTCTGCCACTGGGCCTTCAGCCAAGGTTTCCCCTATGAAACTAATCTTAGGGTCCACCTCAACATCCAGTTGACCGATGACATTGCCTGATTGCCTAAGTCTCCTTCTTAGAGAGAACTCTGCAAGGATCCTGTCTTGGATTCTTTGAGCCAGCCTGTCAGCTTGTCTAGATTTGCTTGGATTGACAAGTGGCATGTTGACTAAATCCAGTCCTTCATAGAAGCTCAGGCTTTGGAACTGAAAGACTTCTTGTTGACCTTGAACTCTGTGAAGTATGAGGGCTCTTCTGTCATCATCATACCTCCATCTGATGATGTAGTTGCCAGTTCCATGTGGTGGAGATGAGACAGCCCTTGGTATACCTTCCTCAAAGAGACTCCTGATGAGAGAGTCTATAGAGTCCACATTAATGTGAACTTGAGGAAGTTGCTGAGAATGCACAACAGCAAGTGAGGATGGTGAGTCCTCTATGTCCATTCTCTTTGAAGAACTCCCAGGTTCTGTGGTTGTGATAACATTCTCCCCCTTTTTGGTAGCATCACCCACTTGCATAGGTGAGCTGGAGGATAAATCAATCACTTCCACAGGTTCTTGTGTTCCTGGTTGAGCTCTCCTTAAAGGTCTCCCAGCTAGTTTTTCCTGCAGATATGAAATCTGGAGTTGCTGATCATTGACCCTGTTTTGCAGGGTAGTCACCTGAGATTCCAAGTGACTAACCTTAGAGACTAGATAGGTGCATGTTTGTGACAATTTTTGTACCTTTAGTCTCAAATTCCCCTCATCTTCATCAGAAGAATCACTGGGGGATGAGAGGATTGGACCAAAGTCCCTTCTCTCACCACCAGCTTGAGTTTCTTGGCTGCTGGTTTTCCTCTGCTCACTGGCAACCTCAGTTAAGATGCCAATGGGCTGAGTTGCCATGGTTGAGGTCTTAATGATGTAATCACTTTCAAAAGTGAGAGCCTCTTCCATATGGACATCCTGAACAGTTCAGATGTGTCCACCTCAGTAATAGGTGACTGATGAGGGATAGACTGAGGAGAGTCAGAGGTACTCATCTCTCTTTGAGTAGGGGAGGAGAAGAGAGACTCATGGTACTCACTGAATCCTAAGTCTTCATCAGTGTAAAAGGATAGGTTGGGAATTGGTTGGTTTAGATCCAAAGGCTGGGGATGGTAGCTCCCCTGAAGGTTGTTCACTTGAGTGTTGAGACTCAGAGTGAAGGCTTACAGTTGTTGGGCTAATGAGCTCATCAGGTTGAGCTTGAGGAACCTCAGCCCTGATAGGTAAAGTAATGGGAGTGGTTTGCTCCTCAGGAGAAGTGGGAGCTCTGGAGTCCACTTCTTCCTGTAAGGTTGAGTATTTGGGGGCCTGCACAGACTCAATAGCCTGAGCAGGGGTTCGTTGGGATTTTCTTTTGTAGGTGATGAATATTGGAGGTTGTGAAGAGGGTAGGAGAGCAGTAGGTGTGGGTTCAACACTAGCTTGGACTGCTATGTTGTCACCTTGAGCAATGAGCTCTAACATTTTTGGGACTAAGGCTGTTTCTACCCCTGAGAAGCCTACAGTTGGCTTCTTCATAATTTTAAAGATGCCGGGCTTCATCTGTCCCAGTTTAAGAATATTGCCTGTTTCCCTCAACTGTGAGCCCAGTTCACAGTTAAGAATGTGTTGAACATATCTAGGAAACATGTAATATTCTAAGGAGTCTAAGTTTGCAAGTAAATTAGTATAAACAAATTGTGAATACCTGAACTTGACCCCCTGAACCATCCCATGAACTATAAAGGAGAGATCCTCAGGAATCTGGTCCCATCCACCATGCTTGTTTGATAAGCTGTGGATAACCACATGGAGCAGGTATTTCCCTGGGATGAGACCTTCCCTTTCCTGAAGGTCTTTACAGAGAAATCTCCTTCATAGCCCATCTGCTCGAAGGAATGATTAACGCTTCTTTTGGAAAGAACACTTCACCTGCTTCATCATCCAGCTGAAGATGTCGATTGATGATGGCCGGAGTGATGAAAATTGTTCTCCCCTGCACTGTGGCAGACAGTGCCTTCTCCCCATCCATAATGACCTCTTGGCAGGTCTTCCAGAATTCAAGCAGATGATCCTCATATAGAGGAGGATCAATGGTTAGGGAGGTGAAGTAGTGAGACAAAGACAAGAAACGGCAAACCTCTGAGAAATGAGGATCTTTGTCAGAGCATAACAGAGCAACCTGATTGTGTTGTCTGTGTAGCTGCATGGCAAGTGAGGATCATTTCTGTGTGTAAGGTCAGCCATTGTGAGGTAGCTCAGAGATGAAGAGAAAGAATGGGAAGAAATTTCAGAGAGAAAGCTTTGGGTTTTAGGTATGGAAGAAAAGCAGATGATAGAAGAAGGGGAAACCGTTGGGTTTATATGAGAGAAGGATTTCAGATAAAGTTTAATGAAAGAGGATAAACTTTGAAATCCGTATGTCGGTCCCACCTCTGAAAAAGTAGTTTACCTTTTTGCTCAAAAAGTAGTTTTCTTGGAGTTCGAAAAGCTTCCGAAAGTAATTTGTCTTCGGAAGTTTGATTGAAAAAGCTTCCGAAGCTAAAGTGACTTCGGAAGAATTTTCCTGAGAGTCTTAAAGATTTATGCTTCGGAAGAGAAATAAACTTTGGAAAGCTTTGTATAAGAATGAACAAAGCTTCCGAAAGTAATTTTTGCTTCGGAAGGAAAAAGTCCTTAAAATGAAGTGTCTAAGTTGAGAATTTTAAGCTTCGGAAGATAAATTTTGACTTCTTCCGAAGGTAAAATTTCTTAGACAGCATTTATTTTGAAGACATATTTTTCTTCCGAAGGTAAAATGTTATCTTCCGAAGTATCAGAAAATTTTCAAGAATCCAAGGAAAGTCTTCGAAAAGAGTTTTTCATTCAAAGAAAACATGAGCTTATGAAAGTGATGAACTAGACAACTTAGGACACACATTTTTTAAGAAGAAATAATTAGAATTAGTTTTAAGAAAAATCTACTCAAAGTTGATCATCCCAATAGCTGATATCAGATACTTAAATCTCTGTTCATCAAAAGCTTTTGTGAACAGATCAGCATATTGTTCATCTGTGTGAACTTTGACTAGTTTAATTAACCCCTTTTCATAGTTATCTCTTATTAAATGATACCTGATGTTGATGTGTTTGGTCCTTGAGTGCTGCACAGGATTCTCAGTGATAGAGATAGCACTGTTGTTGTCTATGTGGATAGGAGTCTCTTTGAAGTTAAATCCGTAGTCTAGCATCTGATTTTGAATCCAAAGCACTTGAGCACAGCAGCTTGCAGCAGCAATGTATTCAGCCTCAGCAGTTGATGCAGACACAGGTTTGTTTCTTGCATTGCCATGAGACAACCCTTCCACCAAGAAATTGACATCCCCCAGATGTAGACTTTGCAGTCATGTTGCAACCACCATAATCACTGTCTGTATAGGCATACAGATTGAAATTAGAATTCTTTGGATACCATAAACCAAGTGTTGAGGCACCTTTGAGGTATCTTAAAATCCTTTTCACAGTGATTAAGTGAGACATCTTAGGATTAGCTTGATATCTTGCACAAATACATGTAGCAAACATGATATCAGGCCTGCTAGCTGTAAGATACATAAGAGACCCAATCATAGCCCTGTATAAGTGCTCATCTACACACTCCCCCTCAAGATCTGGACCAAGGGAGTGGTTTCTGGCTATGGGTGTCTTAGCAGTTTTACAATCAGTCATGTTGAACCTCTTGAGTATATCTTGAACATACTTTGACTGACTTATGAAAATGCCATCTTCAACCTGCTTCACTTGAATTCCTAGAAAGAAATTAAGTTCTCCCATTGAACTCATTTCAAATCTATCTTTCATCAGCTTTTCAAAGTCTTTGCAGAGCCTTGAATTGGTTGAGCCAAAGATGATGTCATCCACATATACTTGAACTAGCAGAATGTCGTTTCCTTCTTTTGATGAAGAGAGTTCCATCTATAGTACCTCTCCTGTAACCATGTTTACAGAGATACTCAGACAGTGTCTCATACCACTTCCTGGGTGCCTGATGCAGCCCATACAGAGCTTTGTCAAGCTTGCAGACATAATCAGGATGATCAGGATCTACAAAACCAGGTGGTTGTTTGACATAAACCTCCTCATCAATCACTCCATATAAGAAGGCACACTTTACATCAAGTTGGTAGACCTTGAAGTTCTTGGATGCAGCAAATGCCAGGAATATCCTAACAGCTTCTAGTCTAGCTACAGGAGCAAAGACATCAGTGTAGTCAATCCCTTCTTCTTGTGTGTATCCTTGAACACTAGTCTAGCCTTGTTCTTGATGATGATTCCTCTATCATCCTTTTTATTCCTAAAAACCCATTTGGTTCCAATGGTAGTCTTCCCATGAGGAAGAGGACAAAGGTTCCAAACTTTCTGTCTTTTGAATTGAAGCAACTCTTGTTGCATAGCTTCAACCCAACTTCCATCCTTTAGAGCCTCCTCAACTTTCTTTGGCTCTAACTGGGATAGAAAACAAGAGTGAAGACAAACATTTGCTTCATGGGTTTGCCCTCTTGTCTTTACCCCGGAGATAACATCTCCAATGATGTTTGTAGTAGGATGAGACTTGTGGATCCTTAGCTGAGGGATCACAGCAAGTTGCTGAGATAGATCCAAATTTGAGAAATTTAGATCTGGTCTTGAAGATTGATCCTCCACATTATCACACTTATCAAGATTAACTTGATCCAATGAGTGTGTGACATCATTGATGTTATCATCTATGGTATAGTTATTAGCATCAAGAGATTCTTGATCACTTTCACCATCACCATTGTTATCTTCTGCAATTGAGATGTCTTTATCTGGTTGAGAGGCCTCTGAACTGGAATTTGAAGGCATGCCAGATGTATCAGCTGGATTTGTCATTGTTGTGCTGATAGAAACCTCATTTGCTGAAGTAGTTCCAACTGGAGCTGAAGGTCTTCCAAGCTCAAATCTTGGATCAGGATCACCTGTATTTAAATTTTCTGCAGATCCTGAAACATGCTCACAAGATTTATTAAAACAGTTGGTAACTAAATCAAGATCAAATAGCCAATCCGGACCAGAACCAGCCACACTGGGAGTGTGCTCATTGAAAGTCACATTGGCTGACTCCTCAATGATTCTAGTTCTGAGATTGTATACTCTATAAGCTTTAGCTTGAGAAGAGTATCCAATGAAGTGTCCATCGTCTGATTTCTCAGCAAACTTGGCAACTTGATCTTTGTATTCAAGATGGTGCAGGGACATCCAAATGACCTGAGAAAACCAATGAAAGGTTTCCTCTTGTGCCAAAGTTCATAAGGAGTCTTACCATGTGTCTTAACTACTAAGACTCTGTTTTGCACATAGCAGGCAGTATTAACTGCCTCTGCCCAGAAGGTGATAGGCAGTTTAGAGTCAGACAACATAGTTCTTGCAGCTTCAATAAGTGTCCTGTTTCTCCTCTCAGCAACTCCGTTTTGCTGAGGAGTCCTGGGAGCACTGTATTGTCTTGTAATACCCTTGTCATCACAAAATGTATCAAGGATTTGGTTCTTGAATTCAGTTCCTTGATCACATCTTATGGTTTTGACCTTGTGATCACATTGATTCTCAATCTTTAAGATGAATTCTTTAGAATCTCAGGAGTCTCATCTTTAGTTCTAAGAAAGAAAACCCAAGTGAATCTTGTAAAATCATCTGTGATCACTAGACAGTATAAGGTCCTTCCTAAACTCATTACACTGGTGGGGCCAAAGAGATCCATATGTAATAAGTGTAGGGGAGTAGTGATGGAGTTCTTTTCCTTAGGCTTGTGAGATACCTTGTGTTGCTTCCCTTTCAGGCATGCAACACAATGATCATCACTTGTAAACTCTTTCTTTGGCATTCCAGTTACCAGATCATGTTTGATTAATTTATTCATATTCTTAAAGTTTACATGGCACATTCTTTTATGCCATAGGAAAGACTCATCACTATTTGCTTTAGATAGAAAGCATGAAACTTCTCCAGAGGGAGATGTTTCTTGCAAATCCATCTTGTACATGTTCCCTTTCCTGGGGGCTCTGAGCAGAATATGCTCATGAGGAATGACCACTCCAGGTTTGAGAACAATGCACTCATGCTCAGTGAAGAGCATGTTATGACTCTGATCACAAAATTGAGATACACTCAGAAGATTGTACCCAAGCTCCTTAACAAAATTTACCTTCTCAATGCTGAGCTTACCATTTGTGACCTTGCCCTTCCATAAATGTAACCACCTTCATTTCCTCCAAAAGCAACTGGTCCTCCATCAATTCTCTCAAAATTATGAAGTAAAGACCTATCGCCTGTCATGTGCCTGGAACAGCCACTGTCAATTATCCAGACATTCTTGTTTGTCTTGAGCTGTTCCTGCACAAAGAAAATGATTAGTTACATTTGGAAACCCAAGCCTTACTTGTCTTGGGTTCAGTAAGTGTAATAGAAGGTAATGCAACAGTAATAGATCCTATGGTTGTACAGAGGGGATCTTCGGCTGTTGTTGATGGAGAAACCTCAGTCATTTGGTCTTTCTTAGACTTCCACACCACCTTTGGAGTCTTGGACTTGACCTTCAAAACCTTAGAAGCTTTTGGAGCTTCACAAGTTTTAATGACTGATACTTCGGAAGAATCTACAGTCACTGCAGTAGACTTTAGTACTTCGGAAGAACTCCTTTCTTCCGAGACCAACTTTGCTTCCGAAGGTAATTTTCCATTTACCTTCTTCTTTGGTTTGGAGCTTCCGAGGGAAACAGACTTTCCTTCCGAAGCTTGAGACTTCTTGAGATTCTTTGAAGTCTTTGTATTGGTCATGTGGATAGTACTTTTAGGATTGTATGGACAATCCTTGGCAATATGAGAAGTACTTTCACACATAACACACAACATTTTCTTCTTCAAAGAAATCTCCTTTTGAGAGCAAGACTGGCCTTGGTCACATCCCTTTTTCACCTTCATCTTGGTAGATTCAGATACAGTTCCCTTGGGCTGTGAACTGTTCTTGGAATTTGATGGTCCAGGCTGTGCAGCAGTGGTACACAGCAGCTCAGTCTTCTTCTTTGTACTGAGATGATTTGAACATGAACCAGAACTCTTAGATAAGAGGCTTTGGTGGATGTCTTCAGTCCTTATTGCTTTGAAACCTGCAGAGATAAACACTTGTTTCTGCTTAGCATCAAAGGTAGCCTTGATTTCTTGAGCCTTCTTTGCTTTCCTTTTGCTCTTCCTGATCAAGTTCTTTCTCTTGGACTTGGTCATCACAGTTAATTTCTTCTCCTCAGAAGGATAGTGGCCCTTGGAGGAATCCTCTTCTTCACTCTTCTCAGAGGGATTCTCACTATCACTTCTTCATCATCCTCACTTACTGGATCTATGAGAGGAAGCTCATCTTCACAAGTTCCACACCTAGGAGATCTTACAGACAAGATTGTGTGTGGAGGAGCTATCTCATTTGATCCCAGTCCCTGTCTATTTTGATAACAAACCTTATTGTGTAGGGATGAGGATATCATGTTCTTGAAGGTCTCTTCTTCAAGAACACTTTTCTCTGCCAGGCTTTGCTGATCACAAGCTCAGCCTGGCACTTAGTCAACTTAGTGATGAGATCTTGGATCTGAGTTCTAAAATCTGTATGTTCATGTTTTAGTACTGAAATAGTTTTCTCCAAGTCTTCTATCTTTACTTGTAATCATTTTCACTTTCTAAAGTCAGATTTTAATATGTTTAATGACTCAAGATCAGATCTCATCTCTAGGTTGTAGGACCTGTATCTATTTACTTTAGCAATGCATTCAGGGGAGCAAAGATGTTCTAATACCTTGGCTTCATCATGATCAGCCATCAATGCTTGGTTTGGAGAAGCATCCTCCACCTGAAAACTCCAGTCAAATCCTCCCTCTTCAACAGCAACCGCAGCATGTTGCTTTGTCTTCTCAGCCTGAGGGGTATTGTTGGTGAAGTTTGGTCTGAGTTGTGTTTGACCCCATTTGCTCTGGGTGCCTTACACTCCCTGGCGAAGTGACCCATAAGGTTACAATTGTAACACTTAACTTTGCTTTTATCCAGGCCAAACTTACCACTGGTAGCATTGCTTGGAAATTTTCTTCCTGTCCTCTTGTAGAACTTCTTGGCTCTGTGAGTGAGAAGAGCCATCTGCTGAACTATCTCCATGTATTCCAGGTCATCTGGATGGATACAGTCTAGATCTTCAAGAGTGAAGAGATAATTTCCACAGCTTTCATCTGCAGACACAAAGGCTTGCGAAGAACTTGTCTCTTGGAATGGCTTCCTTGAGTAAAGTTCTCCCTTGGTGTCTCCGGGAAGGTGATGAAAGGACCCTTTTGTGAGTTGTCAGGGTAGCATAGGAGATGATGTTGGGGTTCTATGCTGTCCCTTTCAGCCACATGAAGGGCTGAACCCATTTGATTTGTTAGAGTTGCCAGATGAACCTTGTAAGTTCATCTCCATCTGGTATCCACTGAGAATCCCATATAACTCTGTCAGAGTAAGAGTTTTAAGGTTCTCAGTCCTCTTGATTACCACACAATAGTGTGTCCATTGCCTAGGAAGTGAGGACATGAACTTCCTTACAATGTCTCTGTTCTCAAGAGGAACTCTCCATCCACAAGGGTATCCACAATCTCAACATACCTGAAGTATTGTTGGGTCATGGTTTCACCTGTTTTAAAGGTGAAATTTTCAAACTGCTGCTTCAGAAGATCTTTCTTGTTCTCCTTGGCTTCAGAGGAGCCTTCATACATCAGCTTCAGTGCATCCCACAGCTGTTTAGCTGTCTTGCACTTCTTAAAACCTCTGTACACAGAGTTTGGGATAGCAGTCTGAAGAGCAGTCATGGCCTTCCTGTCAATCTCTACTCTTTTCCTATCTTCATCTGAGTAGTTGGCCACATCTTTAGGAATCATACCAGCACCGGTAGCAGAGGGGGTGCTGGGTATGAAAGGTCCATATTCAACAGATTCCCACATTCTTGAGTCAAGAGACCTGATGAAGCCTTCCATCCTCATGCACCAGGTGTCGAAGTCATCAAGAGTGATCAATGGGGATTTGTTCATGGTTCCAGTCTCCATATCAGTCTTTGAGATGGAAGCCATTTGAAAAGGTTTAGTTTTTTGTGTGTGTGAGGGATCTTAAGATGGTTAGATCTTATATCACGAGCCTGAAAGCTCTGATACCAATTGCAGGATCGTTCAAGGGCTTGAACACAATTACAACACACAACACAATGAGGAGATTAACTAAACTTAATCAAACAGTGAACTAGGTAACCAAAGGTGATGCAGAGAACACAAGTAAAGCAAGAGACAGAACAAGAGAGTATAGTTTTCAAGGGAGCAGTATATTGCTTTCTCAAGTTCTTTTACAAGTGTTACAAAGCATATGGAAAGATACAAGAACTTGGAATACTTATACTACAACCTACACAGCCGGCTATACTATGAAAGCCAGCTGGATACAATTGACTAGACACTAACAAAATCAATTGTAGGATCAAAAGGCATATCTGCCTTTTGACCTTGTGACTATGACATGCCATAGCTCACATCCTTATACATTACAAAAAGGATAAAGTACATAAAGTGGAAAGTTTCAGACTCAAGACCTCAATGTACAGTTACCAAAAGCATGGACCTTTTCACAACTCTTGTAAGTGGACTTATCAGAGACGCAGCGGAAAAGGTGCTTTATGGAACAGTACATCAGATAAAGCATGTGTACTAAAAGTCTTCGGAAGAAATCTGTCTTCATAGGTTGAAGCTTCGGAAGACTTTGTCTCTTCAAGCTTCGGAAGACTTCATGTTAGGCTTCGGAAGATATTGGTCTTGGCTTCGGAAGATATTACACTTAGAGTATTTTCTAATGCTTTATGTAATTCTTCCGAAGCATTCTTCACTTCAGTACTTAGTGCATGTTGCTGAAACACTTAGGCAGTTTTGGGTTGCATCAGACTTCAGGAATCCTTACAATATTTTCCAAGCTCAAGGATATGGCTCAAAACTACTGCCAACCGTTGGATACTATATCATGGTTCATAATGTCCATCATAAAAACGCTTAAGCTGAGGTACTTGTTGGCTTGGGAGTCCCTGCTACGGCTGTTTCTGTCCGGAAGTATACTCCCGTCACAACTCTGACCAGACACTAAATGGCTGCCAAGCTGCGAAAACCCACGCAGCTGGAACCCACAGCCACCACCTCCATATCAAAAGTCCCCACCAAACCCACCAAAAAGAAACCCAAAATGCTACTCAGGGAATGAGTCCTTGAGGATGCCCCTGCAACACACGCAGGATATATCCACTAGTCCAAACCCCCTAGTGGATACACTGACTCTTCCACCCATAGCCGCTCAGGCCTCCTCTCAACAGGAGCCTGCAGCAACCACACAAGGGGTATCTACATATCTGGGATCTTCCTCACTTGAGGGGATTGCCATTAAAGCGCACCAACCTCCCCAGGTGCACACTGCTTCTATCCCTTCACCCCAAACAACCGCCCCTCAAAGCCCAACTTTAATAGTTGCACAAGTGCTGACTCAACTGCACTCCTCACCCCCTCCCCAGAAACCACTACTACTGGGACAACTCTACAATTGAGGGGGAGGAACACAGTGCACTTGAGAACCCACGGCACAGGGGTTTACCACTTCTATCTCCTGGTGTAGACAAGGAGCTTAGAATATCTAGTGAGGCTGCCACCTCCTCTGACTCAGTACATGATCAGAATGAGGCTGGTACTATTGCTAAGACCTCACTAGAGGCAACGACTGATGATGGACACTGTCCTGAGGCTGGAAGTCCCCGGTACCAAGCACAAGGGGCACATGCATCAACTGGTCTACACCCAGTGCATGTAAATCCTGCTCTAAGCAGGAGGTCAGATGATTCAGCTTGGCTGATGATGACCTGGGCTTTTTCTACGATGTTCTTGCCCAGAACACAATCCTTGAAGAGAAAGTCAGTAGGTTGCAAAACCTACTTGATCAACTCTCATAAGGAGAAAGACCATCTGCCTCTACCCACCCACAGATGGCACCTTCACTTGAAGGTTCCCCAAACACTGAGCCACTCCAAACTCAACCACCTGCCTCTGCTTCAGGCCCTATTTCTCAGGAACAGAACCTCCTGAGCAAATAGGTGCTGTACTTCCAAATTCCCTCCCTCTCATCACACCCATAATCACTGATATTGTGACTAAAGCCATTGATGAGAGGCTTTCCTCAACTTTACAGCCCTTGATTGATGCTGCTGTACAAAAGACTCTTTCTGCAGTACAAACCCTTCCTCCAATGCATCCAAAAAGGGGGAGAGTACTGCAGTGAAAGAAAAGAAGAGGAAAAGAACAGAGGAAAAGAAGGAAGAGAAGCAAGCCCAAGAGGAAGAGAAAGAAAAGCAACCTCTGCTCACTTACAAGCGAAAGAAAAGTGCTGATGATCATACTGCTGAAGACAAATCCTTGGAGGAGCTGGTAAAAGAAGCTGACACTACACACAGCCGATCCATGGATAAAATAATTGAACAACTCTTCAGGCGGGGGTTTGACACAGCCACACTGGATAGTGAGATCAGAAGGTTAGAAGTGCAAGAGATACAACCCGATGGGCAGGGTATGATGCTCTGGAAAAAGAGAGATTGGAAATAATGATCCGCTTTATTGCAAAATACTTAGGAAGATCGTTAGTGGAGATTCGCGCATGGACCAGGGACAGCATTCTGGCTATAGCCACCAGAATCTGTCTGTCTGAGAAATTCAACAAAGGGATTATTGTGGAAGCCCTTGATGAGGCTAGGGCTGGTAAAAGGTTAGAGATGGCTAACCTCACAAAGGCAAAACTAACTACAAAGATGCTGGATCAACCTTCCCTTCCACCCACTCAACAGAGCCTATCCCTCCAATCTCCCAACCAATCTCTAAGCCAACATCCAAACATCTTCATTCTTCAAAACCAACTCCTTCACCAACCCAACCATCATCCAGTGATGCACCCAGAAGGAGGAGAAGGGTGCTGAGGATGGAAGAAGAAGAAGAAGAGGAAGATGAAGATGATAGTCTACCACTCTCTGCTGTTCTAAAGCTACCAAAACCCCGAAGTCAACCCATGATCACACTGACTCTCAAAGGGAAATGGTCCGAGTCAAGATAGAAGAAGAGGAACAGCAGAAACAGCACGATGAGCAACTGTTGAAGATGGTTGACAAGGAATTTCCTCAGTCATTATCCATTGAAGCCATGAAAGGGCATGCTCAAAGGCTGTACACTCTCAGGCATACTTTTCAGTATCAGAAGGAGAGAGTGAGAGTATGGCCAGACCCCAGGGTGAGTTCTAGAATCCATAAAAGAACTATTCCACACAGATACAATGGCCAGGTACGAAAAACAATAGAGTCTACCATCATGTTGGCCATTGTAGTCTCACCTTGGGAAATCATTGATGAATTCAAGAAAGCTCACCAAGCAAAGAACACCCCTCAAGCTTTACTAGAAAACAAGATGATTAAGAAGGGGTTGTTATATAAAAAGCTTGAAGACATCCAGAGAATGAGCTCCAGTTACTCCTTGAAGGCAACCATCCTGATGAATTTGTATATAGGGAGGTAACTACGGTGGAGCTGAAAAATGGCAGGACCATGAAGTACTTATCAGAGTACTATGGTCCAGAGTTCTTCTTCGAATGAGGAGTAGAAGAACTCTCTCAGGAGGAACAAGTTGTTCTCCTTGAGGCCTATGTTCGAGAGTCATACAGACTCATTATGGGGAAGTAAATCTCATGAATGGGATAACAACTCTGTGTCCAGTTCCCCAAAACAGAGTTCCCATTCATACCTTGCCAAACAAATATCTGAGATTTCTTCCCAGGCCGGAGCTTACATGGGTCATCTTCTCTACTGATCAAGAAGGAAAAAGACCACACTTTGCCAACAATAAGTGGGATTATGAATACTTTAGAGTTTTTGGCTGCATTGGTTCAGGGGGAGTTTGTTGGACCAAAAGAACCAATGAGCCAAGATCAGAAAACCTCTAAGTCCCACATGGTATCACACAACTACTGAAAGCCTCATCAGCAGTTTGACAAGTGCTGAAGACTTCAACAGCTGAAGATCAAGTGCTGAAGACTTCAAAAGCTGAAGAACTAAAGTGCTGAAGTACAACAGCTGAAGAACACAAGTGCTCAAGCTGAAAGACCAAAGTACTGAAGTACAACAGCTGAAGAGTTTACATGTGCTGAAGATCAACAACTGATGTACAAAGTCTGAAGACAAAGACTGAAGACATCAGCTGATGATATCTACTGAAGTCATCAGCTGATGAAACATCTGAAGGTCAAAGTCTGAAGATCAAGTACTGTAGCCTCAGTAGTTTGTCACAACAGCTGAAGAGTACTTCTTCAGTAGTTGTGATATCAGTAGTTTTATATTCTAGTTCAGTAGTTTTATAAAACGACTGAAGAGCTTGTTCTTCAATCGTTGTAGTTTCAGTAGTTTCTAATCAGTAGTTTTATATTCTGTACTTAACGCTCTGATATGTTCTTAGTAGTGTGAACATTTTAGTACTTTGTTAAGAGTTAGTTATTTTTGTATTTTATCTGCCAGTTGTCACTTCCGTGATAACAGCAGTGATGTTGCACTCTATATAAGAAGTGACAACCTATTGTAATATGTGAGTGAATGAATGAATGAATGATTTGATTAGAAATATTCTATATCTATAAACATTCCTTGAAATCAGAAATATATATTCTCTCCCTATAACCGTATGTGCTCTTAATGCATACAAGTATCAATTGCTTGCTACAATTAGTCTAATTCTTGTTCGTATTCCGCTGCTTTGAACTCTAATACGTCAAACTTGTGATCGCTGATCCTGTCAGTATGGTAAGCTTCACGCAATGCTCAAAACAGCCAAGGCAGGGATGGGTAGAAAGGTTCTACCTGTTCTCTCGATCAATGAGAGAGGCAATAAGAAAAGGCCATTTCCCTGATCCCAAGGCAAATGTTGCCAAAGGAAAGGGGTACATCAAAGGAAAGGGGAAAGGAAAGGCTAAAGCGAAACCTCCAAAGCCTAAGCTTAAGAAGCCTAAGGTAGCGAAGAACGATCCATGCTTTGAGTGTGGAAAGATAGGAAATTTGAAAAGGAATTGTCCAACCTATCTCAAAGAGTTGAGAAACAAGAGGGATGCTGGGCAAACCTCATGTACAACTTTCATAATTCACATTGGTTGAAATGTTATTTCTTCAAACACATGGGTATTGGATACCGGATGTGGAACTCTTTTTTGCAATTTGTTGTAGGGGTTCATAGGAAATAAGCACATCAAGAACGGAGACACAAGTCTCTACATGGGCAACAGAGCAAAAGTTGATGTCGAAGCCCAAGGAGACAATATTTTGAAACTTTCAAATAGTTAGGAAGTTGTCATTAAGAACATAATTTTGATTTCCCTCTTAGAACAATGTCGTTATTAATTAAAGTTTGTTAACAATGGTATTTATGTTTGTATGGATGATGTATTTTATTTCAAGGCTATGCCTTTTGTTAGGATCAGTGATCTACGTTTGATTGATTAGAGAGTATGGCAGCAGAAATCAAACAATGAATTAGACAATTCACAAGAACACAATTGATATTCAATATAAAAGTAAACGGTTATAGAGAGAGAGAATTCTGCGAAAGATATTTCATTCAATATGCGCTTTCGTGGTAACAGAATGTCACCCGTACAATTAGGTCAACATCTCTTATATAGGAGATGTGACGTCTGCTGATGTCACTTGATAGTGACATCTAACAGAATTATTCAATCTACTGATAGTTAACACAACTACTGAAGATGTCAAAACAACTGACATCTTCTTACAAAACTACTAAGTGTTAACTATCACTACAACTACTGAAAAGAAACTACTGAAAGTACAACGACTAAAAAACATGCTCTTCAGTCGTTTTACAAGTACTAAAATAGAATAGAAAACTACTGAAAGGAAACCATCACAACAACTGAAGAATGCTTCATCAGCTATTGTAACAAACTCTAAAGGCTTCAGTACTTGTACTTGAACTTCAGCTGTTGTCATCAGCTGATGTCTTCAGCTATTGTCTTCAGTCTTTGTACTTCAGCTGTTGATCTTCAGTACTTTAGTATTCAGCTGTTGAAGTCTTCAGTACTTTAGTCTTCAGCTTTTGAAGTCTTCAGTACTTTAGTCTTCAGCTGTTGATCTTCAGACTTTGGTCTTCAGCTGTTGAAGTCTTCAGTACTTTGTTCTTCAGCTGTTGCTCTTCAGACTTTGTCAAATAGTTGATCAAGTCTTCAGCAGTTGTTGTGATGTCTGTGGGACTTAGAGGTTTTTCTGATCAGGCTCATTGGTTCTTTTGGTCCAACAAACACCCCATGAACCAATGCAGCCAAAACCTCTAAACTTTATTGAAGATGTTCCACTTATTATGGCAGAAGATTGGTCTTTTTGTCTTCTAGATCAGCTCAGAAGTGACCCTTGTAAGCACAGGCCTGGGAAGAAGTCTCAATGATTTGTTTGGCAAAGGATGAATGGGAACTCTGTCTTGGGGAACTGGACACAGAGTTGTTACCCCATCCATGAGATCTACTTCCCAACTATGAGTCTGTATGACTCCCTTGTATAGGCCTCAAGGAAGGTTATTTGTTCCTCCATGGTAAGCTCTCTGCTCCTCCTTCAAAAAGTGATTCTGGCCCATAATACTCAGATAGGTATTGACCAGCTTCCTATTTTTAAGTTCCATAGTTGTTATTACTCTATAAGCAAATTCATCTGGGTGATTACCCTCTAAGAACAACTAGAGCTCATTCTTTCTAACTTCCTCAAGCCTCTTATACACTAACCCTTTTTCACCATTTTATTCTCCAGCATCTTTTGTGGGGTCAGTTTACCTTATAGGCTTTCTTGAAGTCATCTACGATTTCCCAGGGTGATACTACAAAGACCAGTCAGATCACTTGTTGGACCAAAAGAACCAATGAGCCGGATCAGAAAAACCTTTAAGTCCCACAGACGTCACAACAACTACTGAAGACCACAACAGCTGAAGACAACAGCTGATTACAAAGTCTGAAGACACAAGTGCTGAAGACAAAGTCTCAAGACACAAGTGCTGAAGACAAAGTCTGAAGACACAAGTGCTGAAGACAAAGTCTGAAGACACAAGTGCTGAAGACAATGTCTGAACACACAAGTGCTGAAGACAAAGTCTGAAGACACAAGTGCTGAAGACAAAGTCTGAAGACACAAGTGCTGAAGACAAAGTCTGAAGACACAAGTGCTGAAGACAAAGTCTGAAGACACAAGTGCTGAAGACAAAGTATTAGACGTTGTCACAACAGCTGAAGAGGTCTTCTTCATTAGTTGTGATGGTTTATCTTTCAGTAGTTTTCTTTGTTTCAATATTTTTAAAACAACTTAAGAGTATGTTCTTCAGTTGTTATTGTTTCAGTAGTTTCTTTTCAGTAGTTGTAATAATAGCAACACTTAGCATTTTTGTAAGAAGATGTCAGCTGTTTGACATCTTCAGTAGTTGTGTTAATTATCAGTAGTTTGTGATAAATTCTATTAGATGTCACTATCAAGTGACATCAGCAGACGTCACATCTCTTATATAAGAGGTGTCGACCTAATTGTAATTGTGACATTCCGTTACCACGAAAGCGAATATTGAATGAAATATATCTGCAGAATTCTCCCTATCTATAACCGTTGTTGTTCTTACATTGAATATCTTTTTGTTCTTGTGAATTGGCTAATTCATTGTTAGAATTCCGCTGCTATACTCTCTAATCAATCAAACGTTGATCACTGATCCTAACAAGTGGTATCAGAGCAGGTTAATCATTGATTGATCTAACAATTGATCATTGAAACTGCTAATTGATCTATGTTTGATTGAATTAGCATTTTGCAAGAACTGGTTATAGATTATTGAATTTCGGACGCTTTCGTCATTTATTTTGAGATATCTCTTGGTTCAATTGGTTGTTGTGTTTTTGTTCTAAATCTGTTATAGCTTAATTGAATTTGATTGAATCTGAGATGACTACTCCTTCTAATGATCCTCATAATACTGGTTCCTCAACCAAGCCCCCGATGCTGGTTAGGACCGAGTATAACATATGGCAGCGAAGAATGTTTCATCACCTATCTGTTAACAGTTCTGGTTGTTGGACATCTGGGGTACATGGACCACATAAGCCTATGGTGAACAATCCGGAAACCAATCAAATGGTTCCGAAGAAGAAGGAACAATACTCTGATGAAGATCGGAAACTGTTTGAGATTGATGCTAAAGCCCATGGAATTCTGGCCATGGCACTGCCAAATGAAATCTATTCAGGGCTTATGCATCATGAAACTGCTCATGATCTCTGGAATGCCCTGAAGGAACAATTCGGTGGCACAGATGAGGTCTTAGCATACAACAGAGAAATCCTTGCCCAACAATATGAGACATTCTCTCATAGAAAGGGTGAGACACTGACGCAACAGTTTGAGCGTTTTTCCTGCTTGATCTCTGAGCTGACAATGGTGAAACAGTAATACACCAATAGCCAGATGAATAACAGGTTCCTCAGATCACTGCCTGAGAGATGGGACACATACACTATTGTCCTACACTCCAGTGCAAATCTGGATAGCCTATCTCTCACCCAACTTCATGGGAAACTGCTTACATTCGAAAGAGAGATAGAGCAGAAGAGGAAAGTGTCCTCATCAGGAAAGCTCACTGATGACTTTGTACCAGGGTTTTATACTGCTTTGGTTGGTCATGAGTCAGAATATGCTGCATCTGAAAGCAATTATGATGAGCATATTGATTCTCTTCAAATAGTTCTGATCATGCATTTGTTGGTATTGAGAGTCATTCTGGCAGTAATAGTGACAATCTATGTTTCATCATGGATGATTTGAAAGGAATAGCTGATGATGATCTAGAAGAGATGGATATTCTGAGCCAAATGGCATTGATTAATATCAGATCTCAGAAGTTCTATAAGAGAACTGGCAGGAAATTTCCTGGACTCTCTGGCAAAACCAAAGTTGGTTTTGACAAGAGTAAGTTGAGGTGTCACAAATGCCAAACGCTGGGACACTTTGCAAGAGAGTGTAGATCAATTGGATCTAACTCTTCTGCACCCTTTGTGACTTTTCCTAGTACTAGTCCACAAAACAGAGGGCAACATCCTACTGGTTCTGGTCATCAATCACATCCTAGGTCTCCTGCATACTTTGTCCCCTAGGGTCCAATGTCATATCCTTATCCCTGCTATTATATGCCTCAACCAAATCCTGTTCAAGCTCTAATTGCACAATAACCACAAGCATTGCCTAAACCACAACCTTCCCAATCTCATCAACAAACTCAACCTCAGCAACACAGCTTCTTCACCCCAGGTATCCTCTGAGGCAAAAGCCAAATTATGTTTGGATTCTGCGGATACTTGATCTACTAATGCCTCTACACCAAAGGTATCACAGGTATCCTCTGAGGCAAAAGCCAAATTATGTTCTGAAACATGCATAGCAGCATTTGCATCTAGTAGAGAAGCGAATGTAGCTTTGATTAACAAGAACATTGAGCTAGAACAAACAATTTCCAAAAGAAAAGCTGAATTTGAGTCTGTGCTTAATGAAAAGAATGATGAGATTTACAAACTTAAATGCCAAATCACAGATTATAAGGGTAGGGAAGAGGTACTTCTAGAGAAGTACAAAGATCTCAAAGAAACCCTTGCAGTCACCCAAGTAGAGTGTGATCGATGGGTACAATCATGCAAAGGTTTTGAAATGCTTCTTAGTAAGCAATCTGCTTCCAATTTGAAGTTTGGCATTGGTTACAATCACACTGCTCCACCTACAGATTTTACTCCTAGAGCAGAGGTAGAATCTGATGGTGAGAGCAATAACCAATCCATTTCATCATGTGATCTACTTTCTGATACAGCACCATGAGAAGTAGAACTCAGCACTAAGCCCTCTCAGAACCTATCAGCTGATATTGATGGTTCCATTGCTGACACTCACATGATCAAAGAGTTGATCAACTCAGGAGTTAATTCTGAAAGTCCTAAAAGGACTAGAGAGCAAGATTAACACCTGAAGTTCAAACTCCAACTACTGTCAGTACTGAAAAGAAGAAAACTGTCAGTAGAAAGAGTTTGAAGACTACTAAAGACGAAGTCAAGAAAGCAAACAATGCTTTCAAAGCACTGAAGAGCAAGTCTTCAGTAGTTTCATCCTCTTTAGTTGATGATCAATATAAGATGAAGAAGAAATCATGTGAAGTATGTGGTTTGTTCAATCATCTTACAGATGATTGCTTGTACAAAAGAGGATCCAAACTCAAACATAAAGAGGAAATTAAAGAGAAAATGGTTTTAAAATGAAAACTGAGTTTGAGACCACATTTGTATGAGTAACATCAAATCCTGTAACCCTTAAGTCCATAAAGAAATCCAAAAAGGAAAGGGTTAAACAGGTAACAGCTAAGATTGCTCAAAAGAAGAAGGTGCAACATAGGAACTTATCAAACTCCAATGGCAATGTGTCTGATGAGCTGAAAGCTTTATCACAAAATCAGACATATCTGGTTATGATGGTTCAACATCTATTGGGTAGAGTTAACCAATTAGATGTTCCTATGTTGAAACCACAAAAAAGGAGGTCCAAGCCAAAGGATTCCTCTTCTTCACCATCTTCTTCCTCTCAGGCTGTTGTTTCCATCAAACCTGTTAGTTTACCATCTGTTGATGAGAACAGGCCCAAAACAAAAAGGTTTGAGTCTCCAAAACTAACTGATTGTTTATAATTGCAGGGTTCTTCAACATGCTAAAGTAGCATCTGGTATGTAGACAGTGGGGGATCTATGCACATGACTGGGAACAGCTCTCTTCTTCATGACTACTCTCAAGGAAAAAAGGGGTTTGTTTTTTGGCAATGATGCTAGGGGTTACGTCATTGGAAACGGCTTTGTCTCCAATGGGAAATAAAGTTTGATGATGTTAATCATGTGGAAAATCTCAAGTACAATCTCTTGAGTGTCAGTCAAATGTGTGATAAAGGCCATGTTGCTCTTTTCACCAGTCAGAACTATAGGATTCTGTCATCCAAAGTTCTGCATTTGATTGATAAGGTGTTGGATGATCACACTCTCCTAAGAGCCGACAGGACAGGAAGAGTGTATGCCTTAGATCTGTCCAAGAAAATAGATCTCAGAGGCAATCCTTGCCTATTTTCCAAAGCCTCTTCTCAAGAATCTAAACTGTGGCACAGAAGGCTGGGTCATGTTAATTTCAACAATATGAATCAGCTGATCCACAATAGTTTAGTCAGAGGCTTACCAATAAAGGAGTTCCACTGTGATGAAACCTGCACTGCTTGTTTAAAAGGAAAACAGCACAAAGTCTCATTCCCTTCTATTGAAGAGCCTAAGTCCACTGCCTGCTTGCAATTACTGCATATGGATCTATTTGGTCTTGTGAGAGTGATGAGCATGGCAAAGAAGAAATACTATCTGGTAATTGTGGATGATTACTCCAGATTTGTATGGACTTTCTTTCTACATTCAAAGGATGAGGTTGCTCAGAAGATTATTCACTTTGTGTTGTATGTTGAGAAGCAGTATTCCCTTCCAGTCAAGTGTATTAGGAGTGACAATGGAACTAAATTCAGAAACCATACACTTGATGACTTCTATCTTTCAAAGGGAACCAAAAGGCAGTTTAGCATACCACAGACTCCAGAACAAAACGGAGTAGTGGAGGGGAAGAACAAGACCCTAATTGAAGCTGCAAGGTCCATGCTGGCTGACTCTGGTTTGCCACTGACCTTTTGGGCTGAAGCTGTTAACACAGCTTGCTATGTGCAGAATAGAGCCTTAGTAAATCAGAGGTTGATGAAGACTCCATATGAAGTTCTCCATCACTTGGCTCCTCTAATTTCATTTTTCAAAGAATTTGGTGTCCCTGTTTTATTCTCAATACAAAGGATCAACTCCAAAAATTTGATCCTAAGGTGGATGCAGGGTATTTTGTTGGTTATTCATCTACTTGCAAGGCATACAGAGTCTTCAACTGCAGAACAAAGATAGTTGAAGAGACTTTGCATGTGAAGTTTAATGAATCTCCTATGGACAAGATTCCACAAAACCCTGTGGAGTTGTTTGATTTGGACATACTGCAATATGTTCCTTATTAACCTCCGGCTGTTGCAGATCATGTGGATGAATCATCTTCTGCAGCATGTCTTCCATCTGGTGGTATTGATGATGATGATGATATTAATACTCACCTATTCAAGTTTAGTTACCAACTGCCTGTGTCTGCTAAATTTGATGTTCCTGTAGCTTCAGCAGTTCCATCCACAACAAATGCTGATGAGATCTCTGATTCCTCTACATCTTTTGGGTTACCATCTAATTCTTGGTTTCAAGAGTCTGCATCAACATCTGCTGCTGCTGAAGGTCCTACAAACACTTGCACAGATCTCATTGTTGATCAAGAACTGAAGAATCACCCAATGTCTCAGATTATGGTGATATCAATGCTGGTGTTTCAACAAGAAGTCAATTGTCTAACTTCTGCTTCTATGCTCTCTTCATCAGTCAGCTAGAGCCAAATAACTACCATGTTGCTTTGAGAGACAATGGATGGGTTGAAGCCATGCAGCTTGAGCTACTTCAGTTCAAGAAACAGCAAGTGTGGGAACTGGTTCCTCTTCCCATAGGTAAGTGTGTAATAGGCACTAAATGGGTGTTTAGGAATAAAACTGATGAAAATAGGCTTATTGTTAAGAACAAGGCTAGATTGGTTGTACAGGGGTTTTCACAAGAAGAAGGTATTGACTATGATGAAACCTTTGCCCCTGTAGCCAGACTAGAGGCAATCAGATTGTTTTTAGCCTACGCTGCATTCCACAATCTTAAAGTTTTTCAAATGGATGTCAAAAGTGCATTTCTATATGGTAAAATAAAGGAAGAAGTTTATGTGTGTCAACCACCAGATTTTGAGGATAATAAACATCCTGAATGGTGTGTATAAACTTGATAAGGCTCTTTATGGGTTGAAACAAGCTCCTAGAGCCTGGTATGAGACACTTTCCACTTTTCTTCTTAAGAATAATTTCACTAGAGGCTCCATTGATAAAACTTTGTTTATTAAGAAGGTGGATCAGCATAAGCTACTTGTTCAGATTTATGTTGATGATATCATTTTTGCATCCTCTGATCCCTAGTTGTGTGATGATTTTACAACATTAATGAAAAAGAGATTTGAAATGAGTGCAATGGGAGAATTACAGTTCTTTCTAGGCTTGCAAATTAAATAAAAGGCTGATGGAACCTTTATTCATCAGTCCAAATATACAAAAGATCTTTTGAATAAGTTTGATTTACAAAATTGTAAGCCCAGTTCTACTCCCATGTGCAACACCACACAACTGGATGCAGATCAGAAAGGTAAAGTTGTTGATGAAACACTTTACAGATGTATGATTAGGTCCTTGATGTATTTAACAGCTTCTAGACCAGATATTATGTTTGCTACATGTGTTTGTGCTAGATTTCAGGCTGCTCCTAAAGAGTCTCATTTGATTGCTGTCAAGAGAATCTTTAGATATTTGCAAGGTACACAATCTCTGGGTTTATGGTATTCCACTGGACACTCTTGCAAATTAGTTGCTTTTTCAGATAGTGACTATGCAGGGTGCAAGTTAACTAGAAAGTCAACTTCTGGTGGTTGTCAATTCCTAGGCAACTGTTTGATTTCTTGGCAGAGTAAGAAACAAACATCTGTTGCTACATCAATTGCTGAGGCCGAGTACATTGCTGCTGCAAGTTGCACTTCTCAGGTACTCTGGCTTCAGAAACAACTTCTGGATTATGGCATTACAGAAACTAAGACTCCATTATTAATGGATAGTCCTTCAGCGCTGTGTATTGTCAAAAATCCAATCCAGCACTCTAGGACCAAACATATAGAGATCAGACATCACTTTATTCGGGATTGTTTTGAAAAAGGTCTGATTGATCCTAAGTTTGTGCCTAGTACTGATGAGCTTGCAGATATTTTTACTAAGCCTTTGGATAGTTCTACTTTCCAAAACCTTGTCTTAAGGCTTGTATGCTGCAGCTAGAATAAGTGACAACTACTGTTGATTTTAGTAATAATTAGTGGTGATCATTGGTAACCATGTCACATATAAGTACTGATGAGTTCTTTCACCTTCAGTAGTTTTTATAACTACTGACGGCTAAATGCCTCACAAGTACTGAAGTACTTTATCTGCTCTAAACCACTGATGTAGTTACAATACTAATGTAGTTACAACTACTAAAATCAATACAAACGGATAAGTACTGACGTCCTATGAAACACCTGAAAAGCAGATGCAAAGTCTGATGAGTAAGTGTTGAGGACAGTATGAAAGAGCTGAAAGGCTATGAATTGATGAAAACTACTGAAGAGAACTTTCTCTTCAATTGTTTCAACAACTGTTGTTTCATCCTAAACAACTGATGACAAAACCATGTCTTCAGTAGTTTCACAACTACTGATGACTAATACCAAGTCTTCAGCTGTTTACAACAACTGCTGACAAAACCAATGTCTTCAGTAGTTTCACAACTACTGATGACTGATACCAAGTCTTTAGTTGTTTCATCATCTGAAGTCAAAACCATGGTCTTCAGTAGTTTTCTAACTGTTGATGCCTAAAACCACGACTTCAGCTGTTTCAACGTCTGAAAGGGTAATACCATGTCAACAGTCGTCTACTGATGACTAACACCAAATCCTTCAGTCGTTTTCTAACCCGTACCCTATAAATATCCTGACCTAATCCTTCAGAGCCTCATTTTCTTCAAACCTAACGTTCATCACTCCAAAACTTCTCTCTCATAATGGCGTCCATGCAGCTCAAACCGCGACACAACTATGTAGCTTACCTCACCAAATCGCCATTCCGGGCTAAGTTCGATAATGCTATTGATCTTATGGTCCAGTCACCCTACAAAACGGCCTTTCTTCTCAATCCAATCCTTCATGCCGAATCCCTTAACCAGTTTTGGCTGAACGTCACCCTCACCACTGGGGAGAACAACACAGCGTCTCTCCGGTCGGTCATCAACAACCACGAAGTGGTCATCACTCCCGATATACTTCGTCAAACCCTACACCTGGATGATGACACTTCTCCTGCTGGATATCCAAAGGGTACAACTGATTATCCTTTGCCCACCATGGATATCAGGGAAACCTTAGTGCCTCCACCATACTGAAGAAACATTTCCATGATGTTGAACGTCTCATATTTCACATGTTAAATGTCTGTTTGGCTCCTAAGACTTTTTCTTGGGATCAAATGTCTACAAGGTGGCAGCAGGTAATGTACTCGATCCTTGAGCAACAACGTTTAAATTTTTCAGAAATACTATTTTCAGAGCTCAAGGATATGGCTCAAAAACAAACTGCTAACCGTTGGATATTATATCCTCGGTTCATAATGGCCATAATTGCAAACCAGCTTCAAGCTGAGGGCCTTGTTGGCCTGGGAGTCCCTGCTATAGCTGTATTGCCTGAAGTATACTCCCGGCACAACTCTGACCAATCACTCAAAATGGCTGCCAAGCTGCGCAAACCCACACAGCTGGAACCCACAACCACCACCTCCAAATCAAAAGTCCCCACCAAACCCACTAAAAAGAAAACCAAAAAGGCTACTCAGGGAAATGAGTCCCTTGAGGATGCCCCTGCAACACAAACACAGGCTATATCCACTGGTTATAACCCCCTAGTGGATATAAGGACTCTCGCAGCCATAGCCGCTCAGGATTCCTCTCAAAAGGAGCCTGCAGCAACCTCAGAAGGGGTACCCACCAATCTGGGATCTTCCTCATTTGAGGAGATTGCCATTGAAGAGCACCATCCTCCCCAGGTGCAGACTGCTTTTACCCCATCTCCCCATGCAACTGCCCCCAAAGTCCTACATTACTTGTTGCACAAGTGCTGACTCAGTTGCACTCCTCACCCCCTCCCCAGATACCATTTACTACTGGGAACACTTCTACCATTGAGGGGGGGGACCAAAGTGCAGCTGAGAACCCACTGCATAGGGTTACAATGTTCCTTCTCCTAGTGTAGCAATGGAGATTGGAACTTCTGGTGAGGCTGCCACTTCTCGTGCATCAGCATATGATCAGGTTGCGTCAGCATATGCTCAGGTTGTAGTTGGTACCATTACTATGACCTTACCAGAGGCAACTGCTGATGACGGACAAAGTCCTGAGGCAGGAAGTCCCCAGTTCCAAGACAAAGGGGCACATGCTATAACTGAGCTACACTCAGTGCATGTTCATCCTGATCCTATCAGGAGGTCAGGTGATTCAGTATCTACTCATGATGACCTGGGCTTCTTTTATGATGCAATCGCCCAAAACACCATCCTGGAAGAGGAGGTGAGCAGACTCAAAGAGCTGCTTGCCAAAACTTCTAAGGAACAAAGACCATCTGCCTCTATCACCTCACAGATGGCACCTTCATCTGAAGGTCTCCCAAACACTGAGCCACTCCCAACAACTAAGCCACCTGCCTCTGCTTCTGGCACTATTTCTCGGGAACAGAACCCTCCTGAGCAAATCGTTGCAATCCTCCAAAATTCCCTCCCTCTCATCACACCCATAATCACTGACATCGTGATCAAAGCCATTGATGAGAGGCTTTCCTCAGTAATACACCCATTGATAGAGGAGGCTGTGGGCAAACAACTTTCTGCAATCAACCCCTTGCAACCAATGCCACCAAAAAGGGGGAGATTAAGTCAGTGAAAGGAAAAAGAAAGAGGAGTACAGAGGAGAAAGAAAAGGAGAAAGAAACAGAAGGGAGAGTAGTGGAAAAGGAGTTGGAGTTGAATGTGGTGACCGATAAAGAGAAGGAAAAAGAGAAAGCCTTGGAGCTACTGATAAAAGAGGCTGATGCCGAACACAGCAGATCAATGGACAACATCATTGATCAGCTGTTTAGGCAAGGCCATGACACCCATAAACTTGACTCTGAGATTCGACGATTAGAGATTGAAGAAATCCCGAATAGATGGGCAAGTTATGAAGTGTTAGAAAGAGAAAGGCTTGAGATCATGATTAGATTTATTGCAAAATATCTGGGAAGATCAATGATCGAAATCAAAGCTTGGTCCAGGGACAGTATCTTGGCAATCACCACCAAGATCTGTTCATCAGAAGCATATACTAAGGGACTTGTTATTGAAGCTTTGAATGAAGGAGGAGCAGGGAGCAGGACTGAGCTAGCCAAATACTCAAAAGCAACACTCACCTCCAAAATGCTAACTCAGCCTGTCAACGTTCCCTCTCCAAAAAAACCACAACCACAACCCACAAAACCAACTCCCTTACCATCTAAACCAACAGCCGATGATGCACCTAAGAAGAAGAAGAGAAGGGTGTTGAGGCTAGAAGAAGAAGAAGAAGAGGAGGATGATGTGGAAGAAGATAGGCTGCCTCTGTCTGCAGTTCTAACATTGGTGAAAGCCAAACCCATGCCCATCACTCCCACCTCACAGATGGAAGTTGTGAGAGTAAAGATTGAAGAAGAACAGCAGCAAAAGCTTCATGATGATGAAATGCTAAAAGCATTGACAAAACTTATGCTGCTTCGTCATCAATTATTAGTATGAAGAAAGAAGCTCTGAGGTTATACACCATTGCCAACACATTGCAATATCAGAAGGAAAAGGTGAGAGTATGGCCTGATCCTAGGGTGGCTCATAGGATTGTAAAGAAAGACATTCCTTCGAGATACAAGGGCCAAGTCAAAAGGATCGTAGATGAAGAGATCACAGTGGTCCTTGTAGTATCACCCTGGGAGATTGTAGAAGACTTCAAGAAGGCCTATGAGACTAAACAACCACCCCAAAAGATGTTACTTGTAGAAGACCATCACAACAGGATCAGAAAAACCTTTAAGTCCCACAGACATCACAACAACTACTGAAGACCATAACAGCAGATTACAAAGTCTGAAGACACAAGTGCTGAAGACAAAGTCTGAAGACACAAGTGCTGAAGACAAAGTCTGAAGACACAAGTGCTGAAGACAAAGTCTGAAGACACAAGTGCTGAAGACAAAGTCTGAAGACACAAGTGCTGAAGACAAAGTATTAGACGTTGTCACAACAGCTGAAGAGGTCTTCTTCAGTAGTTGTGATGGTTTACCTTTCAGTAGTTTTTTTGTTTCAATATTTGTAAAACAACTGAAGAGTATGTTCTTCAGTTGTTATTGTTTCAGTAGTTTCTTTTCAGTAGTTGTAATAATAGTAACACTTAGCATTTTTGTAAGAAGATGTCAGCTGTTTGACATCTTCAGTAGTTGTGTTAACTATCAGTAGTTTGTGATAAATTCTGTTAGATGTCACTATCAAGTGACATCAGCAGACGTCACATCTCTTATATAAGAGGTGTCGACCTAATTGTAATTGTGACATTCCGTTACCACGAAAGCGAATATTGAATGAAATATATCTGCAGAATTCTCCTTATCTATAACCGTTTTTGTTCTTACATTGAATATCTTTTTGTTCTTGTGAATTGGCCAATTCATTGTTAGAATTCCGCTGCTATACTCTCTAATCAATCAAACATAGATCACTGATCCTAACATCACTTCATCTACAATCTTCTTTACTTGGCCAATGTATCTCTATGGAATGTTTTTCTTTTGAATCCTATGAGACACTGGGATCAGGCCAAATCCTTACTCTCTCCTTTTGATATTGAAAGTTATGTTTGAGAGTGTATAACCTGAGAGCATGCTTGTTCATGTTGATGATTGAAGATGTGGCAGCATATGCTTTGTCAACTCTTCTCAACAGTTCCTCATCATGTTGTTGTGAAGCTGTTCTTTTCTAACTTCACTTTCACAGTTTGCCTTTGAGACTCAGGAGTAACTGTTGGAGGGTGACTTGTGGTCTTAGGCAACTGATAACAGCTGAGAGTGGCAGCCTATCTTCATCTTCATCATTATCTTCTTCATCTTCTTCTAGCCTCAGTACCCTTCTCTTCCTCTTGGGGTACATCATCGGCTATTGGTTTTGAGGGTAAGAGAATTGGTTGGTAGGTTGTGGTTGTGGTGGTTTTTGGGGTAAAGGGATTGTTTTAGTGGGTTTTGGTGTGGGAATTTTGACAGGCTGTTCTAGCATTTTGGATGTGAGTTTGGCTTTAGATTGCTTGACTAGTTCAGTCTCGCTCCCAGCACCAACTTCATTTAAGGCTTCAATAACCAATCCTTTGGTATAGACTTCAAACGAACAGATCTGGGTGGTTATTACCAAGATGCTGTCCCTGGACCATGCCTTGATTTCAATCAACGATTTTCCAAGATACTTAGCTATGAACATGATCATGATTTCTAGCCTTTCCCTTTACAACACATCATAACTTGCCCATCTAGCTTGGATTTCTTCAATCTCCAATCTTCTGATTTCTGAGTCAAGTTTTTCAGTGTCATGACCTTGCCTAAACAACCGATCAATGATATTATACATTGATCGGCTGTGTTCGGCATCAACCTCCTTCACTATTATCTCCAAGTCAGTCTCCTTTTCATTCTTCCTTTTCTTGTATGTCACATGAAAGTCTTTAGTACTTTTAGTCACTTTCTCCATGCGAGCTTCCTTCTCCTTCTCCTTCTCAGTCTCTTTTCTATCTGCAATCCTCTTTCTTTTTGCTTTCACTGACTGAATCTCCCCCTTTTTAGTTGCATTGGTTGCTAGGGTTTGATTGTCAGAAAGCCTTTTGCTCACAACATCCTCTATCAAGGGTTGTATAACTGAGGGAAGCCTTTCATCAAGGGTTTTAATAATTATATCAGTGATAATTGGTATGAAGAGAGGTAAGGAATTTTGAAAGATTGCAGTTATTTGCTCAAGGGGGTTCTGTCCCTGATAAATAGTGCGAGAAGCAGAGGCAGGTGGCTGAGTGTTTTGGAGTGGCTCTGTGTATGGGAGACCTTGAGAGGAAGGTCCCATCTGTGGGGTTTGAGGGGTAGATGTTCTTTGATCGTGAGAAATTTTGGCAAGTAGCTCGTTGAGTCTGCTCACCTCATCCTCGAGGATGGTGTTTTGGGCTAAAACATCATAAAAGAAGCCCAGGTCATCATCAGTGTTTACTGAATCACCTGACCTCCTGATAAAATCAGGATGAACATGCTCTGAGTGTAGATCAGTAGTAGCATGTGCCCCTTGGTCATGGTACTGGGGACTTCCTACCTTAGGAATGTCCTTCATCAGCAGTTGCCTCTGGTGAGGTCTTATGAATGTTACCAACTTGAGCCTGATCATATGCTGAAGCAGAGAAGTGGCAGCCTCACCAGAAGTTCCAATCTCCTTTTCTACACTCGAAGATGGAACATTGTAACCCCTGTGCTGTGGGTTATCAGAAGCACTTTGGTCCTCCCCCTCAATGGTTGAGGTATGCCCAGTTGTAATTGGTTTCTGGGGAGGGGGTGAGGAGTGCAACTGACTCAGCACTTGTGCAACAATAAGTGTAGGACTTGGAGGGGCGGTTGCATGTGGAGATTGGGTAGAAGCAGATTGCACCCGGGGTGAGTGGTGCGCTTCAATGGTAACCCTCTCAATTGAGATAGGTTCTAGCAATGTGGGATCCCCAATATTGGTTGCAACATGACCCTGTTGAGAGGATACCTATGCGGCTTTGGCAGGTTGAGTCATTGACATAACTGGGGGATTAAAACCAGTATTTGTGACCTGTGTTTGTGGTACAGGGGCATCCTGCGTGGGTTTTCACAACTTGGCAGCATGGGTTGAGTCTTTGACTTTGGATTTGGAGGTGGTGGCTATGGGTTCCAACTGCGTGGGTTTTCGCAACTTGGCAACATGTTTGAGTGATTGGTCTGAGTTGTGCCTGGAGTATACCTCAGGCAATACAGCCATGGGAGGGACTCCAAGGCCAACAAGTCCCTCAGCTTTCAGCTGGTTCTCTATAATGGACATGATGAACCGAGGATATAATATCCATCGGTTAGCAATACGTTTTGAGGCCATATCCTTAAGTTCAAGAAAAATTATTTCAAAAAAATTTATGTTTTCTTGCTCAAGGAATGAGAAGAATACCTGCTGCCACCTGGTCGACATTTGATCCCAAGAAGAAGTCTTAGGAGCTAAGCAAACATTCACCATATGAAAAATAAGGCGTTCTGCATCATGGAAATGCTTCTTCAGGATGGTAGAGGCGTTGAGGTTACCCTGGTATCCATGGTGGGCAAAGGATAGATCAGTGGTGCCCTTTGGATACCCAGTGGGGAAAGTGGCATCATCCAGTTGTAGGGTTTGGCGAAGGATTGCCGGAGTGATACCACCTGTCGGTTGTTGACGAACGACTGGAGAGAATCGGTGTTATTCTCCCCAGTGATGAGGGTGACGTTCGTCCAGATCTGATGGAGGGATTCGGCATGAATGGTAGGATTTAGAAGGAAAGCCGTTTTGTAGGGATAATGGACCATTAGATCAATGGCATTATCGAACTTTGTCCAGAATGGTGATTTGGTATGGTAGGCAACACAGTTGTGTTGTGGTTTAAGCTTCATGGTCGCCATTAATGTGAGAGAAGATGTGGAGGTTTTGAACGTTAGGTTTGGAGATAATGAAGCTCTATAAGATTAGGTATTTATAGGGTCAGGGTTAGAAAACAACTGAAAGGTCAGAGGTTGAAACAACTAAAGTCTTGGTTTTAGGCATGAGCAGTTATAAAACTACTGAAAACCATGGTTTTGGCTTCAGATGTTTGAAAACAATTGAAGACTTGGTTATAGTCATCAGTAGTTGTGAAACTACTGAAAACCTTGGTTTTGTCTTCAAGTGTTGTAAACAACTGATAACTTGGTTTTAGTCATCAGTAGTTGTAGAACTACTGAAGACATGGTTTTGTCATCAGTTGTTGTAAACAGCTGAGGACTTGGTGTTAGTCATCAGTAGTTGTGAAACTACTAAGGACATGGTTTTGTCATCAGCTAATTAGAGTGAAACAGCAGTTGTAGAAACAACTGAAGAGAAAGTTCTCATCAGTAGTTTTATTCAATTCTTTGCTTTTCAGCTATTTCATTCTATCCTCAACACTTACTCATCAGTCTTTTTGCTATTTTCAGTTGTTTCATAGGACATCAGTAGTTGATTAGTTTTTACTGATATCAGTAGTTATAACTACATCAGTAGTTGTAACTTGATCAGTTGTTTTAATAGAATCAGTACTATATGTGATATGGTTACTAATGATCATAAGTACTTAGTTACTGAGATCATCAGTAGTTATCACTTATTCTAGCTACAGCATACCAAGCCTTAACACTAGGTTTTGGAAAGTTGAACTATCCAAAGGCTTAGTAAAAATGTCTGCAAGCTCATCAGCACTAGGCACAAACTTTGGATCAATCAGACCTTTTTCAAAACAGTCCCTAATAAAATGATGTCTGATCTCTATATCTTTTGTCCTAGAGTGCTGGACTGGATTTTTGACAATGCATAGAGCTGAAGCACTATCCATTAATAATGGAGTCTTAGTCTCTGTAATGCCATAATCCAAAAGTTGGTTCTGAAGCCAGAGTACCTGAGAAGTACAACTTGCAGCTGCAATGTACTCTGCTTCAGCAGTGGATGTAGCAACCGATGTTTGTTTCTTACTCTGCCAAGAAATCAAATAGTTGCCTAGGAATTGACATCCACCAGAAGTTGACTTTCTCGTTAACTTACACCCTGCATAGTCACTATCTGAAAAAGCAACTAATTTGCAAGAGTGTCCAGTGGAATACCATAAACCTAGAGATTGTGTACCTTGCAAATATCTAAAGATCCTCTTGACTGCAATCAAATGAGACTCTTTAGGAGTAGCCTGAAATCTAGCACAAACACAAGTTGCAAACATGATATCTGGTCTAGAAGCTGTTAAGTACATCAAGGACCCAATCATACATCTGTAAAGTGTTTCATCAACAGCTTTACCTTTCTGATTTGCATCTAGTTGTGTGGTGTTGCACATGGGAGTAGAACAGGGCTTACAATTTTGCAAATCAAACTTATTCAAAAGATCTTTTGTATATTTTGACTGATGAATAAAGATTCCATCAGCCTTTTGTTTGATTTGCAAGCCTAGAAAGAACTGTAATTCTCCCATTGCACTCATTTCAAACCTTTGTTTCATTAAACATGTAAAATCATCACACAAGTGAGGATCAGAGGATGCAAAAATAATATCATCAACATAAATTTGAACAAGTAGCTTATGCTGATCCACCTTGTTAATAAACAAAGTTTTATCTATGGAGCCTCTAGTGAAATTATTTTTAAGAAGAAAATTTGAAAGTGTTTCATACCAGGCTCTAGGAGCTTGCTTCAACCCATAAGAGCCTTATCAAGTTTATACACCCAATCAGGATGTTTATTATCCTCAAAACCTAGTGGTTGACACACATAAACCTCTTCTATTATTTTACCATACAAAAATGCACTTTTGACATCCATTTGAAAAACTTTAAGATTGTGGAATGCAGCATAGGCTAAGAACAATCTAATTGCCTCTAGTCTGGCTACAGGGGCAAAGGTTTCATCATAATCAATACCTTCTTCTTGTGAAAACCCTTGTACAACCAGTCTAGCCTTGTTCTTAACAATAAGCCCATTTTCATCAGTTTTATTCCTAAACACCCATTTAGTGCCTATTGCACACTTACTTGGGGGTAGAGGAACCAGTTCCCACACTTGCTATTTCTTGAACTGAAGTAGCTCAAGCTGCATGGCTTCAACCCATCCATTGTCTCTCAAAGCAAAATGATAGTTCTTTGGCTCTAGCTGACTGATAAAGAGAGCATAGAAACAGAAGTTAGACAATTAACTTCTTGTTGAAACTCCAGCATTGATATCACCAATAATTGAGACATTGGGTGATTCTTCAGCTCTTGATAAACAATGAGATCTGTGCAAGTGTTTGTAGAAGCTTCAGCAGCAGCAGATGGTGATGCAGACTCTTGAAACCAAGAATTAGATGGTAAATCAAAAGATGTAGAGGAATCAGATATCTCATCAGCATTTGTTGTGGATGGAACTACTGAAGTTACAGGAACATCAAGTTTAGCAGACTCAGGCAGTTGATCACTAAACTTGAATAGAGGAGTATTGATATTATCATCATCATCAATACCACCAGGTGGAAGACATGTTGCAGAAGATGATTTATCCACATGATCTGCAACAGCTGAAGGTTGATAAGGAACATATTGCAGTATGTCCAGAACAAACAAATCCATAGGGTTTTGTGGAATCTTATCCTTTGGAGATTCATCAAACTTCACATGCAGAGTCTATTCAACTATCTTTGTTCTACAGTTGAAGACTCTGTATGCCTTGCAAGTAGATGAATAACCAACAAAATACCCTGCATCCACCTTAGGATCAAATTTGTGGAGTTGATCCTTTGTGTTGAGAATGAAACAGGGACACCCAAAGGCTTTGAAAAATGAAATTATAGAAGCCAAGTGATGTAGAACTTCATATGGAGTCTTCATCAACCTCTGGTTTACTAAGGTTCTATTCTGCACATAGCAAGCTGTATTAACAGCTTCAGCAAAAAAGGTCAGTGGCAAACCAGAGTCAGCCAACATAGACCTTGCAGCTTCAATTAGGGTCCTGTTCTTTCTCTCCACTACTCCATTTTGTTCAGGAGTTCTTGGGATGTTAAATTGCCTTTTGATTCCCTTTAAAAGATAAAAATCATCAAGTGTATGGTTTCTGAATTCAGTTCCATTGTCACTCCTTATACACTTGACTGATAGGGAATACTACTTCTCAACATACAACACAAAGTTTATAATCTTCTGAGCAACCTCATCCTTCGAACGCAGAAAGAAAGTCCATACAAATCTCGAGTAATCATCCGCAATTACCAGACAGTATTTCTTCTTTGCCATGCTCATCACTCTCACAGGACCAAATAGATCCATGTGTAGTAACTGCAAGCAGGCAGTGGACTTAGGTTCTTCAATAGGAGGGAATGAGACTTTGTGTTGTTTTCCTTTTAAACAAGCAGTGCAGGTTTCATCACAGTGGAACTCCTTTATTGGTAAACCTCTCACTAAACTATTGTGGATCAGCTGATTCATGTTTTTGATATTAACATGACCCAACCTTCTATGCCACAGTTTAGATTCCTGAGTAGAGGCTTGGAAAATAGGCAAGGATGGCCTTTGAGAGCTATTTTCTTGGAAAGATCTAAGGCATACACTCTTCCTGTCCTGTTGGCCCTCAGGAGAGTGTAATCATCCAACACCTTATCAATCATATTCAGAACTTTGGATGACAGAATCCTGCAGTTCTGACTGGTGAAAAGAGCAACATGTCCTTTGTCACACATTTGACTGACACTCAAGAGATTGTATTTGAGATTTTCCACGTGATTAACATCATCAAACTTTATTTCCCCATTGGAGACAAAGCCTTTGCCAATGATGTAACCCTTAGCATCATTGCCAAAAGAAACAAACCCTTCTTTCCTTGAGAGTAGTCATGAAGAAGAGAGCTGTTCCCTGTCATATGCATAGATCCTCCACTGTCTACATACCAGATGCTACTTTGGCATGCTGAAGAACCCTGCAATCATAAACAATTAGTTAGTTTTTGAGACCCAAACCTTTTTGGTTTTGGGTCTATTCACATCAACAAATGGTAAACTAACAGATTTGCTATGAATAACAGCCTGAGGGGATGGAGATGGTGAAGAAGAAGAATCCTTGGCATGGATTTTCTTCTCTGTGGTTTCAGCACAGGAGCATCAAATGGTTGACTCTCCCCAACAGATGTTGAACCATCATAACAAGTTGTGTCTGATTTTGTGATAAAGCCTTCAGCTCATCAGACACATTAGTGCTTGAGATTGATGGATTCCTATGTTGTACCATCTCCCTTTGAGCAGGCTCAGCTGTTGCCTCATTAACCCCTTGCTTTTTAGATTTCTTTTTGGATTTTGGGGTCACAGGTTTTGATGTTGCTCGTACAAATTTGGTTTCAAACTCAGTTTTCATTTTATCCATTTCGTTTTTAATGTTCTCATTATGTTTGAGTTTGGAGCCCTTTTTATACGAGCAATCATCAGTAAGATGATTGAATAAGCCACATATTTCACATGGCTTTTTCTTCATCTTATGTTGATCATCTGCTGAAGAAGATGAAACTACTGAAGACTTATTCTTCAGCAGTTTGCTATCAGTACTAGCAGTTTTCTTCCCTTTAGTACTTGCTTTCTTGATATCTTCTTTAGTAGTTTTCCCACCCTTTCTACTGGCAGTTTTCTTCCCTTTAGTACATGCAGTAGTTTGGGTTTTTTCTCCAGGTGTTATGACATGCTCTATAGTACTTTCAGTACTTTGTGAAATACCACCTGGGGTGATCAACATTTTGATCATGTGAGTGTCAGCATTTGAACCATCAACATCAGCTGATAGGTTCTAAGAAGAATTAATGCTGACTTCAACCTCTGATGGTGTTGTATCAGATAGTAGATCACATGATGAAAAGGATTGGTTATTGCTTTCTCCATCAGATTTTACCTCTGCTCTAGGAGTAAAATCTGTAGGAGGAGCAGTATGATTATAACCAATGCCAAACTTCACATTGGAAGCAGACTGCTTACTAAGAATCATTTTAAAACCCTTGCAAGAATGTACCCATCAATCACACTCTACCTGGGTAGTTGCAAGTGTTTCTTTGAGGTCTCGGTACTTCTCTAGAAGTACTTCTTCCCTAGCCTTATCATCAGTGATTTGACATTTAATTTGTAAATCTCATCATTCTTATCATTAAGCACAGACTCAAATTCAGCTTTTCTTTTGGATATTATTTGTTCTAGCTCAATGTTCTTGTTAATTAAAGCTACATTTGCTTCTCTAATAGATGCAAATGTGGCTATGCATGTGGTGTGGAGGCATTAGAGGATGAGGTATCAGCATACTCTAGAGCCATAAGAGCAAGATTTCCAAAAGGACTGTCACCACCATGTTGACCAGCACCAGAGAACAGTTGTTCATGACCAGACATATCATCTGGTAAACTGCTCCTGTCAACAACTCCTGGGGTGAAAAAGCTGTGTTGTTGAGGTTGAGATTGTTGATGAGATTGGGAAGGTTGAGGTTCAGGTAATGCTTGAGGTTTTTGTGCCATAGGAGCTTGAACCGGATTTGGCTGAGGCATGTAATAGCAGGGATATGGATATGACATTGGACCCTGGGGGACAAAGTATGCAGGAGATATAGAGTGTGAATGATGACCAGAACTTGCAGGATGTTGCCCTCTGTTTTGTGGACTAGTGCTTGGAAAAGTCACAAAGGGTGCAGAGGAGTTAGATCCAGTTGATCTACACTCTCTTGCAAAGTGTCCAAGCCTTTGGCATTTGTGACACGTCAACTTACTCTTGTCAAAACCAACTTTGGTTTTACCAGAGAGTCCAGCAAATTTCCTCCCAGTTCTCTTGTAGAACTTTTGAGATCTGATATTAACTAAGGCCATTTGGCTTAGAATATCCATCTCTTCTAAATCATCATAAGCAATACCCTTCAGATCATCCATGATGAAGCATAAATTGTCACTATTATAGCTTGATTGACTATCAACACCAAAATGCATGATCAGAACTGTTTGAAGAGAAATCTATATGCTCATCATAATTGCTTTCAAACGCAGCATATTCTGACTCATGACCAACCAAGGCAGTGTTCCCTGGTACAAAGTCATCAGTGAGCTTTCCTGATGATGCCAGTTTCCTTTTCTGCACTATCTCTCTCTCGAATGTAAGCAGTTTCCCATGAAGTTGGGTGAGAGATAGGCTATCCAGATTTGCACTAGAGTGTAGGACAATAGTGTATGTGTCCCATTTCTCAGGTAGTGATCTGAGGAATCTGTTATTCATCTGGCTATTGGTGTATTCCTGTTTGACCATTTTCATCTCAGAGATCAAACAAGAAAAATGCTCAAACTGTTGAGTCAATGTCTCACCCTTTCTATGAGAGAATGTCTCATATTGTTGGGCAAGGATTTCTCTGTTGTTTGCTAAAACCTCATCTGTTCCACCGAATTGTTCCTTCAGTGCATTCCACAGGTCATGAGCAGTTTCATGATGCATAAGCCCTGAATATATTTCATTAGGCAAGGCCATGGCCAGAATACCATGCGCTTTAGCATCAATCTCAAACAGCTTCCGATCCTCATCTGAGTATTGTTCCATCTTCTTCGGAACCATTTGGTTGGTTTCCGGATTGTTCACCATAGGCTTGTGTGGACCATGTACCACAGATGTCTAACAACCTGAACTGTTAACAGACAGGTGATGAAGCATCCTTCGTTGCCATATGTTATACTCAGTCATAACCAGCATCGGAGGCTTGGTTGAGGAACCGGTATTGTGTGGGTCATTAGAAGGAGTAGTCATTCTCAGATTCAACCAAATTCAATTAAGCTTTAGCAGATTTAGAACAAAACACAAACAAACCAAATTGAACCAAGAGAGAGCTCAAAGTGAATAAACAAAAGCAGCAGAAATTCAGTAATCTATAACCAATTCTTGCAAATATGCTAATTCAATCAAACATTGATATCGAATAGCAGTTTCAATGATCAATTGTTAGATCGATCAATGATTAACTAGCTCTGATACCATTTGTTAAGATCAGTGATCTACGTTTGATTGATTAGAGAGTATGGCAGCGAAAATCAAACAATGAATTAGACAATTCACAAGAACACAATTGATATTCAATATAAAAGTAAACGGTTATAGAGAGAGAGAATTTTGCGAAAGATATTTCATTCAATATGCGCTTTCGCGGTAACAGAATGTCACCCGTACAATTAGGTCAACTAGTTACACGGTACAGGTAAGTGCTAATGGAGTTAAATTGAATTTGGGAAGAATGAGTGACTCCCAGAAGACTTTGCATAATACTAAAAAAAGGTATATGCCTTGTTCACTCAGTCTATACCTAAGGACATATTTCATCAGTTCTCTGAGAACAAGCAGTCTAAAAAATTATGGGAGGCCTTGAAAAGAGATACGAAGGAAAATGTAACTCTGAAAGCACCGAAGGAAAAAGCTCTTAAAAAGGAATTTGACAATTTCTCTTCGATTGAGAATGAGAGCTTGTATGATATTATTGATCGATTTTATCATTTGATGAGTGAGTTGCAAACACATTTCATGAGTGTCCGAACTTTTCTGCTCCTTCCTAAAAAAGTGCATCAGGAACCATAACTTTAGGTTCATCTAGAACCCAATACATAGCTCCTAAGGCCAATACTATCAAGTTGAAGACCGAGAATCTCGGAAATGTCACCGTGGAAGTTGCTAAAGAGCACATGGACCTTCTAGCTGGCATTGTTCAATCTTATGATGGATTAGTTGCTGGTAAGATTGAAACTATCATCTTGCTGACGAGGACTACAAGCAAGTTGATGAAACTGAGCTAGAATGCATGGATACTATGTGGGCCTTGGCTAGTGCTGCTAGAAGAGCCAAGAAGTTTGTCAAAAATATGGTGCAAAATTTGGTTGCCACTAAAGATACGACATTTGGATTTGATAAAACCAAAGTCACTTGTTTCAATTACGGTGAAAACGGGCACTTCAAACGTGAGTGCGTAAAGGCATAGAAGACTGGAAATTGAATTCCTTTTCCTATATTCAACTGACACGAAAAAGATAAAATTGGAACTTCATCTTCAAGTAAAGAGTCTAAGGCTTTGGTTTCTGAAGATGATGAAGGACAAGACTCGTCCTTCCGATTCGTTTCTAAGCGTGAATCAAACATTGCCTTAGTTGATACATTGGATGATGGATGTGCAAGTGAAGGAGATATCATAGCTTAGTACACACTTTAAGATATCGAAGAAGCTATGGATGTCGTTGATCATTTGGTTGAAAAAGAGCTTAGTGCTACAAACTCAGAATCTCCGGTCACTAAAGAGTCTAACACTGCTTTGATGGTTGATTCGGCTGGTTCTACACACGTATGTTCTAAAGATGAATTATTTAAAAAAATGCATGTATAGAATGTGATACATTTAGGGAATGCATTAACTTAAAATTTGCTAGGCTATTAGAACATAATGATAATCTAGTAAATGATTTACAACTCTGCACTAAAGCAAATTGTGTTTTAAAACAAAAGGAGTGCAGCTTCAAAGAAATGATAGAACTGTTGGGGAAACAACTAAGGGAAACCGAAGTTGTTTTTTTAAATGAATCAAATGACATCAAGTTGTATTTAAATTCTTTGGAGGAAACTAAAAAGGAAAAGGCAATTTTGCAAGTCAAAGTTGAATCGGTAAAAAAGAATTACACAATTTGGCAAGTTCTTCTCTTATAGTTCAGAACCTAGTGAAATAACAGAATACCGGGGAAGGTCTGGGTTATAAGGTAGTATCTCCACCACATGCAATCCTTTTGAACACAAAATGTAAACCAATTAATAATAAACCAATAAAGGATCATATGGTGTCTAGTCCTCCAGTTAGTGATCCAAATTGTACGGGTAAACCTATGAAATCTATAACTAAACAAAAGGATTCTACTTTGGGATCAACAGATAACATACCTATTGATGATTTGGGTGATCAAATTAAGAAGGATAAATTAGGGTCATGTTCACAAAGGTCTATTTTAGAACCTAAAAGGTCTAATCCAATAAACCTTAAAATGAAAGTGAAAGTTGTTGAAAATGTCAAAACAATCAAATTTGTTAAAGAAGGTGAAACATCTAAAAAGGAAGAGAAACAACCCAATCGGAAATATCTCAAACTCTAACCAAACTCAACCCCACATCAAAACTTTCCTCAAACAATCAAAGATAGATCCTGCTACAGTGTGGAAAACGAGGACATATCTCTCCAAGTTGTCCTTATTATCAAACACCTAAAAGCAAAATTAAACTTTTGTCATCTAAGGTTACACCTAAAAACATTAGTGATCCTAAAGTTCAAACCATAAGCCAGTTGTCTATTTACAATAAACAGGCCTTACACAAAACTGGTATATGGAAGGAAAAACCCAGTAATGTATCTCTTAGTGAAAACAAGAAAAAGAAAGATATGCCCTCATCCTCTGAAGGACAGTGGGTTGAGTTCATGATGAGTGATACCTCTATGACACCCAAGCCACCTTATGGCTTGGGTCCCAAACCTGAACTAATTAATTCCTTTGTATGTCCAGAGTGTTCGCTAAAATGCTATCACTAATACCTCGATTATTGATAGTGGGGCTTCCAGGCGCATGACCGGAAATTCGTCTCTCGTTTTCAATGTCAAGAAAATTAAAGGCGAAGTGCTTCTTGTCAAAGGAAACAGAGAGGGATTTAGTCTCCTGGCATAGGTGAATGGGACACATTAATCCCAGGAAGATGAATCGTCTGGTTCGGAATGATTTGGTGAATGGAGTTACAGTCAAGAATTTCCAGCTCCCAGATTTTTATGTAGCATGTAAGAAAGGGAAATAGACCAAGAAGTCTTCAAAAGTAAAGAATGTTAACTCTATTGACATTCCCCTCGAGCTTCAACACACGGATCTATTTGGTCCAGTTAGCATAAAGAGCATTGCTGGAGATTGGTACCGCTTTGTAATGACTGATGATTACTCAAGATTCTCTTGGGTGATGTTTCTGAAAGCCAAGACAGAGACATTTGAATCGTTCAAGCATCTAGTCACTACATTGGAATCACTCTACAAGCTTAAAGTCAGAAAGATTCGAGCAAACAATGGAACAGAGTTCAAGAATCAGTGGATGGAGGCATTCTATCGGAGAAAATAATTTTCATCAATTTACTTCTACCTACTCTGCACAAATGATTAGGTTGGTGAATGAATGAATCAGAGCTTGATAGAGATAGCGAGGACAATGTTAGCCAACTCTAAGCTGCCTATTAAATTCTGGAACGAGGTAGTGAGTTATGCATGCTACACTCTCAATTGAGTCTTAGTGGTCAAACATCATGGAAAAATGTGTTATTAATTGCTCCAACTACATAGACCTAACTTGGAGTATCTAGAACCATTTGGAGCACCGTCCATGCTGTTAAAGAAAAACTCAGACTCAGAAGTTTTGTTAGATGGCCGGAGAACGTATCTCTCTCGATATAGTATTCCAAACAAGAGAGTTTATAAGAACTCAACGGGTCAGGTAGAAGTGTGGTGAAATGTTTATTTACAAAGATACACCACCCCCTGCTTGCAAAGGACCTTCCTTCTTCTTTGACTATGATGGATTTTTCGAGTCCTTCAATCTACCTCCATCTCATCTTGATGTACGATATTCTGAATACTCCTACACTAGACCCGCCATCATCATTCCATTAGATGATACTTCTAGCCCTTCAGGGGGAGAGCCTGAGGTGAGTGAGTCTTCCTCTAATGATGAAGAAGTTGAAACTACAAATGTGGACCAGGAGGAACAGGTTCCCACTACTGAAAGTACACAAGCATTTGATTTTAATGCCACTGGAGCTTCTCAACCCCACACCCCAACAGCCACAGAAACTGAACCTAGGATTCAAAATCTAGATAATGAGGTAGCTGTTCCCACCACTCCCGGAACTCAAGTTAATGTGCATCATCCCCTGGACAACATTATTGGGGATATTCTATTGGGAGTTCAGACACAAAATCAGCTGTACTCAGCTGATTATGCCACAATCAAAGAAAAAAGGTATCTACATGATGGTGCTTATCAATGTTTTGTGTATTAGGTTCAGCCAAAATATGAAAGTAAAGCCTTAAATGATGAGGCATGGGTCAGTGTTATGCAAGAAGAACTCCATTAGTTCAAGAAGTTAGGAGTATGGACCCTTATAGAGAGACCAAAAGGTCCAAGGTGATTGGCACTAAATGGGTTCTTAAGTATAAGAAAGATGACCAAGCGATAATAATTAGAAACAAGGCTCGACTTGTCATTCAAGGGTTTAGACAAGTCGAAGGCATTGACTACAATGAAGTGTTTGCACCTTATGGCAAGGATGGAAGCAATTCATATAGTCTTAGCCAATGCATCCAATATGAAGATCAAAGTTTATCAATTGGATGTGAAAATTGCATTCCTTCATGTGAAATCCGTGAAAAGATGTACGTCAGTCAACCCGAAGGATTTGAGGATCCTTACCATCGGGATAGAGTTTATAAACTAGACAAGGCTCTTTATAGGCTTCATCAAGCTCCTCGAGCTTGGAATAAGAAACTCTCTACTCATTTCCTAAAACATGGTTTTTGCATAGGGGTTCTTGTTTATATGATGTTTATAAAAGAGAAAGATGGTGATTTACTACTGGTATAGATATATGTGGATTACATAATCTTCGGTTCCAAAAATGAAGCATTATGTAAAGAATTCAAAACCGTGATGAAAGCTGATTTTGAGATGAGTGCTATAGGAGAGATGAAGTTCTTTCTTGGGTCACAGGTGGATCACACACCAAAAGGAATCTTCGTGAATCAGTCCAAATATGTAGGAGATATCCTTAGTCGGTTCGACATGGAGAATGAAATGGTTGCTCGGACTCCACTTTCCCCGAACCACGATGTGGCACCCCACAAAAATGGTGATTTATTAGATGCCACTATGTACCGAGGAAAGATCGGATCTTTGATGTACCTCACACCTTCTCATCCTAATATTATGTATGCCACGTGTCTCTGTTCCAGATGTCATGCTAAACCAAAAGTGAATCATCTAATTGGGGTAAAACGGATCTTTCGTTATCTGAAGGGTACTCCAACACTCGGATTGTGGTATCCTCATGATGATGACTTCGAGCTTAGAACATATAGTGACTCGGACTATGGTGGTTGCAAGATGAATTACAAGTGAACATTATCATATGTCAGTCCTTTGGAAGACGATTAGTCACCTAGCAATGTAAAAAGCAGACATATGTTGCTCTGTTAACATGTGAAGCTGAATATGTTATTGCTGGATGTTGTTGTTAACAAATAATTTCGATTCAATAGCCAATATGAGACAATGGTTTGCAATTTTCTAACACCCCTATCTTTGTTGAAAATTTTGCTGCAATAACTGTCGCAAAAAGTCCGGTACAACAACACTAAAACATCGTGTAGGACCGGTGAAGAGGGGTTAATTGTAACACAACAACATAAAGAGGAGACTTAACCAAACATAATCAAAAATTAATGCTGGATTAATCAAAATAAGACACTAAGAACACAAGTAATATAAGAAATAGAACACAAGAGCACAAGTATATGGTTTTCAAGAATGTAGTATTGCTTTCTCTGTATTCTATTACAAGTGTTACAAAAGCATATTCAAAAGATACAAGAACATGAGACACTTATACTACATCTACAGTCAGCAATACTTTGAAAGCCAGTTGGATACAATTGACTAGACACAAACCAAATCAATTGTAGAGGCAAAAAGGCAAATTGCCTTTCGACTAGTGACTATGACATGCCATAGTTCACATCCTTATCTATTACAAAAAGGATAAAGAACGTGAAGTAGAAAGTTTACAAATCAAGACCTCAATGTATAGTTACCAAAAGCATGGACTTTTCACCAACTCATGTAACTTGGTGACCTTACAAAGATGTAGTGGAAAGGTGTCCAGCTTTATGGAAAGTACATCAGATAAAGCATGTGTCAAAAGTCTTGGAAGAAATCGTCTTCATATGTTGAAGCTTCAGAAGACTTTGTCTCTGAGGTTTTGGAAGACTTCATATTTGGCTTCGGAAGATATTGGTCTTGGCTTTGGAAGATTTCACACTTAGAATATTTCTGTTGCATGTGTGAAACTTCCTAAGCATTCTTCTCTATAGCACTTGTGCAGGATGCAGGATAGACTTTGGATATTTACGTTGCATCAGCCTCTTCATTATGTTAGGATCAAAGATCTAAGTTTGATTAATTTAGAGTAGATCGCAGCGGAATTTGAACAATGAATTAGACAATTCGCAAGAACACAATTGATATTCAATGAAAAGTAAACGGTTATAGAGAGTGAATTCTGCAAAGGAATGTTTCATTCATATGCTTTCCTGGTGGCTAAATGTCACACGTTACAACTAGGTCAACAACTCTTATATAGGAGATGTGACGTGTGCTGATGTCACTTGATAGTGACATCTAACAGAATTATTCAAACTACTGAAACTATGCAAACTACTGAGAATGTTCTCAACTAATGATTACATCTCAGAGAATGCTAAGTACAAAAACATAAAACTACTAAGCTACAACTAGTAAAACTATAAGTACTGAAAGTAAATTACAAGTACTGAAAGGAAACCATCACAACTACTGAAGTTGATAACATCAGCTGTTGTGACAATTACTGATCACTTTGGTCTTCGGTCTTTGTCTTTAGTCTTTGTTCTTCAGACTTTTACTTTCAGACTTTGTCTTCAGCTGATAGCTTCAGACTTGGTCTTCAGTACTATACTTTCAGAATTTGTCTTCAGCTGATACCTTCAGACTTTGTCTTCAGTACTTACTTTCAGACTTTGTCTTCAATAGAAGTCTTCAAATCTTGTCTTTAGACTTTGTCTTCAGACCTTGTAATCAGCTGATGTCTTCAGCTGTTGTGATCTTCTTCAACAGTTGTAATCTCTGTGGGACTTAGAGGTTTTTCTGATCAGGCTCATTGCTTCTTTTGGTCCAACAATTAATCTCTACAAACTCCCCCTAGGCTGATGCTACCATAACACTTAGTAGACTTCAGATATCAATTGTCCTCATTAGGATGATCACCATTCCTTTCGTCATAAGGTGATCAGGATCCTTTAGATTGACAAAATCTCTTCTTTTATCAAAGAGGTCATGCAGAGGCAACAGAAACATATCCTGCCGTGTGTAAATGTCTTTAGTGCCTTGATCTCTAATGACATGCCATCTTTCTGGATTTGTGGTGTATGTCCAAGACAAGATGGGTCTTCCTGATCCTAGAGAAGCTGTTTGAATTGGAGTTGATGTATCATCCTCTGGCTGCACATCCTCATGATGTTCTGACTCAACTTGGGGTTTAGAAGAGGGTGCAGTCTTCTTCTTCTTTGGCTTTGGTTTTGAAGCCATCCCCTTCTTTCTCTTTGCAGGTTTTAACTAAGAAGACTGGCCTGCTGTACAAGATTTATCTCTATTGTCTTTCTCAGTTTGGACTTCTCTCTCTCAGGCTCAGAAGGAGAGGGAGGTTGACCCTACTGTGGATCAGAAGATGAAGCTGCTGAGTTTCAGCAGGAGGTCCAAATATGTTGTCTCTGGTTATTCAACCTTAACCTCCACTTCAGGTGGGGCTTCACTTGGAGTGTAGTGTAAGTCAATGAGCTCTCCACTTTTGATCTTCTGGATGATCACCTAATACGCTCATCCATAATGGATAGAGACATGGGGCCAAGTCTCCTTCGGAGAATCCATATAGCTTCAACAAGCTCATCATCCTCTGCCTGTCAGTAGACTTCTTCATGCTCTTTTGGATCATGGCTCTTGACTTTGTAGCTTCTTTCCTTAGCTTTTCTTAGTTGTCTTTTTGTCCTTGACTATCTCAAGTTCAAGTTGTTTTAAGTACTCAAACTCAACATAGTCATAGGACAAGGGAAGAAGTGCATCTGCCTGATAGAAGCCTATGGCACACACGTAGTTGATCATCATGATCGTATCTTTTTCTTTGTCTACTTGAGGTTCTTGTTGAACCACATCCTCTTGTGCAGGACTTTCTTGAACTGGGGAGAGGGTAGGCATATCCTTGTGCAGCCTTTTCCTTCTTCTCTCTTCTTTGACTTGTATTAAAAGCTCTGCATCTTCTGCCTCCTTCTTCTCCCTTGACCTTTCCAGGTCAACCAGTTAATTCAACTCATCTAAGGGGAGAGAAATGGCACTGTCTATGTCATAGTTCCTTGTCTGTAGATAACTTATCCTGACTGCCCTTAAATCATCATTCTGAGTATCTGGTCTGGGGGCAGCCCTGATAGCAGACTCCATGAGTCTTGAAGACTGAGCAGAGGAACTTTCTCCCCTCAGAATTCTTTTCTTCTCTCTCTCTCCTCCTCCTCAATCTCCTCAGATGTCATCCTTATTTTCACTTTGTCACTCACAAACCTTTGCAACTCAGGGTGGAGAGAGCTTTGGCCTTCATTGCTTGATGCAAGTTCTGAGCTCTGGCCAGAGAGAGTTGAGAAGGACCTTCAGCAGCAGGGTCTCAATAGGAGTGTGGAGCTCTGCAGCAGTTGATGATGATGGGACAGGGGTCTCAGGTTTTGCCACTAGTCCTTTACTCATGTTTTCCCCTATGAAACTAATTTTTAGGGTCTGCCTCAACATTCAGTTGACCGATGGCATCACCTGATTGCCTAAGTCTCCTTCTTAAGCTGAACACTGTAGTGATCATGTCTTGGATTCTTCGAGCCAGTCTGTCAGTTTGTCTTGATTTGCTTGGGTTGACAAGTGGCATGTTGACTAGATCTAGACCTTCATTGTAGTTCAAAGTCTGAAAATTGAAGACTTCTTACTGTCCTTGAAAACTTATGATGATTAGGGCTTTCCAGATGTTGTCATACCTTTTGGGTTGTTGGACCTTAATCAAAGTAGTTTAACCATTTAAACTTCAAAAACGCAGCGGATTAAAACCTTAATATTATCATTTGTAATCTGAAAATCAAGGCTAATAACATATCATCAACAACCAAAATCATAGTATCATTTATATGTGTTTGAACTAGGTACCAACAACAAATAACAACCATAATATGACATACAAACTACCTTTTGTATGCTGCTGAAAACATGATGAAGGGGAAAGAATATGAGCATCTTGAATGACCAAAACCCCAAGGAAGGTGTCCTCAGGCATCCATACCCACAAGCATCAAGCAAAGACCACTCTTGCTAGGATTTGCACACCCAAAACGACAAGAAGGCTGCTGGAAAACCAATTTCCAGCCTTGATTAAGCTGCTGGAGAACCGATTTTCAGCCTTGATTGACCTGCTGAAAAACCGATTTGTAGCCTTGATTACCTTCAAGAAAAGGAAGAAAGTTTGATCTTCTTGATCTATTGCATGTATGAGAGAGAGAGAGAGTTGGAGTGGGTATCTTGTTCTTGGAGTATTGTAACTTGAAAACTACAAAGACCCCTCCCCATAAGGGGCGACCGAAAATGTACAAGGGAGGGGTTTTCCCCCAAAACCAATCTCCAATTTTTGATAAAACTAGTTGTTTTAATAGTTATATAATTAACCTTTTAATTATATAACTTATACACACTTTTATCATTTGATGTTATTTAACTAAATTAAACAACATTACAAATAATATCCATGAACAAAATATCCATATAAGTTGTTCAATCTCATATGCAACTTATTTAGAAAACCCGTTTTCTAAATTGGTGTAATTATTTAATTGCATGATCGTATCATCAATTAAATATTAATTGGTGTTTTCTAAGCTTGTTATTGGGTATGACCCGACTTGGATCATAACGTACTAACCACATCAATGTTCTATGTGTCTTGGGCATAAAGAATCCAACAATCTCCCACTGCACAAAATCATAGAAGATTGATGCAAGCAATAAATACCGCCTACCAATGGTTTACTACCCTTAATATGCATGACTTAAAGCCATTCAATAACATCATCCCCTTCAAGTATCCAACTTAAAATGATTTAGGTGAATCAATCATTTATCCTTTTGTTAGAGATGTCATGTTAAATCCAAGGACATAAATGATCATTCTTGTTGATTTACTTTAATCAGGCCTTAGACATCTTGCTCTCGACGAATAAGAGGAACAAATTCCATCTTGACTACATACGTTTTTTCACAATCACCTTGTGTCACACCTAAACATAGCGTTATGTACTGCCCATTATTTCAGAGCAGTGAAGAACTAGCTCAAGGTATAACATTTTGTGAATATCAAAACCCAATATGTATCTTAGGTCAGACGATACCAAATGATAATCGCCTTTACTCAAATTTACTTATGATCAATCTAGAAGATTCCATGTAGTAAAATTCAGATGCGGGTCAGTCCAATATTTGTATCCCATAAATATCTATGAACCTTGGTAGCAACCAATTGTTGTATATTCATTCCTTATGAATATCCACCAATCCATGTTCATAACAATTTTACGTTCATTTCCCACAAACATGACCGACTACGGAAATTTAGAATAATAAACATATTCATGGATGTATACATGCTAAAATGAATATAACTCAAAATATCACAAGTATATAAAGAGTTAAATATTAGGTTGTTTCAAACTTTTAATACTAAATAGATCAATTCCAGTCACTAGAACATCGAAGTCCTAAGGCACAAGTATGACTTTCATGTTTTGCCCTTTCAAGGAGCTACGTGAGTGTATCCGCAATGTATTGATCGGTGTGTACTTTACGAATACATATTTTTCCCTTTTCAATTTCATCCTTATGTAGTTGAATTTCCGCTCAATGTGCCTAGCCTTTTGAAGAGGACATGGTACCTTGATTTATGCAATCGTACCCTCGTGATCTAAAAAGGATTTGTAGGGGTCTTGAATGGTAGAGACCACCCCAGGTAGGCGATAAATTTCTTATCCATTCAACTTCCGGAGCTGCTAATGATGCGGCAATGTATTCGTATTTTTGTAGTGGACAATGCTACTCCATTCATAATGAAGACATACCCCGATTGTGATCGAAAATCATCTCGAACGGTTGGAAACTCGCATCCGTGTAACCCTTTACAACGAGTTCCTCTTCATCAATTCCATATATTAGAAACATTTCCTTAGTCCTCCTAACATATTTCAATATACTTTTATTAACCATACAATGGCTATTACCTGGATTCTGCTAATATCTTTTGTCATGCTTAACGCGCATGACATGTCCAGACTAGTGCATATCATCGCATACATGAAGGATCCTATAGCTTAACGCACCATACCTTTCTCAAAGTTTTCAAACTTGAACCCTTTCAAGACTCTATCAATATATGCACTTTGGTTTAAACCTATCAACCACCTCGATCTATCCCTATACATATTTGTTCCTAAAATATAGGCGGATTCACCGAGATTTTTATGGAAAAACAACTTCCAAGCCAGGTTTTAACACCTTCCATGGTTGGAATATCATTTCCAAAAGTAGTATGTCATCAACATACAATGCTAAGAATGTTATTATGCTCCCACTAGCCTTCGTATATACACAAGCCTCGTCAGCGTTCTTGATGAAAGCAAATTTCTTGATCTCTTCCTCAAAACGTTAACTCCAACTACTGATGCTTGATTCAAACCATAGATTGACCTCTTTAACTTGAATACTTTATTAGCATATTGTGAACCCACAAGACCATCAAGCTAAACCATATGGACAGTCTCTTTGAGATATCCGTTAAGAAAAGCTGTTTTGACAACATTTTCCTTGGGATCGGGGAATGGCCTTTTCTTATTGCCTTCCTCATTGATCGAGAGAACTGGTCGAACCTTTCTACCCATTCCTGCTTTGGCTGTTTTGAGCATTGCGTGAAGCTCACCAATACTCTTGTCCCATCCGTCATATTGTAATTTATTATGAACGTCTCAAAGCTTTTGGTTAGGCCATAAAGGATCAAATCCGTGGCCAACTCCTTTGAGACGGGACAATTAAGCCACTCGACGCGATCAACGTGGCTTTTGATTTTAAGAACATAAGATGAAACCGACTGGCTTTCTTCCATGTGACACGGATGAAGCGCTCGAACCGTTTCGAAGCGCTCTACCCTAGCTTGTTGAAGGAACATTTCCTTGAATTGGGTAATTATGTCACATGCCCCAAGGTGCTCCAAATCCTTTTGGAGTTCGGAAATAATAGTTCCCAACATGAGGTAGGAAACCTGCATGGAATCCTCAGTGTATTGAAGCCAATCGTTATAGGCCTCAACGTCTTCGGGGTCGGGTTGGTCGGGAATAGGATCGTCAAGGACATAGGCCCTTTTCTCTTGCTTGAGAATGATTCTTAAGTTTTGATACCAGTCCATAAAGTTGTTATGGTTAAGACGATCCCATTCTAAGATTGTTCTCAGTGATAGGGTAGGGACGACCGGGGTGGTAGCATTATTGTTTGCGGTCATTTCTACAAAATTAAAAAGTTCATTTTAGTATTTCTGAAAAATTGCATTTTAATTATTAATACCCTTTACACGTCTTATAGACAATTAATATTTAAAATCTAGAATCCAACGTTACATTTAAATGATGGTTAGGTGACCTTTATCGCATTATTTAAATTAACAAGGTAGTCAACATTTGACAATACAACCTATTGCATCTTCTAGCTTTATGGGATCGGTTAAGCATCTTATGTTTAGTCGGCATGTAAAATCCCATCAACACCATTGTACGCCATGCTTCGATGACCCTATACACATGGCTTCAATTCACGTCGTCCTACTTACACACACGTGTGAGTTACACATACAAGTGGTTAGGTGACCTTATCCCATAAGTATGTTAAGCCCACATCAAACACACAGGTTCCCTAAAAGTGGTTAGGTGACCTTTATCCCACAAGTAGTTCTCAAGTGATTCGAGTTTCGTGTAAAAGGATGGTGTTAAACTTGTTTCCAAAGGGATTTAAGTTTCCATTAATCTAGTTATGAAAACTCTATGTACCTTGTATTCGCATGCTTTCAAATACATGGTACCCTATGGTTCTCTTTTAATAAAACCTCTTTTATTTTGAAATCATTAATCCTTTTAATAACCTTTTATTAGTCACTTAATGATTAGGAACCAAAAAAAATCAGCTTGTTATGATAATTTATTTAGATTGTTAAGCATATCCATATATCAAACAATCAAGATTAAATGAATAATCAAACAAGCATATATCAAACAACCACATGTGCATAACCATAGCCCCTATGTCGACAACACCTGTTTGCCATCACAAGTGTTGTCATTTGGTATTTCTTAAGGGTTGAACACAACACAAAAGATGAGATCTCCAAAGAACCCCACTTGAACTTGCATCCAAATGCTTCAAGTCCTTCTATTGTGTCTTCCTTTTGTGCTTCCATCTTGTGCATCTTCTTTTACAAAATTTATATCCTAATACAAATTTTATAATAAAAGAAAGCACACTTAATCTATCTATTACATTGCCATTGAATGAATAAACAAATTACATTCAAATACAAACACAAAAGAATAATATTACAACCAACTATGAATGAAATCAACCAAAACAAACATCCATTCAAAACCAAATCAACACAAGGCCAAGGCTAGGTTATGCACCAATATGAAACATCATATGCAACATTCAAGAACCAAATAAATCCCCTTATGACCCTAAATTTTCAGCCAACATAAACCAAGAATTTAGGGTCTTTTTTCCAAACAAAAAAACATAATCAACCACTTGATATCTTTCTTTCATGGTTTAATTCCAAGCATATTAGATATAACCTTGAAAGGTTAGGGATTTGTAATATCACCACAAAACAGCCCCTTTAAGTTGTTAAAGCCCAATAAAACCAATTTTACAAGGACAAAAGAAACTAGTCATCCACATATCCGGCTTTGATGCCAATGTTGGGTTTGTTGGACCTTAATCAAAGTAGTTTAACCAATTAAACTTGAAAAATGCTGCGGATTAAAACCTTAATATTACCATTTTTAATATGAAAATCAAGGCTAATAATATATCATGAACAAACCCGAAATCATAGGATCATTTATATGTGTTTGAACTAGGTACCAACAACAAATAACAACAATAATATGACATACAAACTACCTTTTGTATGCTGCTGAAAACGTGATGAAGGGGAAAGAATATGAGCTTCTTGAATGACCAAAACACCAAGGAGAGGTGTCTTCAAGCATCCATACCCACAAGCATCAAGCAAAGACCACTCTTTCTAGGATTTGCACAACCAAAATGACTAAGAAGGGTGCTGGAAAACGAATTTCCAGCCTTGATTAAGCTGCTGGAGAACCGATTTTCAGCCTTGATTGAGCTGCTGGAAAAACCGATTTCCAGCCTTGATTACCTTCAAGAAAAGGAAGAAAGTTTGTTCTGGTCTATTGAATGTATGAGAGAGAGAGAGTTGGACTGTGTATCTTGTTCTTGGAGTATTGTAACTTGAAAACTACAAAGACCCCTCCCCATAAGGTTCGGTCGAAAATGTACAAAGGAGGGGTTTTCCCCCCAAAACCAATCTCCAATTTTTATAAAATTAGTTGTTTTAATAGTTATATAATTAACCATTTAATTATATAACTCCTACACACTTTTATTATTTGATGTTATTTAACTAAATTAAACAACATTACAAATAATATCCATGAACAAAATATCCCTATAAGTTGTTCAATCTCATATGCAACTTATTAGAAAACCCATTTCCTAAATTGGTGTAATTATTTATTGCATGATCGTATCATCAATTAAATATTAATTGGTGTTTGCTAAGCTTGTTATTGGGTATGACCCGACTTGGATCATAACCTACTAACCACATCAATGTTCTTTGTGTCTTGGGCATAAAGACTCCAACAATTCATCCACCCAATGATGTGATTGGAAGATGGTGAATATGACATAGCCCTTGCTATCCTATAATCAAATAGACTCTGTATGAAGGAGTCTGTGTAGTCCACATCAATGTGATTTGAGGAGGTTGCTGAGAATGTACAATTGCAAGTGAGGATGGTGAATCTTTAATGTCCACTCTCTCTGAATAACTCCTAGGTTCTGTAGTTGTGTTGACTTTCTCCCCCTTTTTGGTAGCATCACCCACTTGCATAGGTGAGTGGAAGATACGTCAATCACATCCACAGGTTCTTGTGTTCCAAAGTCCTCTGTCTCACTTCCAGCTTCAGGTTCTTGGATACTGATTTGCTCTGCTCACTGGTAGTCTCATTGAGATGACACTGGGCTGCATTGCCAGGGTTCAGGTCTTAATGATGTAATAACTTTCATAACTGAGAGCCTCTTCCATATGAACATTCTTAACAGGTTCAGAAGTGTCCACCTTAGTAGTAGGTTACTAATGGGGGCTAGAAATAGGAGCCTCAGAAGCACTCATCTCTAGTTAAGTATGGGAAAAGAAGAGAGAGTCATGATACTCACTAAAACCAAGATCTTCATCAGTATAGAAATCAAGGTTGGGAATTGGTTATTTGAGATCTATAGGCTAGGGATGGTAATTGTCCTCTGAAGGTTGATCACTGAGTGTTAAAACTCAGGGTGATGGCTTAAGGCTAATGGGCTAATGAGCTCATCAAGCTGAGTATAAGGAACCTCAGCACTGATTCTTGAAGAGATGGGAGTGCTTTTCTCCTCATAAGAATTGGGAGCTCCAGTGTCCACTTCTTCTTGTGTGGGTAAGTATATGGGAGCCTCCACAGACTGAATAATCTGAGCAGGGGTTCGTTTGGATTTTCTTTGGTAAGTGAGGGTAATTTGAGGCTGTGTGGGTGGTGGGGATGTAGCAGGTGTGGGTTCAACACTAGCTTGTGCTGCTAGGTTGTCACCTTGAGAAATGAGCTCTAACATTTTTAGGACTAGGGTTGTTTCTATCCTAGAGAAGCCAACAGTGGGCTTCACAGCATTTTAAAGATGCCGGTTTCATCTGTCCCAATTAAAGATGCCCAGTTCACAGGTAAGAATGTACTAGACATGTCTAGGAAACATGTAATATTCTAAGGAGTCTAAGTTAGAAAGTAAGTTGGTATAAACAAACTGAGAATACCTAAAGTTGACCCCCTGAATCATTCAATGGATGATGAAAAAGAGATCCTCAGGAATCTAGTCCCATCCACCATGCTTGTTTAATAAGCTGTGGATGACCACATGGTGAGGAATCTCCACTGTGATGAGACCTTCCCTTTCCTAAAGGTCTTTAGAGAGAAATCTCCCTCATATCCCATCTGCTCAAAGGAATGATTAACAGCTTCCTTTGGGAAGAACACCTCACCTTCTTCATCATCCAGCTGAAGATGCCTGCTGATGATGGTCGGAGTGATGAAGATTGTTCTCCCCTGCACTATGGCAAAAAGTACATTCTCCCCATCCATGACAACCTCTTGGTAGGTTTTCCAAAATTCGAGCAGATGATCCTCATAGACTGGAGGATCAATGGTTAGGGAGGTGAAGTTGTTGGATAGGGCTAAGAATCGAAAAACCTCTGAGAAATGAGGATATTTCTCAGAGCTTAACAGAGCAACCTGAGTATGTTGCATGTGTAGCTGCATGGTAAAGTTAGGATCATTTATGTGAGCAAGGTTCGCCATTATGAGGTAGCTTAAAGAAATTTCAGAGAGAAATTTGGGTTTTTAGGTTTGGAGGAAGAACAAATGATAGAAAGAGGGGGAAACCGTTGGGTTCATATCTGAGAGGGATTTCAGATAAAGTTTAATGAAAGAGGATAAACTTTGAAATCCGGATGTCGGTCCCACCTCTGAAAAAGTAGTTTACTTTTGCTCAAAAAGTAGTTTTCTTGGAAGTCATAAAGCTTCCGAAGGTTAATTATCTTCGGAAGTTTTAATTAAAAAGCTTCCGAAGCTATAATGACTTCGGAAGATTTTCCTGAGAGTTTTGAAAATTTTGCTTCGGAAGATAAATTAAAACTTGGTTGTGTTGTATATAAGCCACAAAGCTTCCGAGAGTTAATTTTGCTTGAGAAGTAAATGGTCCTTGAAAATAAGCAAGTGTTTGAGACAAGTATTTAAGCTTCAAGGGATAGATCTAAAAACTTTTCCCAAGGTAAATTTCTTAGACAGTTATTTATTTTGAAAACATGATTTGCTTCCGAAGTTAAAAGCATAACTTCCAAAGTATGAGAAACTTTTAGAAATCTAAGGAAAGTCTTCAAAAAGAAATTTTTATCTAGAGAAAACATGAGCTTATGAAAGTAATAAACTAGACAACTTAGGACACACATATTTTAAGAAATAATAAGAATTAGTTTTATGAAAAACATACTCAAAGTTGATCATCCCAATAGCTGATATTAGATATTTAAATCTCTTTTCATCAAAAGCCTTTGGAAACAAATGAGCATATTGTTCATCTATGAGAACTTTGACTAGTTTAATTAATCCGTTTTCATGGTTATCTCTTATTAAATAATACCTGATATTGATGTGTTTGGTCCTTCAGAGTTGCACATGATTCTTTGTGATTGAGATAGCACTGTTGTTGTCTATATGAATGGAAGTCTCCTTCAAGTTTAACCCATAGTCCAGCATCTGATTCTGAATCCATAGCACTTGAGCACAGCAGCTTGCAGCAACAATGTATTCAGCTTCAGCAGTTGATGTAGAGACACAAGATTGTTTCTTGCATTTCCATGAGACAACCCTTCCACTAAGAAACTGATAATCCCCATATGTAGACTTTGCAGTCATGTTGCAACCACTATAATCACTATTTGTATAAGCATACAGATTGAAGTCAGGATTCTTAGGGTACCATACAGCAAGTCTTGAAGCACCTTTGAGGTATCTTAGAATCCTCTTGACAGTGATGAGGTGAGACATCATAGGGTTGGCTTGATATCTTGCACAAATGCATGTAGCAAACATAATATCAGGCCTGCTAGCAGTAAGATACATAAGTGACCCAATCATAGCCCTGTATAAGTGCTCATCTACACACTCCCCCTCAAGATCAGGTCCAAGGGAGTGGTTTCTAGCTATGGGTGTCTTAGCAATCTTACAGTAAGTCATGTTGAACTTCTTGAGTATGTCCTGAACATAGTTTGACTGACTAATAAAGATGCCATCTTCAACTTGATTCACTTGAATTCTAGAAAGAAATTGAGTTCCCCCATGGCACTCATTTGAAATCTGTCTTTTATCAGCTTCTCAAAGTCTTTACAGAGCTTTGGATTAGTTGAACCAAAGATGATGTCATCCACATACATTTGAAGTAGCAATTTGTCATTTCCCTGTACTTTGGTGAAAGAGTTCCATCTATAGTACCTCTCGTGTATCCATGTTTACAAAGATACTCATACAGTGTCTCATACCATTTCCTGGGTGCCTGATGCAGCCCATAGAGAGCTTTGTCAAGCTTGCAGACATAATGAGGATAATCAGGGTCTACAAAACCAGGTGGCTGTTTGACATATACCTCTTCATCAATGACTCCATACAAAAAGGCACACTTCACATCAAGCTGAAAGACCTTGAAGTTCTTGGATGCAGCAAATGCTAGGAATATCCTAATAGCTTCTAATCTTGCTACTGTAGCAAAGACATCATTGTAGTCAATCCTTTCTTCCTGTGTGTATCCTTGAACAACTAGTCTAACTTTGTTCTTGATGATGATGCCTCCATCATCTTTCTTGTTCCTAAACACCCATTTGGTTCCAATGGTAGTCTTCCCATAAGGAAGAGGACAAAGGTTCCAAAGTTTCTACCTTTTGAATTGAAGCAGCTCTTGTTGCATATATTCAACCCAAATTCCATCCTTTAGAGCCTCTTAAACTTTCTTTGGCTCTATCTCGGATAAGTAACAAGAGTAAAGACAAACATTTGCTTCTTGGGTTTGTCCTACTATCCATACGCCTGTGACAACATTTCCAATGATATTTGTGGTAGGGTGAGACTTGTGGATCCTAAGCTGAGGGATCACACCAAGTTTCTTAGAAAGATCTAAATTAGAGAAATTTAGATTTGGCATAGGTGTTTCCCCCACCACATCAGCACATTTGTCAAGAGAAACTTGATCCAAGTAATGTGTGACATCATTGATGTTCTCATGTATGGTGTTGTTAGAAGCATCAAGAAATTCTTCATCACTGTCACCACCACCATTGTTGTCTTCCATAACTGAGATGTTCTTTTCTGGTTGTGGAGCCTCTGTGCAGGAATTTGAAGGCACCCAGATGTATCAACTAAGTTTGTCATTTGTAGTGCTGATAGAAACCTCATTAGCAGAAGTAGTTCCAACTGGAGCTGAAGATGTATGAGTTAAAGATCTTCTTAGCTCAAATATTGGATTAGGATCACCTGTATTTAAATTTTCTGCAATCCTCAAACATTCTCATAAGATTTGTTAAAACAGTTGGTAGCCAAGTTAAGATTAAATAGCCAATCAAGACCAGAACCAGCTACACAAGGTGTGTTTTCATTGAAAGTCACATTGGTTGACTCCTCAACAAATCTAGTTCTGAGATTGTATACTCTATAAGCCTTAGCTAGAGAAGAGTATCCAATAAGGTGTCCATCATCTGATTTCTCAGCAAACTTGGAAATTTGATCATTAGTATTCAAGATAGTACAAGGACATCCAAATGACCTGAGATAACCAATGAAAGGTTTCCTCTTATGCCAAAGTTCATAAGGAGTCTTCCAATTATCCTTAACTACTAAAACTCTGTTCTGCACATAGTAGGCAGTGTTGACTGCCTCTACCCAGAAGGTGATGGGCAGCTTAGAGTCATACAACATGGTTCTTACAGCTTCACTCATGTCCTGTTTCTCCTCTCAGCAACACCATTCTACTAAGGAGTCCTGGGAGCACTATATTGTCTTGTAATACCTTTTTCATCATAGAATGTATCAAGGATTTGGTTCTTAAATTCAGTTCGTTGATCACATCTTATGATATTTACCTTATGATCAGATTGATTCTCAATCTTTAAGATGATATTCTTCAGAATCTTAGGAGTCTCATCCTTAGTTCTAAGCATGAAGACCCAAGTGAATCTTGTAAAGTCATCTGTGATTAGTAAACAGTAAGAGGTCCTTCCTAGACTCATTATACTAGTGGGGCCAAAGAGATCCATACGTAACAAGTGTAGGTGTGTAGTGATAGAGTTCCTTTCCTTAGGACTGTGAGATACCTTATGTTGCTTCCCTTTCAGGCATGCAAAACAATGATCATCACTTGTAAACTCTTTCATTCTTAATTAATTTATTCATGTTTTAAAGTTTATATAGCATATTCTTTTGTGCCATAGGAACGACTCATCACTATTGGCTTTAGCCAGAAAGCATAAAACTTCTCTAGAGGGAGATGTTTCTTGCAAATCCATCTTTTACATTATCCCTTTCTTGGGCGCTCTAAGCAGGATATGCTTATGATGAATGACCACACCAGGCTTGAGAACAATGCACTCATGCCCAGTAAACAACATGTTATGACTTTGATCACAAAATCGGGATACACTCAAAATATTGTACCCAAGCTCCTTGACAAAGTTTACCTTCTCAATGTTGAGCTTAGCATTTGTGACCTTGCCCCTTCGAGAAATGTAACCACCTTCATCTCTTCCAAAGCAACTGGTCCTCCATCAATCCTTTCAAAGTTCTAAAGTAGTGACCTGCTCCCTGTCATGTGCCTGGAATAGCCATTATCAATGATCCAGGCATTCAAGTTTGTCTTGAGTTGTCCCTGCACAAAGAAAAGAATTAGTTACATTTGGAAACCTAAGCCTTTCTTGTCTTGGGCTCATTAACAGAAGGTAATGCAACAGTAATAGATCCTATGGTTGTACTAAGAGGATCTTGAGTTGTTGTTGATGGAGAATTTTCCATCACTTGGTCTTTGTTAGACTTCCACACCACCTTTGGAATCTTGGACTTGACCTTCAAAACTGCAGAAGCTTTTGGAGCTTCAGAAGTTTTAATGACTGAACCTTCAAAAGATTCTGCAGACACTGCAGCAGACTTTAGTGCTTCGGAAGAACTCCTTTCTTCGGAGACCAAATTCTCTTCCGAGGGTAATTTTCCATTTGCCTTCTTCTTGGACTTGGAGCTTTAGAAGTAAATAGGTTTTCCTCCGAAGCTTGAATCTTCTTGAGAGCCTTTGAAGTCTTTAATTTGGTCATATGGATAGTACCTTTAGGATTGTAAGGACAATACATTGCAATGTGAGTGTTACTTTCACACATGACACACACCATTTTCTTCTTCATAAGAGTCTTTTGCTGGGAACAAGACTGTCTTTGATCACATCCCTTCTCCACCTTCATCTTTGCAGATGCTGAGACAGTCCTTTTGGGCAGAGAACTATTCTTGGAGTTTGATGGTCTTGGCTATGCAGCAGTGGTAAATAGTAGATCAATCTTCTTCTTGTTACTGAGATGAGTTGAACAAGAACCAGAACTCTTAGCAGAAGTGTTTTGATTGAGGTCTTCAGTCCTTACTACTTTAAACCCCGCAGATATGAAAACTTGTTTCTGCTTAGAGTCAAAAGTAGCGTTGATCTCTTGATCCTTCCTTTCCTTTCTTTTCTCTTTCTGATCATGTTCTTCTCATGGACTTGGTCATCACAGTCTTCTTCTTCTCCTCAGAAGGATAGTGGCCCTTCTTGGAATTCTCCTCTTTACTCTTATCAGCTGAATTCTTCACTATCTCTTCTTCGTCCACTTCACTTATAGGAGCTATGAGAGGAAGCTCATTTTCACAATTTCCACACCTAGGAGATCTTACAGACAAGAATGTGTGTGGAGGAGCTATCTCATTTGATACCAGTCCCTACCTATTTTGATAGCACACCTTGTTGTGTAGGGATGAGGATATCTTGTTCTTGAAGGTCTTTTCTTCAAGAACACTCTTTTTTGCCCTGGCTTTGCTAATCACAAGCTCAGCCTCGCACTCAGTCAGCTTGGTGATGAGATCTTTGATTTGACTCCTAAAATCTGTGTGTTTATGTTTTAGAACTGAAATGGTTTTCTCTAAGTCCTCTATCTTCAGCTTATAATCATTTTCAGACTTTCTAAAATCAGATTTTAAAATGTTTAAAGACTCAAGGTTAGATCTCATCTCCAAGTTATAGGGCCTTTATCTATTAACTTTAGCAATGCAATCAGGAGTGCAAAGATGTTCCAATACCTTGGCTTCATCATGAAAAAATTATTAAACGCAATCAAGCTAATGACAAATGTTGTTGGTGCGTTATGTGCAAAAGAAAAAAAAATCCTCTAATAAAAAGATAGGTTGTGTGCCTCTTCTTGTGCGATGGCACTGACCTGAGGATAAGCATAACCCAAATATTCTAGAATTCGTTGTTGTTTGCGCCTCTCTGCTGTGCGATGGCACTGACCTGAGGCATCGCATCTCTTTGAAAGCTCTTAGAATAGTTTCTTTTTGTCAAATACTCATAGACCGCTCAAGAATCTCCTGAGGAATATGATTACCATATAAATGTGGGATCCACAAATGCTTGTTGAAATAATAACCTAACTTATCACCAATGTGAGTCAAAAATCTGTGTATGGATTTTAGTGAACAAATATACTGACAATCATCGTGGCTGCAACTCTCGACAGTCAAAATCATTTTGTGCATCTCATAGCTCTAGTATGATTTCCTGTTAGTGTTTTTGTCTCTCACACAAATGAGAATCTAGTATCAAAGTACATATAAAAAAGCTCCCAAATGATTATCATATACCTGTATGATTCCATATGAATCTATCCAGATATGATAACAATAAATTTAAGTTGTTGTACTCAGGAAGAAAAATCGGTTAGATGATTTCAAAAAGGTTTCAATCCACCTCAAACCACAAACATTAAAATATGTTTTGTTTTTTTAATTCAAGTTGTTTCTATTTTTTTCACTTTTCTTCTTTGCGTCGATGTTGAACTAAATAACTAGATGAACTCTGTGAATCACAAATTAAAAGGATCACGTCTGAGTTGATCAAATGATTTTCTGTTAAAAAGGGTCATGTCTGAGATGATCATTACTCATAATGTCATAAATTAAAACTTAGATTTTGAGTGTATGGAAATGTTTGAGGTCAAACTCATAAGTATGAGCCAAACGCACATTGAATCTTAAGTATGAGTCGATCGCATGATTGAATCGTATGTACTAGCCAATCACACGATTGGACCATGAGTATGGGTAACTATGAGATTGGATCACAAGAATGAAAAAATCGTATGACTGGATGAAGGAGTGAATGAACCCTAGTCGCATGAATGAATCATGCATATGGGTCCAGTCGCATGACTGAAACTCAAAACAGTGTAAATAGAGGGGTCAGTGTGTCGTATTCCTTATCACCCTTCAAAAACTCTTTAAAAAACCGCCCATACCCAAACACTCTGTCAAATTTTAATTGTTATGATTACTCTCCAAAAGTTATACTGATTCATTTCCCATTCATCTTCAGTTACATAGCAACTGAAATCGGTACAAATGACAAGATTAATCGGACACACAATGACCGAAAGTGTTAAACTCAAAGAATCGAGACTATACTCTAAAATAGACCACATAAATGAACACAAATGTTGATTTAAATGATAAAAAGTGCTATATCGAGTCCCTACAAACCTATGAATCTAAATACAAAGTGTAATATATTGTTTTAACAAATATTTTGAGTTAGAGTGTCGAACAGAGCAAGATGTGAATAGACACTCGCATGATTGAGCCAGGCGTATTATTCAATCACACGAGTGAATCAATCGGTGCTCAGTCGCACGATTGACTCAACCGCATGGCATAGCTTACGACTAAGTCAAGTTGCAGGCTCAATTGTACGACTGAACTCAGTCGTAGAATAAATCGAATGACTGAACTCAGTCCTATAGTTCAATCGCACCATTGAACCACTCGATCAAACTTAACTAAAATTCAACTGCTATCTCTTCATGCACAAATCTAATTTATATGTTTCTTGTGTTGCATCAATATGGGTGAGAGATGGACTATGAGCACTAAGCACAACATCTCTGCTCATTTGGATGCTACATCTTGGAACGCTTCTGAGTTCACCAAGAACATAGCCTTTATGCGTAGATTGAGGATCTACAAGGCTATTTCTACACCATGCTCATTTGGGTGTGGACGGAGCCTTCCTAACAAGCTACATCCATTGACAGCTCCGGGATGTTTTCTGTGGATCAAGTACGCTAGGGACATCAATGTCGGCGTGCTGAACAAGAGCAACATGTGCCCCTAGTTCAAGTACTGGGCATATGTGATCTGCAAGTGCATAGCCTCTTGTCATGGACGATTTGATGAGATTTCTCACCAAATCCAGAGTGCATACAATGCACTGGTACTGAACCACCCATTCAGTTTCTCCCGCATGCAGTTCCCTACTTGATAGAGAACATTAAGGCCAAAGGCAAGGAAGGCTTCTACATGTATCCACATTTCTTGTAGATAATTATAGATGAGAAGCTTCCTATGTTGCCTAAAGAGAAGGATGATGCAGTTACTCTAGAGGTGATGGATGACCCCATTTAGGAAGGATGAAGATGTATTGCGGAAGCAAGTGAAGCCCCCGTAAGGAGACTGGTTGGCCATCCGCCAACGAGGATTATGTGGCACATTCATGGAAGAAGTTGCATGATGTTGATAAGATTCTGATGTTGAGCCCATAGTGGTTCCCACTGATGAAGAGGAAGATGATGATGATGACCATGATGATGGTCAAGGTGGTGGATATCGTGTCCCCAGTTAATCACGAGCCACTAACACATCTACTATAACTTCACCACTTCCACATAGTACCTCAGATGCACTTGGTGGATCTGAGGAGGCTGCCTCCACCAAGATTTCTTGATAGATGAAGATGGGTCATATGATGAACCTCTCACTAGGAGAGTCGGTAGTCGGGTTGGGCTATGGAGAACGGGTAAGAGCTAGTTGGTGGATGCCAAGCTGGGTTAAGGGTAGTGATACTGATGTCACAGATCCACATAACACCCGCCAAGCCGATTAGCACAGGGGAGCCCCGATAGCTAAGGGCTCCAAGAAGAAGAGGATGGTCATCCTTATGGCAAGAAGGGTAAGAGACAAATGATCACCTTGATAAGTTCTTCCACCACCACAGCCACCACCACTACCACAACCACTACCACAACCACTACCACAACCACTAACACTCCCACCACCACTCATACATTCACATCCACCTTACCCACAATACCCAACACAGCTCCACCATAACCCACTTCCATCCCTACTCCCATCTACACCACATCCATCATACACCCACTAATAACCAAGCTGGAACATCCACCCAATTCCTACCCACACAGAGCTCTACTCTAACCATGGTTGTGTTTGAGGAACAACTAGCTAGCCTCAACAGATTGGTTCTAAAGTTGCTAGCCATAGATGAGCTGAGAACCAACTAGATGAACCAGCTGGTAGCGGTCAATACCACCGAAGGCAAGCAGATTGCTCAGCTAATAGAGAAGAACGTTGCTCACGAGACAGCGTTAGTTAGAGTTCACCATGCACTAAAGTCTCAAAATGAGCTGTGATGCCTTTTTTCAAGAGGATTAAGGGGTAGGAGGAGAAGAACAAAAGGTTGATGTTGTGATTGATAGGAAGCAAGGGTGAGCCCCTAAAGATTAGGATGATGGTGATGATGGTGATCATGGTGGAGATGATGATGATGAGCTTACAGATGATGATGAAAGCTTAAAGATGATGAATCAGAAGAAGATCATGATGATAATGATGAAGTGGGACCAAGTGAAAAGAGAAATGGAGATGATAAGGATGATGATGATAATCAAGAAAGTGATGCATCTGCATTAGCCTAACTCAAGCAAATAAGGAGAGGAGCTCCAAAGGAGTCGCGTCCTCTGTAGCACTGGCTTAGGAGACACATGATCAGGGCAAAGGCAAAGCTCCACAAGCTGATGTTTATGATTTTCTTCCCATTCAGCAAGTCAGACTCAACTAACTACGAATTTGACTTGCAAGGATTGGGTGAAGGTAACTGAGCTACACTCCAGAAGAAGGAGAAATCATTCATGACTTGACTGATGAGAAGCTTTTTGAAATGCTTAGACTAAATCCAGATGAGCTGGTTAAAGAAGCTCTAGAAGTTGATGTTCTGAGTGATGAGGAGCTCCAAGGAGTGGATGAGATTGAGATTGAAGATGTCACATCTGATTACTATCCACAGTACACTGACCCTGAGGGCAACATTATCCCCAACTTAGGGGAAACTTTTGGTAGTGATACATTTGTTAAGCTGGATGAGATAGAGAAAGAGATAGAGAAAGATGAAAGTATAGCCCAAGCTACAAATGCTAATGTTGATATAAAAAAGGCTGAATGGGCAGCTTGTTTGTCAGAGATAAAGGCCCAACATGCACCTCCAAAGTTCAATGCCTACATAAAGTGTCAGGCAAGATTATCAACTGGCTTATTTTGAAGATCTAGATGTCTATGCTATGAAAAAAGAGAAAATTATTGAGTACTTCAGATATCCACATGATCTGAAGCCTCTTCCTGGTTTTGAGCTGAACAGATTAGCGTGTGTAGACCTTTGTTTGCCAACCCAAGGAAGATGTCGAGATGGTTTGAGAAGTCGTTGAAGAAACAATACCACACCAGATGGGTCAATTTCAAACCTCAACAACTTAAGCGTTTCATTCATCAGACTAAAGTTGATCCTATATCTAGAAGACCTAAGGTGGTGCTGAAGTAGAGTCCCCTAATATTTCTTTACGGGAGATGCCTCAAGAGTTCACTCCACACTTCAAATGGTGGTATTATGACTAGAAAACGGCATGTTGGACCCTGAAAGGATTATACATTCCAATTCAATTGGGAGTTGATGGTTGTTCTGTAGAGATTCCCACAAGTCCAAGATCTAATGCGCATGAAGATCCTCTAGTAGAAGAAGTATTTGCTTACCGCATTTGTTAATGCGGAAGGCAAAGAACAATTGCTCACAAGTATTTGTTCTTCCGCATTAACAAATGCGGAAGACCAAAAGTAATGCGAACAAGATTTTGTTCATCCGCATTTGCCAATGCGGATGACCGGACAAGAATGCACATAAGTATTTGTTCATCCACATTACCCAATGCGGATGTCCAACATACTAATGCTCATGATCAACTGTAGAAATGCTGATCAAGTCTATCTTATCTGCATTTGCCAATGTGGATCAAGACTTAGACTAGTTCTGATGTATAGGTTAGGGGTAGTTTAGTCATTTTGTAAAAAGGCATCTTGTCTGCCTATAAATAGAATAGAAAACCTAGTACATGACATGATGGTTGATAGACAATTAAATATTTTTTCTCACTTACTATCAAGGTGTATCATTACTGTTTATGCTCAAACCCTAGCATTTACTGTAATCATCATGTCATTCAATACAAAGAAGCATTTATGAGTATTTCTTCTGCATTGAATGTTTATTGAGTGTTTGTTTCCGCCTTTCAATCTCTAACTCAATCATTATATTTGATCCTAAGTGAGAATCTCAATCTTACCACCCAGTTAATTGGTATTAGAGCTTTGGCTCTCGGTTCTTTTTTAGATCTACGCATGACTTGAATAGAACTTGACTGATCTAGTGATTGAGTTGCTAATAGAGTATTCTATCATCTCTACTTAGTAAACAGTAGAAAATACTCTTAAAAAAACCTTGGGTCAACACATTCTCACCTTAAAGAACCATACACAAAACTTACAGATTCACACGGAGATCAGTAATATAACAAAAGTTGCGACAGAAACCAAGAAACATTAACATATCTGATTTTCTAAGCATTTGTTGAACGATTTGGACTATTCGGTCTAATTAATCTTAAAACTTACCTAATCTATATTTGTACAAGTTAAAATACCTTGTTAAAATGGATTCATATAGTTTTTGAGAACTTGGTCACACTCCCAAACCACCAATGCTTAAACATAAATCTGAGTTTAAAAAATGCAAAAATCTGGTTCAGGAATTACATTATAGGTGTACATCCTGATTTTTGGATCTCAATATGCAAGGGGCCACACATCCATGTCACTCTGTTTGCAGATCAAGCTGCTATCTACAAGACAGCACGGATACCTATTGAAGATCTAACTATTGATGATGAAGATTACAAGAAAATCAAGATTTATTTGAAACCTTACTCTATCCTAACTCAAGCACTCAAGATGGATGTGCTAAAAAGATTGGAGAAGTAAGGTACTGCCAAAGCTATATGGGATGCACTCAAAATTATGTGTGAGGGAAGCAGTGAAGTTACAGAAAATAACAAGGATAAGCTTGTTAATCTGTATGAAACATTTCATCACTCCAAGGGGGAGTCCATATCAAAATCAACTACACAGATTTGTACAGTTGGTAAATGACTTGGAAATCATGGGAGTCACTTACAAGGTCAAGGAATTAAAGAAGAAAATGCTGCATAGTCTTCCCGAGACCTGGAAACAAAATGTGCAATGTTAACAACACTCTTGATCTTGAAAGTACAAGTATGGACATATTGATAGCCAAGATGGAAGCATTGGAGTTAAATGAAAGAAGCAGAACTGGGAGGACCCATAGTGATTGAGGCATACAAATTTCCATTAGAATCTCATTCTGTGGAAAATGCCTTCATTACTAAGGAGGATGATTTCATTTCTTCAAGAGATCAACTGAATAGCACAGGGTTCATTACAACTCAATCACTAATCATCCTTCAACATCATCCCAAGAATCCAGAGTCACTGCTGCTTCTACAACAACTCCTGAAGACCCAAGATCCGAAGAACAAAAGGCAACTTACAATGCCTTTGTTGCATGCTTTAAAGCATGTTTAGGAGGAAGACTCACATCAGCACATCTGATCCAGGAAGACTTAGAAGAAAATGATCTAGATGATGTAGAAGAAATTGATCTGCAATGGAAAATGCCCATGATTGCTATGAGAGCAAAGAAACTTTTCAGAAAAGGAATTCTCAAAGCCAGTCATCCTCGCAGTCAATCTCAAGCTTTCATTCCAATAATCATCAATAGAAGTATTATCATCCACAACAACATCAATCATATCAAAATCAACTTCAACTGACAAACCAAGCTCATGAAAGGAGTCAGTCATGTGCAAATGCTCTTGTGATCAAACAAGATCGAGTATGTGACTCGAGCCTGTATGCGGAGGAAGTCAAGCCTCAATTTCAAAATCATGCAGTTATGGCTCACATCAATGATGGTCCATCTCCAATGCCTATTGAGGTAAAATCTAACCTTTGTAGTGAAAAATGTATTATCAAATTGTAAGGTTATAAACAACATAACCATAAATTGCCAGATAAAACTAAAGAGGAAAATGTGAGGTCAGAGATGGTGAAAAGAGAGATAAAAGGCATTGAAATCAAAATAAAATCTCTCATCTCTAATATTGAAAAAGTGCATGGTGAAAAGTACAATCTTCCAGCTGAGAATGAGCTACTGACTAAAAAGTTTGCTCAATCTGACGCTGAACATACACTTACTAAAGTGAAACTTGAAAAGTTTCAACTGTCTTCAGTCAACCTGAGATGCTTGATTCTCAAATGGATCCAAAGGCTATGTCGGGGATTAGGTATAATTCATGTCCTCAACCATAAAATAAAAACTACATTGTCATGCCTGGTTCTGTCACACTCAATGAGGAAATTGAAACTAAAACTATGGAACCAAAATCTATAGTAAAACGAGTAACCAATCCTCAAAACAAACTTGATGTGTATAAAATTGTTCCATTTATAAAATTCATACCTTCTGTTTTAAAAGGTAAAAGAAGTTTGTGAAGTCACTGAAACCCACTGCTAAAAGCAGATCTGATAATGAGATTATATCTCCAAACAAATCAAGCAAATCAAACAAGGTTTCACTGCAAAAGAAACAAAGAGATCACTGATTTCAACGTGTAAAACTCTGTCAGACCCCCAATCTTCCAAATTAAGACAGGGTGTTGGTTTTGATATATTTAATAAATAACATGTTGATCAATTTGAGAAAGAGGTGCATAAAGGGTTGAAGAAACAAAAACAACCAAGAAAATCTAACAAAAAGGTTGATTTTGATTCATCCCCTAAGCAAAAGAAGCTGGCTCACAAGCGAATGAGAAAATCAGCTGAGTCCCACAAATCAAAATCTGATTCAAGCAACAACCAAATGAATTGTGACATTTGTAATATGTTCAATCACAAAACAAAAGAGTGCTTTTACAATTAATATTGCTCTATAGTGACATGAGTAACAACTTAATCAAAACTGTTATTTTAACGAATATTGTTTAGTCTGTGATATGAACAATCACAATACATCTGAATGTTACTTCAATCAAAAGTGATTGAGACCCAAAACAAGCCCTTTTGAAAAACATCTAATGTGAAACATATTGGCAGACCTTATTTTCATAACAATCAATCTAGGATATCTAGATCAACAAATGAGAAGTGCAATTTCAAGGAATTGTGGAAGGGTCAAAGAAAACATTACATAATGAAACCTAAAATTGACCTTCCCAAACAAAAAGTAATTTTTGACAATGGTAAACGGGTTAAATTTCAACAAAGAAACAGAGACCAAGATATCATTACTCATCTGAATCTTCAGTATATGTTGATGAGATGACTCAACCCAACCATTACCAAAAATCTCCCAGGACATCTCCATCTAAACCACAATTTTGAGGAAATACCAAGAAGTCACCATTATGAATAGGAACGGGAAACCCAAGACCATCATGGCTTGGGTTCCTTATTCTAATTAGTTCTTTTTTATTGCAGGTTCATCCACACAGGTCCAATAACTTATGATACATGGACAGTAGATGCTCCTGACACATGACTGGAGATCATTCCCTCCTTCATGAATTCAATCATATATAAGGAAGTATTGTGGCATTTGGTGAGATTCATAAGATGGTAGAATTACACGTGAAGGATCTGTGACAAATGGGATGCAGAGCTTTGACAGAGTGAACTTCTATGAACAGCTGAATTGCAATTTGCTAAGCGTGCCTCAGATTTATGACAAGAAATATTCAACTCACTTTACAGACACTCATTGCTACATTTTGAAACCTGGATTTCAGATCTCTGTAGAATGGGTTTTCCTAAGGACCCCGAGGAAGAATAATACTTATGTTTTAAACATGTGTTCTACATAACCTAAAGAAGAAACATATCTTTCGCAAAAGAATCATTTGATGAGTCACAGTTTGGCATAGACGTTTGGGCACACAACTTTAAAAACATGAACAACTTGGACAAAGGAAACCATGTCATTGGTCTTTCTCAAAAGGAATTTCATTTTGTTGATCATTGTTTAGCGCGCCTCAAAGGAAAACAACACAAATCTTCTCATAAATCCAAGCTGGTTAACACAAATAATACTCCATTGAAACTACTTCATATGGATCTATTTGGGCCAACTCATGTCATGAGTATTGGATAGAAACAGTATTTTTTGGTGATAATTGATAACTTTTCACGATTTACATGGGTTTTCTTCTTACTTCTTAAAAATGAGGCATCCTAAATAATACAAAACTTTATCACAAGATCATAAGGTGAAAGCAATCAGAAGTGATAATGGAACTGAATTTAAAAATTAAGACATGAGTTCTTTTTGTGCAACCAAAGGCATTGCTCATCAATTCAGTGCAGCTAGAACTCCTCAATAAAATGGGGTAGCTGAAAGGAGAAATAGAACACTAATTGAAGCAGCAAGAACAATGCTAGCTCATGCTAAGCTGCCAATCACCTTTTGCGTAGAGGCAGCTAACGCTTGGTACAAAATCAAACTCTAATTGTAAAAGAAAGCAACATGACTCCATATGAATTGCTCTTTCATAAAAAACCATTCATTGGATTTCTTAAATCATTTGGTAGTCCTGTTTCAATATTAAACACCCGAGACTATTTGGGAAACTTTTCATCTAAGTCTGATGAAGGATTCATTGTAGGTTATTCTTCTGGTTTCAAAGGCTTACAGAGTGTTTAATCCTAGATTAAACATTATTGATGAATCAAAAAACGTTCAATTCAAGGAACATTCGTTTCCTAAATCTACAAATGGTCCGAATGGTTGTTTGATATTAATTCATTTACAAAATCATTTGATCAATTTCACCTGTCGGATGCGGGAAATCTCCATTCAGGTGACACTTCTTTAGCTGTAGAAAGAAGACATTACTTTCCATTGATTCCTCCTACATCTGTTGAATACATGAATGAAGATGTTCCTCTCCAAGCTGATCCCATCAGACAACCATCACACAAACTAGAGTGTTTCAACTGAAGGAGGTCCAAGCCTATTATCATCAAACTCAGATGATCTATCAACCGAGATGAGTAATAAAAAACAAGCTACTCCCCAATTGAAATACAAAGAACATCAAATGATGAAAGCAATCACAATGTTGCTGAGGCTGAAGAAGGAACTGAAATGGAGTCTGACTGTCTTCATCACTCATCAATAGTGCAAGATGAAGTTGCCTCTGACAATAATGAACTGGATGTCTCCAATCTTGATGTAACCATTGCCAGTGACTCAATTCCAACCACCACAATACACAAGAATCATCTAGTTGAAACCATTATTCGTGAACTTAATGAGAATATGACAAAAAGCAAGTCCAGTATTGCAAACATCTGTTTGTTCTCATGCTTTCTATGTCAAACAGTACCCAAGAACATCAAAGAGGCTTTTCAAGACAATAGCTGGATTAAAGCAATGTAGGAAGAATTACTCCAATTCAAAAAGCAAGAACTCTGGCAACTGGTAGTTCATCCCGAAGGACAATACTGTTAGGATCGTGTACTCGACGAATACTAATAGATTTACATGTATACCGAAACAAATAGTACGGAATCCTATTTGACTGGTGACCTAATCAGTGTGAACGCACGTAGAATCAATTAAAGATTGATTCTAAACGTTATGAACGATTAACAATATCTACTGCGAACTATGAAGCTGGAACAGGTTGCTAGAGGTCTCTGGACGGCTAGGGTACGTCTAGGTATTGAATTCTTCAAAGTGTCTAGTTTTTCCACGATTTAAGTCATATTTATAAGTTAGGGTTTCTCAATCGTGCAACTGGACCATTTGCATGGTTCAGTCGTGCGATTGAGTCATGCGGTTGATCCATTCCCATGACTGAGTGTTCAGTCGTGCGACTGAGTCAATCTCATATTACAATCATGCTACTGATCCAGTCTATTGGTTCATTCGTACGACTGGTTCATTAGCATGAAGTTGTTCATGCGTATGGTCCATTAGCATGGGCCAATCGCATGACAATTTCACATGATTAAGTTTGAATATGTTTCATAATCACTAATTGATGTAGATCTTATTCAAACAACCATAACCTATATAGTTAGTTCAATATGCGTTATTACATACCAACAAGTGAAATATTCAACATTATAAGCACAACCACATATTGTATTACATTAGGTACCCATACAATTACATATGTGTAAGACGATAAATACATATTACATTATGTTCAGAAACTAGGGACACATGTATCTACAAACTCCGCCTTGGACCTAGTTTCATCTAATGTCTTACATCATTCATGAGTTCCTCAAACTTCTTGTACTTCTTTTCTCTAGTGACTACAGCATGTATATCTTGAGAGTAATAGAATAGTGGCCACTTGTATAATGTATAGACATCATCATCAAACAAGTTTGTAAGCCACATTGGGTCAAACACCCTAATGGTTTCCATTACACCATTCTTGTTCAAAACTATGACGGCATTTCTCGTCCCCTAATCATAGTACCACCATTTGAATTGTGGAGTGAAGTCCTATGGCATTTCCCGTAGGGGGATCTTAGACATTGTGCACGGAGGAATCCACTTCAGCACTATTTTCGGTTTTCTAGTTATGGCATCAACCTCAGACCGTCTAATATACCTCATTGGCTGTTGAGGTTTGAAGTTGACCCATCTAGTGTGGTACTCTCTTTTTAGAACTGCTTCAAACCAGCATGATGTTTTGCGTGGGTCAGTGTATAGCAATTTCAAGTTTGCTAACTACTTAAGCTCAAATCCAGGAAGAGTCTTTAGGTCATGTGGGAACGTGAAGTACTCAATCCCTTTCTCACGTTTAACTGCATAAATCTTGATATCTTCGAAATACGCCCATGCTATGATTTTTCCCGATACCTTTTGATGTTTCTTCACTCTGTACAGCTTGGTGTAGACAGTTAACGTGGAAGCAGTGTGTTGGGCTCTTATTTCATCAAAGCATGCAGCCCACTCAGCCTTTCTGATATTGACTTCAGCTTCCAAGGATTGGGCCGTATCTTCTTTCTTGTCACACACATCTTCCATTTTATCCAGAGTCTCAAAAGTTTCACTGACAAGATTGTCGCCCAGATGGGGAACGACATTACCCTCAAAGTCAGTGTACTCTGGATAGTGTTGGTCCATGATATCTTCAATCTCGATCTCATCAACGTCGTTGAACTCCACATCACTTTCCACATCTGTTGGAGAACCTTTCATGTTCTCATCTGGATTGAGTCAGAATATTTTAGCAAGTTCCTCGTTGGTAAGATCATGAATTATCTCTCCTTCTTCAGGAGTGTAATTCACTGATCTCCTGACTATACCATGCACATTAAGAATCATCGGGAGCTGAGTCTTGATCTGTTGGAGGGGAGCAACATCATATTCATCTCTTTGATAGTTTGTATCTGCTTGATTTAAAACATGTAACACATCAACCATTAGTCAACAATTAAAGCAGTAAACATCAACAATAAATATAAACATTAATTACATTAATTTGCTACAAGATTCAAATACACATGATTTAAATAACATAAATAACTAAGCATTACTCTTGTCTTGTATCATGTGCTCCTCTACTCACAGGGCTAATGCAGAGGCACCTTAGTCTTGAGCTCTCTTGGTCCTCCTTTTACTTCCAACTATGGCATCTCTAGCAGAAGAATAATCATCTCTATCATCATCATCATCACCAGCATCAGTATCCTCCCCTTGATTATCACCATCATCATCACTGTCATCATCATCACCTTCATCTCCATCTCCTTCTCTGATCTTTAAGGGCTCATCCTCTGATCCTTTGAGCCTCAACATGATGGTCTTGTTGGTCGCCTACAACTGCTCTATCCGTTTTGCTCATTGGACATGTTGCTCCTGGAGTTGGGATATCTCTAAGCTCTGAGTAGCCATCTCCTGTGCCTGCTACATTATTAGATGTGCCTGCTGAGATATCTGCAAAGATTGTGTAGTAGTATACTATACTAGCTGACAAATTTGGGCAGGCTTCTCGTCATCGGCGGCCAACAACTTTAGCACCATATTGTTAACTGCCGAGAGCTGTTCCTCTACCCCACTAGGAGGTAGAAAGGATCTAGATAGGAAGGATGGGTAAGATGACGGTCCAGCTTGGTGGCTAGTGGTGGTGTGGTGGCAGTGGTAAAGATTGGGGGTGGTATAGATGAAGGTGGTGGTGGATGAGTTGTAGTGGAGGTGGATTGTGTGCGGGTAAGTGGTGGAGTGGGTGTGGTAGTTGTGCGGGAGGTGGTAGATATGGGGTTTGATGGGATGGTGGTAGTGGTGGTAGTAAGTGGACTGGTGGTGGTGATGAATGTCATCCTCCTCCTCTTCTTCTTCAAACCGTGGGGCTGAGCCATCCTTTTCTTCCTCAAGCCCCACGAGGTGGATGATCCCCCTGGAATGGTGCTGGGCGGATTGGGAGCATAAGTAGGATCAGTGTCAGCCTCCCCGGACTCCCTAGGGCATCCTCCAACCTCCTGAATACCTCGGTCAGTGGCAACCACCCTACTCCTCACAGTCTGAGTCAAGGGCTCCTCGTCTGTCTCCTCCTCCTCATCAAGATGAAAGTCCTGATGGAACCCTGCAGCCTCTGTTCCACCTGGGTGGATGCTGGATATGCTATTTGAGAAGTGGGGGCCCTCAGTTGAGTGGGCCTATAACTCCATCATCACTGCTGTCATCGTTATCAGAGTCATCTTCAGGGAGCTGCAGTTGCTCCACATCCGAATCATTGTCTGCGTGGCACCATTTACGCCTCCCTGGCGCCATGTAGTCCACCTTGGTCAAATGGCCGATGAGTCTCCTCACTGGTGGTTTGACCTTCTTTCCCCGGTAAATCTTCATACGACCCAGTGTCGTGTCGTCCATAATCTCCAATGCCACAACGTCGTGGCTCTCCTTGAGCAGTGTGGGCAGCTTCTCATCAACAATCATCTGTAGAAACCTAGGGTACATGCAGAAACCTTCTTTGCCCTTCGCCTCCAGATTCTCTATCAAGTAAGAGAAAATCATGCTAGAAAAGCTAAAATGGTGGTTCAGTACCAGTGCCACATATGCATTTTGAATCTGGTCTGAATCATCATCAAACCCACCCTTTCGTGATGCCAAGCACTTGAGGATGACATGTGCCAAGTACTTGTACTGGGGACACAGGTTGCTCTTGTTGAGCACCCCTGCATTAATGTCCCCAGCGTACTTTATCCTGAAGAGGCACCCTCTCACCATCAGTGGATGATGTCTGGTTAGGTGGTGTGCATCATCACACAACCCAAGTACACCCCGAATGTCCTCAGCAGTGATCTCAATATCCAACCCAAAGATAGAACTCCTCATGATGTACGGCTCATGAGAGCGGTCAACCGATGCCCCCTCCTAGAAGGCCTGCTGAATAGACCTGTAGGGAGTGCATGGTGTAGAGATCGCCTTGTAGATCCTGGATCGCTTGAGGAAAGCAATGATCCCCGCAAACTCGGCAACATTCCGAGTCCTAGAATCTAAATGAGCACATATGTTGTGCTTGGGGTTGATGGACCATCTGTCAGCCACCAATCTGTAACACAAGACACATAGAAATTAGCTAACCACACGACACAAATCCATTCTAATTAACTTGGTTAAATTCATTCTGGTTCATTTATGTGATTGAACCATGCGATTGTATTCAGTCGGTTGATCTGGCATGCGACTGGGTTCAGTCGGGTGATTGAGCAGGCGACTGAGCTCAATCGGTTGACAGAGCATGCGATTTATTCAGTCGGCTGACTGAGCTCGTTCGTATGATCCATTCGGCCGGTTGAGCCATTCGACCAGCTCAATTGTGCGATTGGAGTTCATCCTGGTGTCCAGTCGCATGAGCCACTGTTCGGTCGACTAAGATTCGAAAATGAACCAATTCTTGAAATTATATGTCGAGAATGGTTCTTTAGACTCTCATTCCTTATACTAATAACCTAATACCCTTTACTTCAACATTTTACTTGGTATAGTTAGGTTATTAGTCCATTTAAGGTCTCTGGTCTTGTTAGGGCCAATTTCTTGATTTTGAAGTCTAATCGAAGGGATTTTTGGCATGTTCACACCGCATTTTACCTGTATAAACACCAATGAATGTCAGAAATGAGTATACGCAAGCAATTTGGGTTACAGGAAATTTTGGCAGAGTAACGGTAGGCTATCCTATTTTAGGGCGATTGAGGGTGATGAGTTGAATGTGATCGAATGTGGTCCTATTTATACTGAATCTGATTTCAATTGGCTGACTCGACCCATTCGCTCGGTTCATTCGGGAAAATGGGCCTCAGTCGTGTGATTGGCTCAGTCGATCACCTTCAGGCGGCCGACTGGATTTCAGTCGGGCGACTGACTCATTCGCACAGTTCCGTTCGGTCGATTGGCTCATTCTGATAAGCCATTGGGGTGAATGGTTCATACTCATGTGCCATTCGGCAGTTTAGTGCATGAGTATGGTCCATTCGTACAGTTGGTCCATACTCATGGTCCAGTCGTGCGATTGGTTCATACTCATGATTTGGACTTTATGACCATTTCTCACTTAACCCCTTTTTAACTTTTTATTAAACTTTATGAGCATTTGATCATGTTAGACATGGTCATTTTAACTTGAAAAACTTTTGACCACCTCAGACGTGATCCTTTTAAACAATTTGTCACCTCAGACGTGACTGATTTTACCATTGAAAACAAATGTGGTCACCTCAGACATGACCCTTTTAGATGACTAAATCCCTTATTGAATTCCATGGCATAGTCCGATATCAAATAAACTGCATTTGACTAAATTTATACAAAGTAAATGACTTAAGCTGAAATACAAAACTAATGGACTCGGTTCCGGAATAGGCAACTTGGAGTAATTTTGACCATAAATGGACCAATTCAATTTGGAATCATACAGGCAAGTCAAATCATTTAAGACATGTTATCAACACCTTTTGATGCTCAATTATTGATTTTCATCTAGAGTCATTAGCAAGTTTAGGAAATCATACTAGTACTATTAGATCACCACATTAATTTGGACTTCCAAGAATTATAGCCATGATGATTGTCAGTATACCGTCCTCTTAAATCCATACAAAAACATTTGACATAGATTGCTGATAGTTTATGGTTTGATTATTTAAGCAAGCATTTGTGGATCCCGTACTTATATGGTAATCAACATTCCTCAATAGATTTTTGAGCCGTCTCAGGGTAGTTTTCAAGAAAAAACTATTCTTACAACTTTCAGAGATAAGCCAAGCCTCAAGTCAGTGCCACCACACAGCAGAGAGGCGGCAAACAACAATGAATTCTAAAATATATAGGTTATGCTTATCCTTAAGTCAGTGCCACCGCACAACAGAGAGGCACATAACCTATCTTCTTATTTGAGCAATTTTAATCCTTTTGCACAGTTCTCACCAACAACATAGGTTATTAGTGTGATTGCTTTTGCTCATATTTTGGCCTTACGCTCACATTTGTGGCGTTTATTCTGCTCGTCACCCCTTATTGGATTTTTGTTGATTGTGTTAACCAGGGATAAGATGTTACCGCACAGCATGTTGAACAACTTAGTTTGTTCTTGCGATCACCAAAAAGGTCTAATCATCTATTGTGTTGAATCTACCGACATATCATGTGTGGTCTAACAACCTCTTGGTCTACTTTCTTTATGTTACCTTAGTAGTAGCTAGTTTTACTATCATTTTTCCTTTTATATTGCTATGACTACACAGACTTATATTTTGAACTTCGCATCTTATTTTATTTAAAGTTTTAAAGTCTCAAGTGGTTTGATCCTGTGTACTATAATTTTCCAAAGTCATTGAATGAGTATCACAGATATGATCTAGTTTCAATCAGCTAGCCTCTCCTCCTCCCTCGTTTTTTTATGTTAATGTTACTAACTAACCTATTCTCCCCCTAAAATTCTGAAACCATAACCAACATATGCTTTTTAGGATTTTAATAGGTGACCACATGATCCTTGATTGGATTATCATTGATTGGTCTACATTTTGTGTTCATCAAGATCTCATATGCTAGTGGAACCACTTTATAACCCAATCCCTCCCCGTTGTTTCTCTCTCTCACTATGTTCTGGACAATATGAGATGAAATTGTCCAACTGTGCAGTTTATGCTTTATGGAATTAACTTCTACTTCGAAAACTGCCTTTTGTTTCTTAGTGTCCTCTGGGGAGTTAAGATAGTACCTAATGTCATTAGCCTGGTTAAAGGCTTAACAAGATCAGTGATCACAAGTTCGATGTATTAGAATTCAAAGCAGCGGAATATGAACAAATATTAGACAAATTGTAGCAAGCAATCGATACTTGTATGCATTAAGAGCGCATACGGTTATAGGGAGAGAATATATATATCTGATTTCAAGGAATGTTTATAGATGTAGAATATTTCTAATCAAATCATTCATTCATTCCATTCATTCATCCCCTTACAATAGGTTGTCACTCCTTATATAGAGTGCAACAATCACTGCTGTTATCACGGAAAGTGACAACTGGCAGATCTAATACAAAAATAACTAACTCTTAACAAACTACTGAAATGTTCACAACTACTGAGAACATATCAGAGTGTTAAGTACAAAATATAAAACTACTGAAACTACAACGACTGAAGAACAAGCTCTTCAGTCGTTTTACAAAACTACTGAAACATAAAAATATAAAACTACTGATATCACAACTACTGAAGAAGTACTCTTCAGCAGTTGTGACAAACTACTGACGCTTCAGTACTTGATCTTCAGACTTTGACCTTCAGATGTTTCATCAGCTGATGACTTCAGTAGATATCATCAGCCGATGTCTTCAGTCTTTGTCTTCAGACTTTGTACATCAGTTGTTGATCTTCAGCACTTGTAAACTCTTCAGCTGTTGTCCTTCAGTACTTTGGTCTTTCAGCTTCAGCACTTGTGTTCTTCAGCTGTTCAACTTCAGTACTTGTGTTCTTCAGCTGTTGTACTTTAGCACTTTAGTTCTTCAGCTATTGGATTCTTTAGCACTTGATCTTCAGCTGTTGAAGTCTTCAGCACTTGTCAAACTGCTGATGAGTCTTTCAGCAGTTGTTATGATACCATGTGGGACTTAGAGGTTTTCTGATCTTGGCTCATTGGTTCTTTTGGTCCAACAAACTCCCCCTGAACCAATGCAGCCAAAACCTCTAAATTATTCGTTGTCCCACGTATTGTTGGCAAAGTGTTGGTCTTTTTCCTTCTTCATCAGTAGAGAAGATGACCCATGTAATCTCCGGCCTGGGAAGAAACCTCAAATATTTGTTTGGCAGAGTATGAATGGGAACTCTGTTTTGGGGAACAGGACACAGAGTTGTCATCCCATTCATGAGATTCACTTCTCCATAATGAGTCTGTACGACTCTCTTGTGTAGGCCTCAAGGAAGGTGATTTGTTCCTCCATGGTTAGCTCCTCCGCACCTCCTTCAAACAATGATTCAGGCCCATAATACTCAAACAGGTATTTGGCCTGTTTCCCATTCTTTAGCTCCACAGTTGTTATTATTCTGTAAGCAAACTCATCCGGGTGATTACCCTCTAGGAACAACTGGAGCTCATTTTTCCTGACTTCCTCAAGCCTCTTGTAAACTAACCCCTTTTTCACTATTTTGTTTTCTAGCATCTTCTGAGGGGTTAGATTAGCTTTGTAGGCCTTCTTGAAGTCTTCTAAGATTTCCCAGGGTGAAACTACAAAAACCAGAGAGATCACTTCATCTACGATCTTTTTCACCTGGCCAATGTATCTCTGAGGAATATTTTTCTTATGAATAATGTGAGAGACCCTGGGATCAGGCCAAATCCTCACTCTTTCCTTTTGATATTGAAAGGTATGCCTGAGAGTGTAAAGTCTGAGGGCTTGCTTCTTCATGTTGATGATAGAAGATGTGGCTGCATAAGCTTTGTCAACTCTTTTCAGCAATTCCTCATCATGCTTTCAGCTCATCAGACACATTGCCAGTGGAGTTTAATAGGTTCCTATGTTGCACCTTCTTCTTCTGAGCACTCTCAGCTGTCACCTGTTTAACCCCTTCCTTTTTGGATTTCTTTGAGGACTTAAGGGTTACAGGATTTGATGTTGCTGATACAAATGTGGTCTCAAACTCAGTTTTCATTTTTATCATTTTCTCTTTAATTTCTTCTTTTTGTTTGAGTTTGGAACCTCTTTTGTACCAACAATCATCTGTAAGATGATTGAACAGACCACATACTTCACATGGTTTCTTCTTCATCTTAGGTTGATCATCAACTAAAGAGGGTGAAGCAACTGAAGACTTGTTCTTCAATGCTTTGGAAGCATTGTTTGCTTTCTTGACTGCCTCTTTAGTGGTCTTCAAACTCTTTCTACTGTTAGTTTTCTTCTCTTCAGTACTGATAGCAGTTGAAGTTTGAACTTCAGGTGTTAGATCCTGCTCTCTAGTCCTTTCAGGACCTTCAGGATTAACTCCTGAGTTGATCAACTCATTAATCATGTGAATGTCAGCATTGAACCATCAACATCAGCTGATAAGTTCAAAGAGGGCATGATGCTGACTTCTACTTCTGATTGTGCTGTATCAGAAGGTATTTCACATGATGTGATGGATTGGTTATCACTCTCACCATCAGATTCTACCTCTGCTCTTGGGGTAAAATCTGTAGGTGGAGCAGTGTGATTGTAACCAATTCCAAACTTCACATTTGAAGCAGATTGCTTACTAAGAAGCATTTCAAAACCTTTGCATGATTGTACCCATCTATCACACTCGACCTGGTAACTGCAAGGGTTTCTTTGAGATCTTTGTACTTCTCTAGAAGTACTTCTTCTCTAGCCTTATCATCAATTATTTGACAATTCAGTTTATAAATCTCATCATTTTTATCTTTAAGCACAGACTCAAACTCAGCTTTGTTTTTGGAAATTATTTGTTCTAGCTCAATGTTCTTATTAATTAGAGCTACATTTGCTTCTCTAATGGAAGCAAATGCTGCTATGCATGGTTCAGAACATAATTTGGCTTTTGCCTCAGAGGATACCTGTGATACCTGAGGTGTAGAGGCATTAGAAAATGAAGTATCAGCAGACTCCAAAGCCATAAGAGCTAGATTCCCAAAAGGACTGTCACCACCATGTTGACCAGCACCTGAGAACAGTTGGTCATGACCAGACATGTCATCTGGTAAACTGCTACAGTCAACAACTCCTGGGGTGAAGAAGCTGTGTTGTTGAGGTTGAGGTTGTTGATGAGATTGGGATGGCTGAGGTTCTGGTAGTGCATGAGGTTGTGGTGCCATAGGAACTTGAAGTTGATTTGACTGTGGCATGTAATAACAAGGGTACGAATATGGCATTTGACCCTGAGGAACAAAATATGCCGGAGATTGTTGTTGAGGATCATGACTAGAGGTGACAGGATATTGCCCTCTGTGTTGTTGACTATTGCCAGGAAAAGTCACAAAGGGTGCAGTGGAGTTAGATCCAGTTAATCTACACTCTCTTGCAAAGTGTCCAAGCCTTTGGCATTTGTGACACCTCAACTTGCTCTTGTCAAAACCAACTTTGGTTTTGCCAGAGAGTCCTGGGAATTTTCTTCCAGTTCTTTTATAGAACTTCTGAGATCTGATATTTATCAGGGCCATTTGGCTCAAAATATCCATCTCCTCTAAGTCATCATCAGCAATCCCCTTGAGATCATCCATAATGAAGCATAGATTGTCATTATTACACCCAGTAAACTGACCATCAACACTCACAAATGCATAATCAGAAGTGCTTGAAGAGAAATTAATATGCTCATCATACTGGCATTCAGATGAAGCATATTCTGACTCATGACCCACCAAGGCAGTGTTGCCTGGTACAAAGTCTTCAGTGAGCTTTCCAGATGAAGACAGCTTTCTCTTCTGTTCTATCTCTCTCTCAAACGTGAGCAGTTTCCCATGGAGTTGGGTGAGAGATAGTTTGTCCCTACTTGCACTGGAGTGTAGGACAATAGTATATGTGTCCCATCTCTCAGGCAGTGATCTGAGAAATCTGTTATTCATCTGAATATTTGTGTACTCAAGTTTGACCATTTTTAGTTCAAAGATCAAACAAGAGAACCGCTCATATTGTTGAGTCAGTGTCTCACCCTTTCTGTGAGAGAATGTCTCAAATTGTTGGGCAAGAATTTCTCTATTATTTGCCAAGACCTCATCTGTTCCTCCAATTGTTCTTTCAAGGCATTCCAGAGGTCATGGGCAGTTTCATGATGCATTAGCCCAAAATAGATTTCATTTGGCAATGCCATGGCTAGAATTCCATGGGCTTTTGCATCAATTTCAAGCAACTTCTTATCCTCATCTGAGTATTGCTCCCTCCTCTTCGGAACCATTTGATTGGTTTCCGGATTATTCACCATAGGCTTGTGTGGACCATGTACCACTGATGTCCAACAACCTGCGCTGTTAACAGACAGGTGATGGAACATACGTCTTTGCCATATGTTATACTCATTCCTAACCAGCATTGGTGGCTTGGTTGAGGAACCAGTATTGTGAGGATCATTGGAGGAGTGGTCATTTTCAGTTCAAAAACAATTTAATTCAAGCTTTTAAAGATTTTAAACAGACCACAACAAACTCAATGAAAACCTAGAGAAGATCTCAAGATGAATGACCAGAAATACAGAAAATTCAATCTCTATAACCGTTTCTTGCAAAAACAAAAGCTAATTCAATCAAACTTAGATCTTGAATAGCAGTTTCAATGATCAACTATTAGATCGATCAATGATTAACCAGCTCTGATACCATTTGACAGGATCAGTGATCACAAGTTCGATGTATTAGAATTCAAAGCAGCGGAATATGAACAAGAATTAGACAAATTGTAGCAAGCAATCGATACTTGTATGCATTAAGAGCGCATACGGTTATAGGGAGAGAAGATATATATCTGATTTCAAGGAAGGTTTATAGATGTAGAATATTTCTAATCAAATCATTCATTCATTCCATTCATTCATCCCCTTACAATAGGTTGTCACTCCTTATATAGAGTGCAACAATCACTGCTGTTATCACGGAAATTGACAACTGGCAGATCTAATACAAAACAACTAACTCTTAACAAACTACTGAAATGTTCACAACTACTGAGAACATATCAGAGTGTTAAGTACAAAATATAAAACTACTGAAATTACAACGACTGAAGAACAAGCTCTTCAGTCGTTTTACAAAACTACTGAAACATAAAAATATAAAACTACTGATATCACAACTACTGAAGAAGTACTCTTCAGCAGTTGTGACAAACTACTGACGCTTCAGTACTTGATCTTCAGACTTTGACCTTGAGATGTTTCATCAGCTGATGACTTCAGTAGATATCATGAGCCGATGTCTTCAGTCTTTGTCTTCAGACTTTGTACATCAGTTGTTGATCTTCAGCACTTGTAAACTCTTCAGCTGTTGTCCTTCAGTACTTTGGTCTTTCAGCTTCAGCACTTGTGTTCTTCAGCTGTTCAGCTTCAGTACTTGTGTTCTTCAGCTGTTGTACTTTAGCACTTTAGTTCTTCAGCTGTTGGAATCTTCAGCACTTGATCTTCGGCTGTTGAAGCCTTCAGCACTTGTCAAACTGCTGATGAGTCTTTCAGCAGTTGTTATGATACCATGTGGGACTTAGAGGTTTTCTAATCTTGGCTCATTGGTTCTTTTGGTCCAACAAGGCTACTACTTCTGTTTCCCTAAGCTGTTTATTTGAAAGGTCTATTTTTTCCTTGTAACTATGCTCATATTGTTTTAGAACTCTATTAGCTTCAGTGCACAGTTCCAAGTCCTTTACTAAGTTATCATTATGATCTAATAACCTAGCAAATTTTAAATCAATGCTTTCCCTAATTTACTACAGTCAGAACATGCATGATTATTAAAAAGTTGGTCAGTAGTACTTACCTTAGAGGGTTCGGATGAATCAGCCGTCAATGTAGAGTCTGGTGTTTCTAGAGGTGGCGATTCTGACGTTGTTGCAGTTTTCCTTTCTTCAGGCAGGTAGTTGACCACTGGTGCAGTTTCTTCTGAGTTTGACAACATGAGTCGACTGCAATATCTTCTTCACTAGCAGAGTCATCATCTATATCCTCCACACTAGCGATATTAGATTCTTCCGGTGAGACAAACCGAAAGCTCCAGTCTTGTCCTTCATCATCATGAGCAGTCAAGGCTTTAGGATCCTTGCTTGATGAAGTAGGACTGCTAGTGGGTTTATCCAGACGATTGAAAGAGGAGAAAGGATTCCTATTGCCAGTCTTCTTTGGCTTAACGCACTCCCTTTTGAAGTGCCCTTTCTCACCGCAGTTGAAGCAAGTTACCTTGGTTTTATCAAAGCTGAAGGTAGTGTCATTAGTTGCAATCAAATTTTTTCCAGTCCTTTTGCCAAACTTCTTATCTCTCCAGACAACACTTGCTAAGGCCCACATTATGTCCATCCGCTCCAGCTCTATCTCATCCACCTACTCATAATCCTCATCTGCTAGATGGCAGTTCCTAATTTTACCAGCAATTAGTCCATCATAGGAGTGGATTACCGTAGCTAAGAGTTCCATGTGCTCTTTAGCTACCTCAACTGTCATATTGCCAAAGTTCTCATTCTTCAGCTTTGCTGCATTTGCTTCAGGTGCAATGTATTGGGTACCAGACGACCCTGACGTTTCTAACCTTGAAGTAGAAGCTTGAGAAGGACCAGACGAGCTTGATACAAAAGCTGTCTAAAGAGGTGCTCCGAATGTTTTGGCTTGAGGAGTTGTGTTATACAGTGCAGGATTCTGATCATAGGAAAACTTGTGTGCTCTATTCTTCATCCTTAGTTCTTTCTCTCTCAGCTTCATAATGAAGTCATGATATCTAACTTCATTAGCTTACCATTCTCTTTGAGATTGGAGACAATGAAACCACTTCTCCGGCAGCCCATCTACAAAGTTGGATACTTTGTCCTCTATTGACATCGATACTCCATGAGTGTGCATCTCACCCATCAAGTGGTAGAAACCGATCGATAACATCATCTAGGCTTTCTTTTCCCATAGAGGAGAAGTTGTCAAATTCCTTCTTTAAAGCCTTAGCCTTTATGGCCTTCAATGATCCGTTTCTGTCATACCTTTTCTCCAATGCATCCCATAGTTTGATTGCTTTTGTATAATCCAAGAATTGATGGAAAATATCCTTCGGAATTGACTGTGTAAGCAAAGCATAAACTATCTTTTGAGCATTGTATTTGACCTTTTGACCATCAGTCATGCCACCCGGTGTAAGTTTGACACCATGAGCTCCTACTGGCATGCTGTACCCCGTCTATATAGATTCCCACAAATTGGGATCTACTCCATTTAAGTAGATCTCGAAACGTTACTTCCATTGTGGGTATTCATTTAACGTGATTAGCTTTGGGGGTTTATTATGATTCCCCACTTCATTCTCCAATAGCAGTAAGTTCGGAATACGTGAGTCTCTCCCTGCTGTGAATGATGAGTATTGGTCCTCCATTGCTATAAACTTTAACTTTAAACCAAACTATTTTATTAGAGCGAATGAAGGTGTGCAATTTGGCTATTCGGGCGATTGAACTATGCGGATGGTTCAATCGTGCGACTGAGCTAATGCGGATGGCTCAGTCGGGCGAATGAACTAATGCGGTTGAACAATAAGAATAGTCTTCTCAATCGTATGAATAGGAGTACGAGTGAGTCCAATGGTGCTTGTGGGGGATGCGTATGACCTCAGTCGTGCGATTGAGTGAATAGTGCAACTGAACCTGCTGGATTTTGAAAATTCGTAGGTTTAAGGTGTTTGGACGCAAAAACATGAATTTTTTGCTAACCCTAATTTCCGTATGCCGGAAAAATTAAACTTTACGATTAGGAGACGGTTAAACCCCGATTTGACACAAAAGATTGCATTTTTGAGTTGAAAAACATAATTTTTTAAATCAAAACGATTGAATCACACGTAAATCTAGAGCCAAAGTTCTGATACCACTTGTTAGTATCGTGTACTCGACGAATACTAACAGATTTACGCGTCCACCGAATCAAATAGTGCGAAATCCTATTTGACTGGCGAACCAATCAGTGAGAACGCACGTATAATCAATTAAAGATTGAATCTAAATGTTTAGAAAGAATAGCAATCGATCTACTGCGATCTATGAAGTTAGAACAGGTTGCTAGAGGTCTCTGGACGGCTATGGTACGTCTAGGTATTGAATTATTTATAGGTTAGGATTTCTCAATCGTGCGACTGGACTATTTGCGTGGTTCAATCATGCGATTGAGTCATGCGGTTGATCCATTCGCACGACTAATTGTTCCGTCGTGCGACTGAGTCAATCTCATGTTACAATCATGTGAATCATCCAGTCTCCTGGTTCATTCGTATGACTTGTTCATTAGTATGAAGTTGTTCATGCGTATGGTCCATTAGCATGGGCCAATCGCATGAGAACTTCACATGATTAAGTTTGAATATGTTTTATAATCATTAATTGATTTAGATCTTATTCAAACAAACACAACCTATAGAGTTTGTTCAATATGCGTTATTACATACCAACCAATGAAATATTCAACATTATAAGCACAACCACATATTGTATTTCATTAGGTACCCATACAGCTAAATATGTGTAAGACCATAAAGACATATTATATTAATTCACAAACAAGGGACACATGTATCTACAAATACCCTATCGGTACCAGATTGTTGTACAGGATTAAGACTCATGACAGAGGGATCGCCATCAGAAAAAAAGCAAGATTAGTGGCACTAGGATACACTCAAGAAGAAAGAATCAGTTATGATGAAGTGTTTGCACCTATGGACAAATTAGAAGCAATCAGAATCTTTCTAGCATATTCTGCATCCATGAAATTTATTGTTTACCAAATGGATGTGAAGTGTGATTTCTTATACGGAAAGATCGCTGAGGAGGTCTCTGTGAGTTAACCACCTGGCTTTGAAGTTCCAGATTTCCCTTACAGAGTTTACAAGCTTGATAAAGCTATGTATGGTCTTCACCAAGCTCCAAGGAAGTAGTATGAGACTCTATCATCCGTTGTTCTTGAAAATGGATATGAAAGAGGAATGATTGATCAGACTCTCTTCAGAAGGGGAAGAGGAAAAGACATGTTGTTTGTCCAGATTTATATGGATGATATCATTTTTGGCTCAATAAACAAGCAACTCTGTAAAGAGTTTGAAGACTTATGCATTCAAAATTCCAAATGAGTGCAATGGGGGAACTCACTTTCTTTCTAGTGGTGCAAGTCCAACAAAAAGCGGATGGAACCTTCATCAATTAGTCCAAATACATGGAACTCTGTTTGGCAGTAGAGAAGATGACCCATGTAAGCTCCGGCCTGGGAAGAAACCTCAAATATTTGTTTGGCAGAGTATGAATGGGAACTCTGTTTTGGGGAACAGGACACAGAGTTGTTATCCCATTCATGAGATTTACTTCCCCATAATGAGTCTGTACGACTCTCTTGTGTAGGCCTCAAGGAAGGTGATTTGTTCCTCCATGGTTAGCTCCTCAGCACCTCCTTCAAATAATGATTCAGGCCCATAATACTCAGACAGGTATTTGGCATGTTTCCCATTCTTTAGCTCCACAGTTGTTATTATTCTGTAAGCAAACTCATCCGTGTGATTACCCTCTAGGAACAACTGGAGCTCATTTTTCCTGACTTCCTCAAGCTCTTTAAACTAAACCCTTTTTCACTATTTTGTTTCCAGCATCTTCTGAGGGGTTAGATTAGCTTGTAGGCCTTCTTGAAGTCTTCTAGGATTTCCCAGGGTGAAACTACAAAAACCAGAGAGATCACTTCATCTACGATCTTTTTCACCTGGCCAATGTATCTCTGAGGTATATTTTTCTTATGAATTCTGTGAGAGACCCTGGGATCAGGCCAAATCCTCACTCTTTCCTTTTGATATTGAAAGGTATGCCTAAGAGTGTAAAGTCTGAGAGCTTGCTTCTTCATGTTGATGATAGAAGATGTGGCTGCATAAGCTTTGTCAACTCTCTTCAGCAATTCCTCATCATGCTGTTTATGAAGCTCTTCTTCTTCTAGCTTCACTTTAACCATTTGTCTCTGGACTTCAGGAGTAATTGTGAGGAGTGACTTGTGGCCTTAGGCAACTGAATCACAGCTGAGAGCGGCAGCCTATCTTCATCATCTTCTTCATCATCTTCTAGCCTCAATATCCTTCTTCTTCTTCAAGGGTATATCATCGGCTATGGGTTTTGAGGGTAAGGGAGTTGGTTTGGTGGGTTGTGTTTTAGGTGGTTTGGTGTGGGAATGTTGACAGACTGTTCTAGCATCCTTGAGGTGAGTGTGGCTTTTGATTGCTTGGCTAGCTCAGTCCTGCTCCCAGCACCCGCTTCATTCAAAGCTTCAATAACAAGCCCCTTGTATATGCTTCAGACGAACAGATCTTGGTGGTGATTGCCAAGATACTGTCCCTGGACCAAGCTTTGATTTCGATCATTGCTCTTCCAAGATATTTTGCAATAAATCTAATCATGATTTCAAGCCTTTCTCTTTCTAACACTTCATAACTTGCCCATCTATTCTGGATTTCTTCAATCTCTAGTCGTCGAATCTCAGAGTCAAGTTTATTGGTGTCATGGCCTTGCCTAAACAGCTGATCAATGATGTTGTCCATTGATCTGCTATGTTTGGCATCAGCCTCTTTTATCAGTAGCTCCAAGGCTTTATCTTCAGCAATGTGCTCATCAGCACTTTCTTTCGCTTGTAGGTGAGCATTGGTTGCTGTCTTTCTCCTCCTTTTGGACTTGCTTCGCTTCCTTCTTTTCCTCGGATCTTTTCCTCTTCTTTTCTTTCACTACAGTACTCTCCCCCTTTTTGGATGCATTGGAGGAAGGGGTTTGTACCGCAGAAAGAGTCTTTGTACAGCAGCATCAATTAAGGGCTGTAAAGTTGAGGAAAGCCTCTCATCAATGGCTTTAGTCACAATATCAGTGATTATGGGTGTGATGAGAGGGAGGGAATTTTGAAGTACAGCACCTATTTGCTCAGGAGGGTTCTTCCTGAGAAGTAGGGCCTGAAGCAGAGGCAGGTGGTTGAGTTGGAGTGGCTCAGTGTTGGGGAACCTTCAAGTGAAGGTGCCATCTGTGGGTGGGTAGAGGGAGATGGTCTTTCTCCTTGTGAGAGTTGATCAAGTAGGTTTTGCAGCCTACTGACTTTCTCTTCAAGGATTGTGTTCTGGGCAAGAAAATCATAGAAAAAGCCCAGGTCATCATCAGCCGAAGCTGAATCATCTGACCTCCCGCTTAGAGCAGGATTTACATGCACTGGGTGTAGACCAGTTGATGCATGTGCCCCTTGTGCTTGGTACTGGGGACTTCCAGCCTCAGGACAGTGTCCATCATCGGCTGTTGCCTCTAGTGAGGTCTTGGCAATGTTACCAGCCTCAGTCTGATCATGTGCTGAGTCAGAGGAGGTGGCAGCCTCACTAGATGTTCTAAACTCCTTGTCTACACCAGGAGATAGAAGTGGTAAACCCCTGTGCTGTGGGTTCTCAAGTGCACTGTGTTCCTCCCCCTTAATTGTAGAGGTAGTCCCAGTAGGGAGTGGTTTCTGGGGAGGGGGTGAGGAGTGCAGTTGAGTCAGCACTTGTGCAACTATTAAAGTTGGGCTGTGAGGGGCGGTTGGTTGGGGTGAAGGGATAGAAGCAGTGTGCAGCTGGGGAGGTTGGTGCTCTTCAATGGCAATCCCCTCAAGTCAGGAAGATCCCAGATATGTGGGTACCCCTTTTGTGGTTGCTGCAGGCTCCTTTTGAGAGGAAGCCTGAGCGGCTATGGCTGGAGGAGTCATTGTATCCACTAGGGGGTTTGGACCAGTGGATATATCCTGCGTTTGTGTTGCAGGGGTATCCTCAGGGGACTCGATTCCCTGAGTAGCCGTTTTGGGTTTCTTGTTGGTGGGTTTGGTGGGGTCTTTTGATTTGGAGGTGGTGGCTGTGGGTTCCAGCTGCGTGGGTTTTCGCAGCTTGGCAGCCATTTTAAGTGTCTGGTCAGAGTTGTGTCGGGAGTATACTTCCGGCAGAACAGTCGTAGCAGGGACTCCCAAGCCAACAAGTCCCTCAGCATTAAGCTGGTCTGTAATAATGGCCATTATGAACCGTGGATAAAGTATACAACGGTTGGCAGTTAGTTTTTGAGCCATATCTTTGAGCTCTGAAAATATTATTTCTGAAAAGTTTAATGGTTGTTGCTCAAGGATAGAATAGATTACCTGCTGCCATTTGTCTACATTTGATCCCAAGACGACGTCTTAGGGGCCAAACAGACATTCACCATGTGAAAGATTAGGCGCTCAGCGTCATTAAAGTGTTTCTTCAAGATAGTTGAGGCACTGAGATCGCCTTGATATCCATGTTGGGCAAAGGATAGATCTGTGGTGCCCTTCGGATATCCAGCAGGAGAACTAGCATCATTCAGATGAAGAATTTTGCGGATTATTGCAGGAGTGATGACTACTTCTTTGTTGTTTACGACGACTGGAGGGATGGTGTGTTGTTCTCCCCAGTGGTAATAGTAACGTTCATCCAAAATTGGTGCAAGGATTCGGCATGTAGTATGGGATTCAGAAGAAATGCCGTGTTGTATGGGACTGAACCATAAGATCGATAGCAGTATCGAACTTAGTCCAGATGGGCGATTTAGTGAGGTAGGCAACACAGTTGTGTCGCGGTTTAATTAGCATGGACGCCATGGAGAAGAGGAAAGTTTGGAGAGGAACGTTAGGTTTGAAGAAGATGAAGCATTGAGAGCTTAGGTTAGGGATATTTATAGGGTACGGGTAAGAAACGACTGAAGGATGTGGTGTTAGTCATCAGTAGTTTTAAACGACCGTTGACATGGTATTATCCTTTCAGACGTTGAAACAGCTGAAGTCATGGTGTTAGGCATCAGTAGTTTAGAAAACTACTGAAGACCGTGGTTTTGACTTCAGATGATTGAAACAACTGAGGACGTGGTGTTTGTCATCAGTAGTTATGAAACTACTAAAGACAGTGGTTTGTCATCAGCTGTTGTAAACAACTGAAGACTTGGTATTAGTCATCAGTAGTTATAAAACTACTGAAGACATGTTTTGCTTCAGTTGTTTAGAATGAAACAGCAGTTGTACAAACGACTGAAGAGAAAGTTCTCTTCAGCTGTTTTTGTCAATTCTTAGCTTTTCAGCTGTTTCATACTGTCCTCAACACATTCATCAGTCTTTTGGCTGATTTCAGTGGTTTCATAGGACATCAGTACTTATCTGTTTTTACTTATTGCAGTAGTTGTAACTGCATCAATAGTTGTAACTACATCAGTAGTTTAGAACAGACGAAGTAGTTATATGTGACATAGGTACTAATGATCATCAGTACTTATTACTAAGATCATCAGTAGTTGTCACTTATTCTAGCTGCAGCATACCAAGCCTTAACACCAGGTTTTGGAAAGTTGAACTATCCAAAGGCTTAGTAAAAATGTCTGCAAGCTCATCAGCACTAGGCACAAACTTAGGATCAATCAGACCTTTTTCAAAACAACCCCTTATAAAATGATGTCTGATCTATATGTTTGGTCCTAGAGTGCTGGACTGGATTTTTGACAATGCAAAGAGCTGAAGCACTATCCATTAACAATGGAGTCTTAGTCTCTGTAAGCCATAATCCAAAAGTTGGTTTTGAAACCAGAGTACCTGAGATGTACAACTTGCAGCCGCAATGTACTCTGCTTCAGCAGTTGATGTAGCAACTGAGGTCTGTTCTTGCTCTGCCAAGAAATCAAGCAGTTGCCTAGGAATTGACATCCACCAGAAGTTGATTTCCTGGTCAACTTACACCCTGCATAGTCACTGTCAGAAAAAGCAACTAATTTACCAGAATGTCGGTAGAATACCATAAACCTAGAGATGGAGTGCCTTGCAGATATCTAAAGATCCTCTTGACTGCAATCAGATGAGACTCTTTAGGTGCAGCCTGAAATCTAGCACAAACACATGTAGCAAACATAATATCTGGTCTAGAAGCTGTTAATACATCAAGGACCCAATCATACATCTGTAAAGTGTTTCATCAACCACTTTACCTTTCTGATCTGTATCCAGTTGTGTGGTGCTGCACATGGGAGTAGAACAAGGCTTACAGTTTTGTAAATCAAACTTTTGCAAAAGATCTTTTGTATATTTGGACTGATGAATGAAAATTCCATCAGCCTTTTGTTTGATTTGCAACCGCAGAAAGAATTGTAACTCTCCCATGGCACTCATTTCAAACTTCTGTTGCATCAACTTTGTAAAGGCATCACACAACTTTGGATGAGAGGATGCAAAAATGATGTCATCTACATAAATTTGAACAAGTAGATTATGCTGCCCAGCTTTCTTATGAATAAAGTCTTATCTATGGAGCCTCTAGTGAAATTATTTTCTAGAAGAAAGTTTGATAATGTCTCATACCAGGCTCTAGGAGCTTGTTTTAACCCATAAAGAGCCTTATCAAGCTATACACCCAATTATTAGGTGTTATTGTCCTCAAAGTCCCGAGGTTGACATACATAAACTTCTTCTTTAATTTTTCCATACAAAAATGCACTTTTGACATCCATTTGAAAAACTTTAAGATTTTGACAAGCAGCATAAGCTAAAAACAAATCGAATTGCTTCCAGTCTGGCTACATGGGCAAAGGTTTCATCATAATCAATACCTTCTTCTTGTGCAAACCCCTGAACAACCAGTCTGGCCTTGTTCTTAAAAATAAGCCCATTTTCATCAGTTTTGTTCCTAAACACCCATTTAGTGCCTATTGCACACTTACCTGGAGGTAGAGGAACCAGTTCCCACACTTGCTGTTTCTTGAACTGAAGAAGCTCAAGCTGCATGGCATCAACCCATCTATTGTCCTTTAAAGCAATGTGATAATTCTTTGGCTCTTGCTGACTGATGAAGAGAGCATAGAAGCAGAAATTTGACAATTGACTTCTTGTTGATACTCCAGCAGTGATATCACCAATGATTTGAGACATAGGGTGATTCTTCAGATCTTGATACACAATGAGATCTGTGTAAGTGTTTGTAGCAGGCTCAGCAGTAACAGATGGTGATGGTGAATCATTTCCTTGAAACCAATCAGTGGGTGGTAAGTCAAAGGAAGTTGAATTCGAAGATATCTCATCAGCATTTGTTGTGGATGGTGCTACTGGAGCTACAGGAACATCAGGTCTAGCTGAATCAGGCAGCTGATCACTAAACCTGAAGAGGTGAGTACTGCAATCATCATCATCATCAGCAGTACCACCAGGTGGTGAACTGTTGACAGGAGCAACAGCAGGAGTTTGATAAGGAACATATTGCAGTATGTCCAAATCAATAACTCCACAGGGCTTTGTGGAATCTTGTCCTTTGGAGATTCATTGAACTTAACATGTAGAGTCTCTTCAACCATCTTTGTTCTGCTGTTGAAGACTCTATATGCCTTGCAAGTAGATGAATACCCAACAAAATACCCTGCATCCACCTTAGGATCAAATTTATGGAGTTGATCCTTTGTGTTGAGAATGAAACAGGGACACCCAAATTCTTTGAAGAATGAAATCAGAGAGCCAAATGATGGAGAACTTCATATGGAGTCTTCATCAACCTCTGATTTATTAAAACTCTATTTTGCACATAGCAAGTTGTGTTGACAGCTTCAGCCCAAAAGGTCAGTGGCAAACCAGAGTCAGCCAGCATGGACCTTGCAGCTTCAATGAGGGTCCTGTTCTTTCTCTCCACTACTCCATTTTGTTCTGGAGTCCTTGGAATGCTGAACTGCCTTTTGATTCCCTTTGAAAGATAGAAGTCATCAAGTGTATGATTTCTGATTCAGTTCCATTGTCACTCCTAATACACTTGACTGGAAGGGAATACTGCTTCTCAATATACAACACAAAGTGAATAATCTTCTGAGCAACCTCATCCTTTGAATGTAGAAGGAAAGTCCATACAAATCTGGAGTAATCATCCACAATTACCAGACAGTATTTCTTCTTTGCCATGCTCATTACTCTCACAGGACCAAATAGATCCATATGCAGTAATTGCAAGCAGGCAGTGGACTTAGGCACTTCAATAGGAGGGAATGAGACTTTGTGTTGTTTTCCTTTTAAACATGCAGTGCAGGTTTCATCACAGTGGAACTCCTTTATTGGTAAGCCTCTGACTAAACTATTGTGGGTAAGCTGATTCATGTTTTTGAGATTAACATGACCAAGCCTCCTGTGCCACAGTTTAGATTCTTGAGAAGAGGCTTTGGAAAACAGGCAAGGATTGCCTTTGAGATCTATCTTCTTAGAAAGATCTAAGGCATACACTCTTCCTGTCCTGTTGGCTTTCAGGAGAGTGTGATCATCCAACACCTTGTCAATCAAGTGCAAAACTTTGGATGACAGAATCCTACAGTTTTGACTGGTGAAAAGGGCAACATGGCCTTTATCACACATTTGACTGACACTCAAGAGATTATACTTGAGATTTTCCACATGATTAACATCATCAAATTTGATTTCTCCATTGGAGACAAAGCCCTTACCGATGATGTAACCCCTAGCATCATTGCCAAACGAGACAAATCCCTTCTTTCCTTGAGAGTAGTCATGAAGAAGAGAGCTGTTCCCAGTCATGTGCATAGATCCCCCACTGTCTACATACCAGATGCTACTTTGGCATGTTGAAGAACCCTGCAATAATAAACAATCAGTTAGTTTTAGAGACCCAAACCTTTTTGGTTTTGGGCCTGGTCTCATCAATAGATGGTAAACTAACAGGTTTATTTGAAACAACAGCCTGAGAGGTAGAAGATGGTGTAGAAGAGGAGTCCTTTGGCTTGGACCTCCTTTTCTATGGTTTCAACATAGGAGTGTCTAGTTGGTTAACTCTACCCAACAGATGTTGAACCATCATTACCAGCTGTGTCTGAATTTGTCATAAAGCTTTCAGCTCATCAGACACATTGCCAGTGGAGTTTGATAAGTTCCTATGTTGCACCTTATTCTTATGGGCACTCTCAGCTGTCACCTGTTTAACCCCCTCCTTTTTGGATTTCTTTGAGGACTTAAGGTTACAGGATTTGATGTTGCTGATACAAATGTGGTCTCAAACTCAGTTTTCATTTTTACCATTTTCTCTTTAATTTCTTCTTTTTGTTTGAGTTTGGAACCTCTTTTGTACCAACATCATCTGTAAGATGATTGAACAAACCACATACTTCACATGGTTCTTCTTCATCTTAGGTTGATCATCAACTGAAGAGGGTGAAGCAACTGAAGACTTGTTCTTCAATGCTTTGGAAGCATTGTTTGCTTTCTTGACTGCCTCTTTAGTGGTCTTCAAACTCTTTCTACTGTCAGTTTTCTTCTCTTCAGTACTGACAGCAGTTGAAGTTTGAACTTCAGGTGTTAGATCCTGCTCACTAGTCCTTTCACGACCTTCAGGATTAACACCTGAGTTGATCAACTCATTAATCATGTGAATGTCAAGGAGGGCTTGATGCTGACTTCTACTTCTCATTGTGCTGTATCAGAAGGTAAATCACATGATGTAGGTGGAGCATGTGATTGTAACCAATTCCAAACTTCACATTTGAAGCAGATTGCTTACTAAGAAGCATTTCAAAACCTTTGCATGATTGTACCCATCTATCACACTCGACCTGGGTAACTGCAAGGGTTTCTTTGAGATCTTTGTACTTCTCTAGAAGTACTTCTTCTCTAGCCTTATCATCAATTATTTGGCAATTCAGTTATAAATCTCATCATTTTTATCTTTAAGCGCAGACTCAAACTCAACTTTGTTTTTGGAAATTATTTGTTCTAGCTCAATGTTCTTATTAATTAGAGCTACATTTGCTTCTCTAATGGAAGCAAATGCTGCTATGCATGGTTCAGAACATAATTTGGCTTTTGCCTCAGAGGATACCTGTGATACCTGAGGTGTAGAGGCATTAGAAAATGAAGTATAGCAGACTCCAAAGCCATAAGAGCTAGATTCCCAAAAGGACTGTCACCGCCATGAGAACAGTTGGTCATGACCAGACATGTCATCTGGTAAACTGCTCCAGTCAACAACTCCTGGGGTGAAGAAGCTGTGTTGTTGAGGTTGAGGTTGTTGATGAGATTGTGATGGCTGAGGTTCTGGTAGTGCATGAGGTTGTGGTGCCATAGGAACTTGAACTTGATTTGACTGTGGCATGTAATAACAAGGGTACGGATATGGAATTTGACCCTGAGGAACAAAATATGCCGGAGATTGTTGTTGAGGATGATAACTAGAGGTGACAGGATGTTGCCCTCTGTGTTGTTGACTATTGCCAGGAAAAGTCACAAAGGGTGCAGTGGAGTTAGATCCAGTTGATCTACACTCTTTTGCAAAGTGTCCAAGCCTTTGGCATTTGTGACACCTCAACTTGCTCTTGTCAAAACCAACTTTGGTTTTGCCAGAGAGTCCTGGGAATTTTCTTCTAGTTCTTTTATAGAACTTCTGAGATTTGATATTTATGAGGGCCATTTGGCTCAAAATATCCATCTCCTCTAAGTCATCATCAGCAATCCCCTTGAGATCATCCATAATGAAGCATAGATTGTCATTATTACACCCAGTAAACTGACCATCAATACTCACAAATGCAGAATCAGAAGTGCTTGAAGAGAAATTAATATGCTCATCATACTGGCATTCAGATGAAGCATATTCTGACTCATGACCCACCAAGGCAGTGTTGCCTGGTACAAAGTCTTCAGTGAGCTTTCCAGATGAAGACAGCTTTCTCTTCTGTTCTATCTCTCTCTCAAACGTGAGCAGTTTCCCATGGAATTGGGTGAGAGATAGTTTGTCCAAACTTTCACTGGAGCGTAGGACTAATAGTATATGTGTCCCATCTCTCAGGCAGTGATCTGAGAAATCTATTATTCATCTGAATATTTGTGTACTCAAGTTTGACCATTTTTAGTTCAGAGATCAAACAAGAGAACCGCTCATATTGTTGAGTCAGTGTCTCACCCTTTCTATGAGAGAATGTCTCATGGGCAAGAATTTCTCTATTATTTGCCAAGACCTCATCTGTTCCTCCAAATTGTTCTTTCAAGGCATTCCAGAGGTCATGGGCAGTTTCATGATGCATTAGCCCAGAATAGATTTCATTTTGCAATGCCATGGCTAGAATACCATGGGCTTTTGCATCAATTTCAAGCAACTTCTTATCCTCATCAGAGTATTGCTCCCTCCTCTTTGGAACCATTTGATTGGTTTCCGGGTTATTCACCATAGGCTTGTGTGGACCATGTACCACTGATGTCCAACAACCTGCGCTGTTAATAGACAGGTGATGGAGCATACGTCTTTGCCATATGTTTTACTCATTCCTAACCAGCATTGGTGGCTTGGTTGAGGAACCAGTATTGTGAGGATCATTGGAGGGAGTGGTCATTTTCAGTTCAAAAACAATTTAATTCAATCTTTAAAAGGTTTTAAACAGACCACAACAAACTCAATGAAAACCAAGAAAAGATCTCAAGATGAATGACCAGAAATACAGAAAATTTCAATCTCTATAACCGTTTCTTGCAAAAACAAAAGCTAATTCAATCAAACTTAGATCTTGAATAGCAGTTTCAATGATCAATTATTAGATCGATCAATGATTAACCTGGCTCTGATACCATTTGACAGGATCAGTGATCACAAGTTCGATGTATTAGAATTCAAAGCAGCGGAATATGAACAGAATTAGACAAATTGTAGCAAGCAATCGATACTTGTATGCATTAAGAGCGCATACGGTTATAGGGAGAGAAGATATATTTCTGATTTCAAGGAATGTTTATAGATGTAGAATATTTCTAATCAAATCATTCATTCATTCCATTCATTCATCTCATATACAATAGGTTGTCACTCCTTATATAGAGTGCAACAATCACTGCTGTTATCACGGAAAGTGACAACTGGCAGATCTAATACAAAACTAACTAACTCTTAACAAACTACTGAAATGTTCACAACTACTGAGAACATATCAGAGTGTTAAGTACAAAATATAAAACTACGAAAGTACAACGACTGAAGAACAAGCTCTTCAGTCGTTTTACAAAACTACTGAAACATAAAAATATAAAACTACTGACATCACAACTACTGAAGAAGTACTCTTCAGCAGTTGTGACAAACTACTGACGCTTCAGTACATGATCTTCAGACTTTGACCTTCAGATGTTTCATCGGCTGATGACTTCAGTAGATATCATCAGCTGATGTCTTCAGTCTTTGTCTTCAGACTTTGTACATCAGTTGTTGATCTTCAGCACTTGTAAACTTCAGCTGTTGTACTTCAGTACTTTGGTCTTTCAGCTTCCGCACTTGTGTTCTTCAGCTGTTCAGCTTCAGTACTTGTGTTCTTCAGCTGTTGTACTTCAGCACTTTAGTTCTTCAGCTGTTGAGGTCTTCAGCACTTGATCTTCAGCTGTTGAAGTCTTCAGCACTTGTCAAACTGCTGATGAGGCTTTCAGCAGTTGTTGTGATACCATGTGGGACTTAGAGGTTTTCTGATCTTGGCTCATTGGTTCTTTTGGTCCAACATTTTGTTTGGACAAAATAAAACCCGAAATTTTAGTTTATGTTGGCTGAAATTTCTTGGTTTTAAGTGGGGTTTTCATTATATTTTGGATGATATGATAGATGCTTGTTTTAGTGCATAACCTAGCCATTGACCTTGTGATTGTTTGTATGTTTGTAATGGTTGTATTCATTCATTCAATTGGGTTGTATTATTTGTTGTTTGTGCTTTGTTTCAAATGTAATTTATTTATTATTGGGTTGTAATAAATAGATTAGGTGCATTTCATTTTACTAGATATCTTGTATAAGGACTTTATATCTTTAACATGAAGACATACACATTGGAAGCACAAAGGAAGGTCATGAAAGAAACATGGAGCATTTTGGATGCGGTTTCAAGTGGGAGGCTTTTGGATGTTTTCTATTTGCTTTGTTTGTGACCCTTAGGAATGTCCTATGGACCACACTTGTGATGGCAAACAAGTGTGGACCACTTTAGATGCTATGGTTATGCACATATGCACATATGGTTGTTTATGTTTATGCTTGGTTGATTGTTTGTTGTTTGATTGTTTGGTTGATATTTGGACATTCATAACAAACTCATTAACAAACTGAACAAGCTGAAAATTGATGGTTCTTAAAAGTTTAAATAAAGTTATTAAAATGGTTTAATGATTTTAAAAATTAAAATAGGTTTTATCAAAGAACCAAAGGGTACCTTGTATTTGAAAGCATGCAAATGCAAGTACATAGAGTTTTCTAAACTAGATTTATGAAACCTCAAACATTTCTAAAACAAGATCAACACCGTCCTTTTACACAACACTTGAGTCACTTGGGAACTCTTAGTGGGATAAAGGTCACTTAACCATTTTGAGGGAACTTGTGACTTGAGGTGAGAATGCCTTATTTGTGGGATAAAGGTCACCTAACCACTTGTTTTGGCAAACTCACACGTGGGTGTAAGTAGGTGTCTTGATTTGCAAATCATGTCAAATGGATCACCTACGATGTGGTTTCCAAATGGTGTTGATGGGATTAACATGCCGACTTTACATATGATGTTTCAAGTCAATCCCATATTTCTAGAAGTTGCAAATGGTTGCAATCATCAAACGTTGACCACCTTATTAATTTAAAACGTGGGATAAAGGTCACCTAACCACAATTTAAATGTATTGTTGGGTTCTAGATTTTAATATGAAAAGACCTTGGAAGGCATTTATTATTAAAATTAGAATATCGAAAATACTAAAATAAAAATTTGTTAAAATTTTGTAGATGGCCTCAAATAATGATAATTCTGATAACTCATCCGCGTCCAACCAATCTCTACAAGCGATCCTCCAAAAGGAACGTCTAAATCATAACAACTTCATTGATTGCTATCGAAACTTGAGAATCGTTCTCAAGCAAGAGAGAAGATCGTATGTTTTAGACTACCCTATCCCCGATCAACCTAGCGAGGATGATGAGGAGGCCTATAACGATTGGCTAAAATACACTAAGGACTTCGTCCAAGTGTCTTGTCTCATGCTAGCGAGCATGACTCCAGATCTCCAAAAGGAGTATGAACATCGCAGAGCTTACGACATGATAACCCAACTGAAGGAAACGTTCCAACAGCAAGCAAGGGTTGAGCGCTTCAAAACGGTTCGAGCACTCCATGCATGTCGTATGGACGACAACCAATCTGTTTCATCTTATGTACTTAAGATGAAAAGTCACATTGACCACCTCGAGTGGCTTAATTGTCCTGTCTTGAAGGAATTGGCCACGGATTTGATCCTAAATGGCCTTACCAAGAAGTTCGAGACATTCGTGTTGAACTACAACATGAATGCATTGGACAAAAGCATTGGTGAGCTTCACTCAATGCTCAAAACGGTCGAGACGGCCATGAGTAAAAGGGTTTTACCCGTTCTCACCATCCATGAAGGTGGGAACAATAAAAGGCCTCGTCCCACACCTAAGGCAAAGGTTGCAAAGGGTAAGGGACCCGCTTGGGGAAAAGGGAAAGGGGTGGTAAGGGTGCCACCCAAACCACAAGAGAAAAAGCAAAAGGTTGCTACTAACGACCCATGCTTCAAGTGTGGGGAGATTGGACATTGGGCAAGGAATTGTCCTGTCCATCTCCAAGAGTTAAAAGCAAAGAGGGATGCCGGGCAGACCTCAGGTACAATATACATGATCCATATTGATTTAAACATGATATCCTCTAACACATGGGTATTAGATACCGGATGTGGAACTCACATTTGCAATTTGTTGAAGGGGTTCAAAAGAAGTAGTGACTTCAAGAAAGGATATGTAAGCCTCTACATGGGCAATGGGGCTAAAGTTCAAGTTGAAGCCCGTGGTGACTACATCTTGAAACTTCCAAATGGTTTGGAAGTGATTTTGAACATTGTTTTGTATGCTCCTAGTTTGACTAGGAATATTTTCTCTGTAGCCCTGTTAAAACAGTTTGGATATGTATTATCATTTGTTGAAAAAGATATCCATGTTTCTTTTAATGGTATGTTCTATTTTAAAGTTATTCCCATTAATGGTATTTATGAATTGGTTCATGAAAATAATTTAAATAGCTCATTGTACCAAACTAACACCAAGAAACTCAAGTTGGACTTGAGTGATACCTATCTTTGGCATTGTCGTCTTGGCCATATAAACAAGAAACGTTTACAAACACTTCAAAAGAATGGTCTTTTAAAAACAAATGAATGTGATTCATTTGATGTTTGTGAATCTTGTTTACAAGGTAAAATGACTAAGAAACCCTTTAGTGGAACTAACGAAAGGGCAAAAGATCTATTAGGAATCATACATTCGGATGTATGTGGTCCTTTTAAGCCAATGACTAGGAATGGTGAAAGATACTTCATTACCTTTACCGACGATTATAGTCGCTATGGGTATGTGTACTTATTAAGACACAAAGATGAAGCTTTTGAAATGTTCAAAATCTTCAAGAATGAGGTGGAAAATCAACTCAACAAGTCAATTAAAGTCTCCGTCCCGATAGAGGAGGTGAATACCTAAGTGATGCTTTCCAAGATCATCTTAAGAGTTGTGGGATTGTCTCACAACTTACTCCACCTGGAACACCACAACACAATGGTGTGTCTGAGAGGACGAATCGAACCTTATTGGATATGGTCCCATCTATGATGGCTAGAAGCACATTACCTCTATCATTTTAGGGTTTCGCTTTGCTTTCCGGGCTCGTATTTTAAATATGGCCCCAACCAAAAAGGTGGAAAGGACACCCTTTGAGATATGGCATGGAAGAGTTCCATCCCTATCATACTTAAGGGTTTGGGGATGTGAGGCTTATGTTAAGACTCCCACCCCAAACAAATTGGAAGTCCGATCCACCAAGTGTATCGTTGTTGGATATCCTAGAGATTCTATGGGATATTATTTCTATGATCCACTAAACAAAAGGTGTTTGTCACCAGAAAGGGTGAGTTCTTAGAAGCAAAGTTCCTTATGGAAGGAGCTGGCAGTAGAACAGTGGACCTTGAAGAGGATCAAGAACCACAACCCTATGCACGTTTGGTTAAAACTAGCACTCAGCATGAGGATGTTGAGGATGATCAAGGGGTTGATCAATACACACAAATCGTTTGTAGAAGTGGTAGAATTAGTAATCCACCTGAAAGATACAGATTTTTCATGGATGGATGCTATGTGGTAGATTCAGATGAGCCAACCACATACCATGATGCAGTGTCCAATTCAGATTGTGACAAATGGCTTGAAGCCATGAACGTTGAGATGCAATCCATGTATGACAATCAAGTTTGGGAACTTGTTGTACCACCTCTTAATTCCAAGGCAGTTGGAAGTAAGTGGGTTTTCAAGAAGAAAACCGATATGCATGGAAACTTGGATACTTATAAAGCTAGACTTGTAGCGAAGGGTTTCACTCAAACTCAAGGGGTTGATTATGATGAAACCTTCTCACCTGTTGCGATGCTAAAGTCTATAAGGATATTGTTTGCCATAGCTGCTCATCATGATTATGAGATTTGGCAAATGGATGTCAAAACCGCCTTCCTAAATGGATATCTTGAGGAAGATGTTTATATGGTTCAGCCTGAAGGTTTTGTCGATCCAAAACATCCTAATAAAGTATGCAAGTTAAAGAAATCAATCTATGGATTGAAACAACCATCGAGAAGCTGGAATCATCGTTTTGATGAGGAGGTAAAGAAAGTTGGCTTCATCAAAAACGCTGATGAGGCTTGTGTGTATAAGAAGACTAGTGGGAGCACAATAACTTTCCTAGTATTGTATGTTGATGACATACTACTATTTGGAAATGACATTCCAACCCTGAAGGTGTAAAAACCTGGCTTGGAAGTTGTTTTTCCATTAAGGATCTTGGTGAAGCCGCCTACATTCTGGGAATAAAGATGTATAGGGATAGATCAAGGCGGTTGATTGGTTTGAATCAAAGTGCATACATTGATAAGATCTTGAAAAGGTTCAAGATGGAAAACTCTAAGAAAGGTACCGTACCTATTCAAAGAGGAACGATATTGAGTACTACTCAATGTCCAAGCTCAAAGGATGAGCAAGATAAAATGAAGACAATCCCCTATGCATATGCTATTGGATCCATCTTGTATGAAATGATATGCACTCGACCGGACGTGTCATGCGCCTTGAGCATGACAAGCCGTTACCAGCAAAATCCTGGAAATAGTCGTTGGATGGCTGTTAAGAACATACTTAAGTACCTAAGGAGGACAAGAGATATGTTCCTGACCTATGGATCTGGTGACGAGGAGCTCGTTGTAAAAGGTTACACGGATGCGAGTTTCCAAACCGATCGTGATGATTCATGGTCACAATGGGGACACATTTTCATTCTGAATGGAGGAGCTGTCTCTTGGAAGAGCTCCAAGCAGGATGTGGTGGCTCTATCAACTACAGAATCAGAATACGTCGCCGCCTCATTGGCAGCTCAACAAGCTGCATGGTTGAAGAAATTCATTGCCGATCTAGGGGTTATCCCTTCCATTCAGGAACCCCTAGAGATCTTTTGTGACAACGAGGGTGCGATTGCTCAAATCAAGGAACCTCGTGCTCATCAAAGACTAGGCACATTGAGCGGAGATTCAACTACATACGAGATGAAGTTGAAAAGGGAAAGATATGTATTCGCAAAGTTCACACGGATCAAAACATTGCGGATCCTCTCACGAAGCTCCTTGAAAAGGCAAAGCATGAAGGTCATACTTGTGCCATGGGACTTTGATATTCTATTGATTGGATTTGATCTGTAAATTTTGTATTTGGATATGTGGAACTCTATATTATTTAAATAAAAATTATTTGGTTATAGTGTTTCAATTAATGTTCCTATTTAGCATGTTTTATCCATGAGTAAAATGTTTACTCTAAAATATCTGTAGTCGGTCATACTTGTGGGAACAAGTGTGAGAGTAAGATTATTATGAACTTGGATTGGTTGATATTCATAAGGATGAATATAGAGCAATGGGTTGCTACCAAGGTTCGTAGATATTTGTGGGACACAATATTGGACTAACCCGCATCTCAAATTTTACTACATGGAATCTTATGATTGATCATAAGTGAATTTGAGTAAAGGCGAATATCATTTGGTATCCTCCGACCTGAGATACATATTGAGTTTTGATATTCACTAATTATTATACCTTGAGCTAATTCTTCACTGTCCTGAAATAGTGGACAGTACATAAGGGTATGTTCAGATAAACACGAGGTGTTTGTGAGAAACGTATGTAGTCAAGATGGAATTTGTTCCTCTTATTCGTTGAGAGTTAGATGTCTAAGGCCTGATTAAGTTAAATCAACAAGGAATGATCATTCTATGTCCTTAGATTTAACATGACATCTGTAACAAAAGGATAGATGATTGATTCACCTAAATCTTTTCAAGTAGGGTACTTGAGAGGGATGATGTTATTGAATGGCTATAAGTCATGCGTATTAAGGGTAGTAAACCGTTGTTAGGCGGTATTTACTGCTTGCATCAATCTTCTATGAATCTTGGGCAAGTGGGAGATTGAAGGATTCTGTGTGCCCAAGACACTTAGAAGATGGATGTGGTTAATACGTTATGATCCAAGTCGGGTTATACCCAATAACAAGCTTAGCAAACACCAATTTATATTTAATTGATGATATGATCATGCAATTAAATATTTACACCAATTTAGAAAATGGGTTTTCTAAATAATTGCATAATAGATGGAACAAATTATAAGGATAATTTGTTGATGTGTTCATTGCTATTCTTGTCCTTTAAAAGGGGTTTAAATAACACTAATAACACATGAGTGTACTTTAATTAAATTGTTTAATTAAAGAGCACATATGTCACACTTATAAATTGTGTCTAGAATGTGAACTTTTATTGTGTGACATATGACTAGTGACAATGTGTTACGTGTTACAAAAATTAAAGGGGGGAAACTCTTTCAAACACTCTTTTTTGGCCGCCCCTTGTAATTTTGATTGGACCACATTGTGTCTTGAAAACACACAAACATCACTAGCCTTACACTCAATTGATTCATTTATTCCAATACATGCAAAACACAAAAATCTCTCCTCTCTCTCCCTTTCAAGTTACGGAACAAGGCAGCAGCATTGAGCTCTTGGAAAATGATTTTTGTGTTCTTTTTGGTGGTGTTCTTCCTAACAAGAAGGTGTCTTGCAAGGAGCTTTGGGGTAAACACACTTGAGGGCTTCTTCCTTGGAGTCTTGGCCAAGATTTGAGCATCCAAACCTTTCTTCCTTGTCGTTTTTGCTGCTGGAAGAAGGTAGTTATCACAGCTCATTGAAGCTGTGATTTTATGTTGTTTTACATTTGCTAATTGCTTGTTGATTCACATATCAAAGATCCTATTGTTTTGGGTTTTTGTTTTCATCTTAAAACAGCTTTTAGAACACGAACTTTTTCAGATTATAAACATGTTATAATCCTAAACCTCCGCTGCGTTTTCTGAAAGTATAAAAGGTTAAACTATGTTTTAGTGTTCTAACATACCCTTCAAACAGTACCCTCAAATGTTTATATATGACCCTCAAAAGTCAAAATGATGAATTCTACTTGAAGTACTATATATATTATCATTAATATAATTCATATGCCTTTAATGCAGGGTACATGGCTGATCTCTCGTGGAGCAATCTCCACAATGTCAGTGGTTTTCTAGACCCTGATGTACCCGAGGCATAGGGGCTTAAGGACATGAAGGAGATTTTGAAGCAAAAATGATTGTGAAGGGGTTAGTAGACTTGCCTTGAATGATATCCTAATTATTACTTATCATCAATTTGTGCTTTATGCACAAATAGGCCATTCAATATGTTAGCTTATATCTTCAATGGCCTAGTATCCAACATACAAGAACGAAGGAGATACAAATTCTTGATGTACCCAAGGTTCATCCAATGTCACATAAATGAACCATTCCCCAATCTAGCTGCTCATGGACCAATTCTAGATATTCCACACTATGATGCTAAGTCATATACATACATCAAGAATAGGGATCCTAGAAATTTTTACAGAGGAGCTCACTCTCCTCTTCTACGTTGGATGATTGAATAGATTAATCCAGAGGAACAAGCTGAAGAACAACATGCTCCTGCTAATGAACATATTGCAGAACAATCTGCTCATATTCAACATACTACTCATGAGCAAGTTGAAGGCATTGATAAGCCAAGGTCAGTGTCACCCCATGATGGTGCAGGGGGTGATTCTCACATCGAACTTGAAATTCATGATCTCGCATCTGCTTTTGTACCTCTACCAATCCCATCTCCACAAATAACCCCATAGCAAACACCTTACTCTTCATAAATTCCATCTCCAAAAGGAACCCCAACACCTCACAACTCAGAAAAACAATCTCCACAAACAAAGTCCATTAAATCTCAACATCTATCTCCTATTCATCATTCACCTATCCAATCAACCCAACCACCCCAAATGCCTATGAAGAAAGTTGTTTATGAAGCTACTCCTTCTGAGAGTTATGGTGAATCTAGTGTCAACAAACCAGATGAGAAAGATGAAATTATGTCTGAGCTTCTACAGAAAGTAGCAAAGATGGAAAGACTACTAAGCAGAGATCAGGCATCATTCAAGATAGATTGGTGGAACTGGATGTGAAGGAAGCTGAGCTGAAATCATTGAAAGAAAAATATGATTCTAAGAAGAAAGAAAAGCATGAAGAGATCGAGAAGCTAATAGCTGCTCTTAATAATTCAAGAGAAGAATCAGTGGGCATGTTGACAGTCTTGTTGTTCAAACCATTGCCATGGAAGAGCAAGAGGAAACAATTGAAGAACAAGCAGAGATTATCACTAATTTGCAAAATCAAAATGAAAGTCAAAACAAAAGAATTTCTGAGCTTGAGATGTTGATTGAAATTCAGAGAAGAGCTGAGGCTGAAGCAAGTGAAAGAGATGAGAAAAGATTTAGAGCTAATGAGATACAATCTTTTTCTGAATGTGATAAAAAAGAAGAAGATACAAGTAAGTCAAAGAATGAAGAGTCAAGCCTAGAGATGGTGGTCTATTCTAGAAAACCACCTGTTACAAACACTAAAGAGGATGAATTTAAAGAACTGATCAATGTATTAGACAGTTTGACAACAAAAGACTTCACTATTGATGATGACTTCTCGGATTTTATAGCTGATCAAATGACTTACACTGAACCCATTGTGATTATCCCTCAATCCCTTGTCCCTCTAGAAAAGGATTTGAGCTTGCAAATAATCCCAGCTGTGTCTCTATCTGATGAGCAAAAAGAATTGATCAGAAAACTATGTGAAGAACAAAGAGAAAAGGAAGAAAAAGTTGTTGCTGCCCACGAACAAGTACAATCAGATGTTGAAAAAGCGCCTCAATGATCAGAAATGCCTGAAACCTCTTGTGGTCCTTCACTTCAAATCTATAGTAGAAATAGAAAGTTGGTTGCTGTTGCTGCCCACGAACAAGTACAATTAGAGGTTGAAAAAGTGCCTCAATGATCAGAAATGCCTGAAACCGCTTGTGGTCCTTCACTTCAAACATGAAAAAATTGGTTGAAAATAACTTGCTACATCGTTTGCCTAAAAAGGATTTTTTGTACGAAGATAACTATGTTGCATGTCTGAAAAGAAAGCAACATAGGGCACGTCATAAATCCAAAGTAGTTAACTCTATCACCACTCCATTAAACTTGTTGCATGTTGATCTATTTGGTCCTACAAGTATAATGAGCATTGGAAGGAAATCATATTGCCTTGTGATTATTGATAATTTTAGTAGATTCACATGGGTATTCTTTTTAAGAACTACATATGAAACAATTGAAACTTCAAAATCTTTTTTTCTTCAAATAGAAAATCAAACTGGTCACAAATTTAAGATAATTAGAAGTGGTTAAGGGATTGATTTGAAGAATCAAGTTCTTGACTCATTTTGTAACTCAAAAGGGATTGCTAGACAATATAGTGATGTTAGAACTCCTCAACAAAATGGTGTTGTGAGAGGAGAAACAAGACACTTATTATGGCAGCTCAAACTATGTTAGTTGATTCAAAGTTGCCTCTAACATTCTGGGCAGTGACACTCAGCACTACATGCTATGTGCATATTAGAGATCTTATAGTTAATCCGTGGGAAAAAACAAGGGCCATCGTTCATTGGCTTTCTTAGGTCCTTTAGCAGCAGGTTACCATACTAAACACCAAGGACAATTTCGCAAAATTTACTAAAAAGTCAGAAAATCCTATCTTTGTTTGATGTTCCTCTTACTCTATTGCTTATAGAGTTTATAACAATAAAAATTAGCAATTTGAGGAATAATCCAACAATGTTGTTAATGATTACACTTCTTGTGTGAGGGGGAATGGCCCCGATCATATCCTTGATTTAGAATTATTTCGAAACTAATCTAAACCTTCTTTTCAAAATGTTTCAGCGGGAACAAGTACTCAAAGTGAGTCTGATCATGATCAACTATTTGAGTTACCTAGACATCTTCCAACTTCTCTAAGAGTTGCAGACAATCAAGTTCCCATAGTTATCAAATCTGATAGTATAACTATCTCAAGAGATGATGGAGCTTCAACAAGTTGTCAACTTAGTATGCCTCAATTCTCATCTGGTGGCAATGCATAACACCATGCTGATGAAAGTAGCATTCTAAAGGAACAAGAAACTGTTAATGTTTCCTCACAGCCAACTGATACTAATGATGTTTCTCATTCATTCACATAGTCCTCATTGAATTAGTGTGAAACAACAGCTGGTCCAACTGTTCAAGTTCTAGAGCAAAATATGTCCAATTTGGATCTATCTTTGCAACTAGATATGATCCTTAGGTTTAGGATGTTGGTTTTGTAACAAGTTTTATGAAAGCTAGTTTAACCATTTAAACTAGAAAACGCAGCGGATATAGGTTTTAAACATGTTGTTAACAATGTGAAATTTTGGACCATTTTAAACCAAAAAAACCCATGAACAAGGATCATATATATATATGAAATGAAATGCTATCAAAAATGCAAATACAACCATAGGGTGTTCTTGAAACTACCTTTCAAGAACAAGATGTTGAAGTATGGATGAGATGAAGATGATGATGCTCTTGAATGTCTAGCCCCAAAGAGAGAAAGCCTCAAGTTTGTATACCCACAAGCTCTTCACACACCTAACTTGTTAGGTAGTAGAATACGAAGACCCAACTCCTTCTTGAACAACCCGAAAATCAGCCAAAAAGTTCTTCAACTTATGCCAAGAATTTCGAAATTTTCAGCCAAGAAATAAGAGAGAAGAGTTCTTTGCATGTGTGTGAGAGAGTGTGCTAAAGGGAAGAGTGCAAGAATGGAGAAAGTCTTGTATTTTACCAAGACTAAAAAGATCCCTTGAACACCACATGGGCGGCCGAAATAAGAAGTTTCAAAAGGGTTTCCTCCTAAACTTAATTTTATAAAACTTTACACTCTTAACCCATAAGTTCATACAATTAAAACCTCTTTTAATTTTATAACAATAAAACATTTTTATTTGTTATTATTTAAATAATTTAAATAATGAAACAAATAATTTCTCATGAACAAATTATCCATATAATGTTGTTTTATTACAAAGGCGACATTATAGAAAACCCAGTTTCTAAATTGGTGTCAATATTTCTTTGTATGATCTCATCAACAAATAAATATTTATTGGTGTTTGTTTAGCTTGCTATTGGGTATGACCCGACTTGGATCATAACATACTAACCACATCAATGGTGTATGTGTCTTGGGGATACAAGATCCAATAATCTCCCACTTGCACAAGATTGCAACTAGTAAATACCGCCTAACAACGGTTTACTACCCTTAATATGTATGATTAAGTGCCATTCAATAACATCATCCCCTTCAAGCACCTTACTCGAAATGTCTTAGGTGAATCAATCATCTATCCTTTTGTCACAGTTGTCATGTTAAATCCCAGAGACACAGAGTGATCATTCTCCATTGATTTAACTTTTTCAGGCCTTAGACTTCTTACTCTCAACGAATAAGAGGGACAAATCCAATCTTGACTACATACATCTCTCACAACTACCTTGTATTATACCTGAACTTATACTTATGTACTGCCATGTTTCAGAACATCCAAGAACTAAGTCAAAGTATAATATTCTATAAATATCAAGACCCAATATGTATCTTAGTTCAGAGGATACCAAATGATTTTCGTCTTTACTCAAAATTACTTATGATCAATGAGGAAGATTCCATGTAGTAATATTTGCGATGCATGTCAGTTCAATATTTGTCTTACCCTCGTACTTGTTCCCACAGCTATGAACAACTACAAACGTTCTGAGTAAACGATTTACTCATGGATTTTAAACATGCGAAATAGGAATATTAGTTAACCTATTGTAAACAAATAATTCATTCAAGAAATAAAGGGTTACAACAACTAATTACAAAATTAAAGGTCAAATCCAGTCACTAGAATATTGAAGTCCCATGGAACAAGTATGACTTTCATGCTTTGCCTTTTCAAGAATCTTCGTGAGTGGATCCGCAATGTTTTGATCCATGTGAAGTTTACGAATACATATCTTTCCTTTTTCAAATTCATCCCTTATGTAGTTCAATATCCGTTCAATGTGCCTAGTCTTTTGATGTGCATGGGGATCCTTGATTTGAGCAATCCCACCCTCATTATCACAACAAATTTCTAGGGGATACTGAATGGAAGGGACCACCGCTAGATCGGAAATGAATTTCTTTAGCCATGCAACTTCTTGAGCTGCTAATGAAGCGGCGATGTATTCTGACTCTATAGTTTACAATGCCATCACATCTTGCTTAGAGCTCTTCTAAGAGATAGCTCCTCCATTCAAGATGAAAATGTACCCCGATTGTGATCATGAATCATCTCGATTAGTTTGGAAACTCGCATCCGTGTAACCCTTTACTATGAGTTCCTCCTCACCAGATCCATAGATTAGAAGATATCTTTGGTCCTCCTTAGGTACTTAAGTATGTTCTTAACAGCTATCCAATGACTGTTTCCACGATTTTGCTAGTATCGGCTTGTCATGCTCAAAGCACATGACATGTCCGGCCTAGTGCATATCATTGCATACATGATGGATCCTATGGCAGATGCATACAGGATTCCATTCATTTTGTCTTGCTCATCCTTTGAGCTTGGACATTGAGTCTTACTCAATATCGTTCCTCTTTGAATAGGTATGGTACCTTTCTGAGAGTTTTCCATATTGAACCTTTTTCAAGATCTTATCAATGTATGCACTTTCATTTAAACCTATCAACCTCCTTCATCTATCCCTATAGATCTTTATTCCCAAAATATAGGCGGCTACACCAAGATCAATAATGGAGAAACAGTTTCCAAGCTAGGCTTTTACACCCTCCATGGTTTGAATGTCATTTCCAAATAGTAGAATGTCATCCACATACAATACTAGGAAAGTGACCATGCTCCCACTAGCTTTCTTATATACACATGCTTCATCAGCGTTTTTGATGAACCCAAATTTTGTTATCTCTTCATCAAAACGGTGATTCCAACTTCTTCATGCTTGTTTCTATCCATAGATTGCTTTCTTCAACTTGCATACTTTGTGAGGATGCTTTTGATCGACAAAACCTTCAGGCTGAACCATATAGACATCTTCCTCAAGATATCCATTTAGAAAAGTGGTTTTGACATCCATTTGCAAAATCTCATAATCATAATAAGCAGCTACGGAAAATAATATCCTAATAGACTTTAGCATTGCAACTAGTGAGAAGGTCTTATCATAATCAACCCCTTGAGTTTGAGTGAAACATTATTGTACAAGTCTAGCTTTATAAGTATGTGAGTTTCGATGAATATCGGTTTTCTTCTTAAAAACTGTCTTACTTCTAACTACCTTGGAATCAAGAGGTGGTACATCGAAGTCACAAACATGGTTGTCATACATGGATTACATCTCAACGTTCATGGCTTCAAGCCATTTGTCACAATCCAATGGATCCTAATGTTGTGTGAGGTACGTTTCTAATAAACCAAATTTTACCCTCTATGTTATTTGTTTCTGATGCTAGTAAAAGTTTTATTTCTGCTACTTTCTATGCTAAACTACCTGTTACCCAGTAGGAGTGTAAACGCGCCCATTGATATAGAAACTGCCATAGGAGGGTCTACCTGGAATTCTAAGATGATAGAGGGTTTTCACATAGAACTAGAAGGTCACAAATGTCATGTGAGACCATTTGTGATGACCTTAGGCGGGTTTGAGCAAGTCTTAGGAATGGATTGGTTGGCAGACTATGTAGTCCTAGGAATGGATTGGTTGGTAGACTATAAGGTGAACATTGTGCATCGCAAGAAGATGGTTCGATTAATAGCGCTAGACGAAAGTACGGTGACGGTTTATGGTGATCGAGTCACGACTATTCGACGGTGCCTTTGATGGCGGTGGTGGGAAAGTGCATGTGGCTTGGATGTAGTGCCTACTCGGCCTACGTAAAGGACGTGGATACGCCAACACCACAACTGACCGATGTACCGGTTGTGTGTGACTTTCTAGACATGTATCCCGAAGACTTACCAGGACTGCCACCTGACCGCGAGATCGAGTTCCAGACTAACTTGATACCAGGTGCCTAACCTATTGCTAAGGCACCGTATCGATTGGCTCCAACCGAGATGAAATAGTGGATGGAGCAATTGTAGGAGCTGCTTGATAAGGGATTCATTACACCGAGTATCTCTCCTTGGGGTACTCTGGTCTTATTGTTAGTTGATCAAGCTGACGGTCAAGAATCGGTATCCATTGCCGAGGATCGATGACCTATTTGATCAGCTCCAAGGTGCCAGACGGTTCTCGAGGATAGACCTTCGATCTGGCTATGATAAATGAAGTTTAAGGAGCAAGATATTCCTAAAATATCTTTTCACACGCAATAGGAACACTATGAGTTACTTGTTCCGTCTTTTAGTTTGACAAACGCACCAGCTACTTTTATGGACCTGATTATTCGAGTGTGTGAGCTGATGTTGGATTAATCAGCGATTGTGTTTAACAATGATTTGTTGATTTATTTCAAGAGTGAGGATGAGCATTCCGAACACCTTCGAGAGGTGTTGGAGACATTAAGAAGGGAGTGGTTGTATGCTAAATTCTCCAAGTGCGCATTCTGGTTGCGCGTGGTTCTATTTTTGGGTCATACAGCGAATCCCGATGGGATTATGGTGGACCTGGCAAAGGTGGATGTGAAGATTTAGTAGTTTATTCCGATGTTTCCTACTCAGGGATGGGATGTGTGTTGATGCAAAGGGGAAAGGTTATAGCCTATGCATCCCGATAGTTGAAAGTTTATAAGGTCAATTATCCCACTCCCGACTTGGAGCTAGCAGTCGTGGTCTTTGCGTTAAAGATATGGACGCACTATCTAGACGAGAATAAGTGCACCATATTCAGCCAAGGTACATAGGGCCTTTTTGAGTTATTGCTTGAGTAGGAGAGGTGGCCTATAGGTTGGAGTTACTAGAAGAGTTAAGTGAAATTCATCAGACAATCCATGTATCTCATGTGTGAAAGTTCTTAGCAGAAGAGGATATGATGTTACCACTGGAGGATATTGAGGTAGACGAACGGCTTAATTATGTGGAGCAACCAGTGGCGATCATTGATCGTAAAGAGAAGAGGTTGAGGAATAAAGTGGTTCCCCTTGTGCGTGTACAGTGGAAGAACAGGAAGGGGTCTGAGTCTACGTGGGAGACTGAAGAATGGATTAGGCAGCCTTACCCACGATTGGTTGAGGAATAATAGGTTTTGTGGACAAAAACTATATAAGGGGGGTGGACTTGTAACACCCGGTTATTCCTTTAAAGTTAGTAAAGAAAGAATCAAGTGAAGAAAAAGAAAGAAAAGATATCTTACCCAAGTTAAGGGGTAAAAAGTGTCAAAAAGGACAAAAGGTTTGAAAAGGTGGGAGTTAAAGGTGATGGCTACCCATCACTCTCTCTACACCTACAAAATTCGGATATTTTTAGAGAAAGAAAGAAAGAGAGGAAAAAGCTCGCGGGTCTTGAAGAAGAACAGGAGCAGAAGGTCGAATTCAATGTAAGAATTCGTGTGTTTATGGTGTTCTTAAATTGTTTGATCCTCGGTTTTGTGCTTATGTATGTTGTGTGTGTTCGGTTATGTGTTTTTAGTGGGTTTCTAGGTGAGAACTTCTAGCAATCGGGCTTTAAAGGAAGTCTTACCCGAAGAGGCTCCTAAGGTGAGTTTTAGAATCCCTCTTTTACATGTTTTAACTGATTTTGGGGCTAGAAATGCATGTATAAACTTTTATATAACTAGGGTTTCATACCCATATGTATGATAAGTGTGCCCCTAGACTACTCATACGCCCAAACAGTAGTTCAGACGACTAAGTTTAGAAAAATTGCTTAAGTGTGACAAATGCGGATGAGTGAGTCATGCGAATGAACAAGTGCGGATAAGTAAGTCATGCGAATGAACATATGTGGATGAGTAACTCATGCGAATGAACAAAGGCAGATGAGTAAGTCATGCGAATGAACAAATGTGGATGGGTAAGTCATGCAAATGAACAAATGCGGATGGGTAAGTCATGCGAATGAACAAATGCACATGAGTAAGTCATGCAAATGAACAAATGCGCATGAGTAAGTGAGGATGAGCTTCCTCTCATAGCTCCAATAAGTGAGGATGATGAGGAAGTGATAGTAAGGAATCCCTCTGAGAAGAGTGAAGAAGAGGATTCCTCCAAGGGCCACTATCCTTCTGAGGAGAAGAAATTAACTGTGATGACCAAGTCCAAGAGAAAGAACTTGATCAGGAAGAGCAAAAGGAAAGCAAAGAAGGCTCAAGAAATCAAGGCTACCTTTGATGCTAAGCAGAAACAAGTGTTTATCTCTGCAGGTTTCAAAGCTGTAAGGACTGAAGACATCCACCAAAGCTTCTTAGCCAAGAGTTCTGGTTCATGTTCAAATCATCTCAGTACAATGAAGAAGACTGAGCTGCTGTGTACCACTGCTGCACAGCCTGGACCATCAAATTCCAAGAGTAGTTCACAGCCCAAGGGAATTGTATCTGCATCTACCAAGATGAAGGTGAAAAAGGGATGTGACCAAAGCCAGTCTTGCTCTCAAAAGGAGATTTCTTTGATGAAGAAAATGTTGTGTGTTATGTGTGAAAGTACTTCTCATATTGCCAAGGATTGTCCATACAATCCTAAAAGTACTATCCACATGACCAATACAAAGACTTCAAAGAATCTCAAGAAGTCTAAAGCTTCGGAAGGAAAGTCTGTTTCCGTCGGAAGCTCCAAATCAAAGAAGAAGGTAAATGGAAAATTACCTTCGGAAGCAAAGTTGGTCTCGGAAGAATGGAGTTCTTCCGAAGCACTAAAGTCTGCTGCAGTGACTGTAGATTCTTCCGAAGTATCAGTCATTAAAACTTGTGAAGCTCCAAAAGCTTCTAAGGTTTTGAAGGTCAAGTCCAAGACTCCAAAGGTGGTGTGGAAGTCTAAGAATGACCAAATGACTGAGGTTTCTCCATCAACAACAGCTGAAGATCCCCTCTGTACAACCATAGGATCTATTACTGTTGCATTACCTTCTATTACACTTACTGAACCCAAGACAAGTAAGGCTTGGGTTTCCAAATGTAACTAATCATTTTCTTTGTGCAGGAACAGCTCAAGACAAACAAGAATGTCTGGATAATTGACAGTGGCTGTTCCAGGCACATGACAGGCAATAGGTCTTTACTTCATAATTTTGAGAGAATTGATGGAGGACCAGTTGCTTTTAGAGGAGATGAAGGTGGTTACATTTATGGAAGGGGCAAGGTCACAAATGGTAAGCTCAGCATTGAGAAGGTAAACTTTGTTAAGGAGCTTGGGTACAATCTTCTGAGTGTATCCCAATTTTGTGATCAGAGTCATAACATGCTCTTCACTGAGCATGAGTGCATTGTTCTCAAGCCTGGAGTGGTCATTCCTCATGAGCATATCCTGCTCAGAGCCCCCAGGAAAGGGAACATGTACAAGATGGATTTGCAAGAAACATCTCCCTCTGGAGAAGTTTCATGCTTTCTATCTAAAGCAAATAGTGATGAGTCTTTCCTATGGCATAAAAGAATGTGCCATGTAAACTTTAAGAATATGAATAAATTAATCAGACATGATCTGGTAACTGGAATGCCAAAGAAAGATTTTACAAGTGATGATCATTGTGTCGCATGCCTGAAAGGGAAGCAACACAAGGTATCTCACAAGCCTAAGGAAAAGAACTCCATCACTACTCCCCTACACTTATTACATATGGATCTCTTTGGCCCCACCAGTGTAATGAGTTTAGGAAGGACCTTATACTGTCTAGTGATCACAGATGATTTTACAAGATTCACTTGGGTTTTCTTTCTTAGAACTAAAGATGAGACTCCTGAGATTCTAAAGAATTTCATCTTAAAGATTGAGAATCAATGTGATCACAAGGTCAAAACCATAAGATGTGATCAAGGAACTGAATTCAAGAACCAAATCCTTGATACATTTTGTGATGAAAAGGGTATTACAAGACAATACAGTGCTCCCAGGACTCCTCAGCAAAACGGAGTTGCTGAGAGGAGAAACAGGACACTTATTGAAGCTGCAAGAACTATGTTGTCTGACTCTAAACTGCCTATCACCTTCTGGGCAGAGGCAGTTAATACTGCTTGCTATGTGCAAAACAGAGTTTTAATAGTTAAGACACATGGTAAGACTCCTTATCAACTTTGGCACAAGAGGAAACCTTTCATTGGTTTTCTCAGGTCATTTGGATGTCCCTGCACCATCTTGAATACCAAAGATCAAGTTGCCAAGTTTGCTGAGAAATCAGACGATGGACACTTCATTGGATACTCTTCTCAAGCTAAAGCTTATAGAGTATACAATCTCAGAACTAGAATCATTGAGGAGTCAGCCAATGTGACTTTCAATGAGCACACTCCCAGTGTGGCTGGTTCTGGTCTGGATTGGCTATTTGATCTTGATTTAGTTACCAACTGTTTTAATAAATCTTGTGAGCATATTTCAGGATCTGCAGAAAATTTAAATACACGTGATCCTGATCCAAGATTTGAGCTAGGAAGACCTTCAGCTCCAGTTGAAACTACTTCAGCAAATGAGGTTTCTATCAGCACAACAATGACAAATCCAGCTGATACATCTGGCATGCCTTCAAATTCCAGCTCAGAGGCTTCTCAACCAGATAAAGACATCTCAATTGCAGAAGACAACAATGGTGATGGTGATAGTGATCAAGAATTTCTTGATGCTAATAACCATTCCATAGATGACAACATCAATGATGTCACACACTCATTGGATCAAGTTAATCTTGATAGGTGTGATAATGTGGAGGATCAATCTTCAAGACCAGATCTAAATTTCTCAAATTTGGATCTATCTCAGCAACTTGCTGTGATCCCTCAGCTAAGGATCCACAAGTCTCATCCTACCACAAACATCATTGGAGATGTTATCTCGGGGTAAAGACAAGAGGGCAAACCCATGAAGCCAATGTTTGTCTTCACTCTTGTTTTCTATCCCAATCAGAGCCAAAGAAAGTTGAGGAGGCTCTAAAGGATGGAAGTTGGGTTGAAGCTATGCAACAAGAGCTGCTTCAATTCAAAAGGCAGAAAGTTTGGAACCTTTGTCCTCTTCCTCATGGGAAGACTACCATTGGAACCAAATGGGTTTTTAGGAATAAAAGGGATGATAGAGGAATCATCATCAAGAACAAGGCAAGACTAGTTGTTCAAGGATACACACAAGAAGAAGGGATTGACTACACTAATGTCTTTGCTCCTGTAGCTAGACTAGAAGCTGTTAGGATATTCCTGGCATTTGCTGCATCCAAGAACTTCAAGGTCTACCAACTTGATGTAAAGTGTGCTTTCTTATATGGAGTGATTGATGAGGAGGTTTATGTCAAACAACCACCTGGTTTTGTAGATCCTGATCATCCTGATTATGTCTGCAAGCTTGACAAAGCTCTCTATGGGCTGCATTAGGCACCCAGGAAGTGGTATGAGACACTGTCTGAGTATCTCTGTAAACATGGTTACAGGAGAGGTACTATAGATGGAACTCTCTTCATCAAAGGACAAGGAAACAACATTCTGCTAGTTCAAGTATATGTGGATGACATCATCTTTGGCTCAACCAATTCAAGGCTCTGCAAAGACTTTGAAAAGCTGATGAAAGATAGATTTGAAATGAGTTCAATGGGAGAACTTAATTTCTTTTTGGGAATTCAAGTGAAGCAGGTTGAAGATGGCATTTTCATAAGTCAGTCAAAGTATGTTCAAGATATACTCAAGAGGTTCAACATGACTGATTGTAAGACTGCTAAGACACCCATAGCCAGAAACCACTCCCTTGGTCCAGATCTTGAGGGGGAGTGTGTAGATGAGCACTTATACAGGGCTATGATTGGGTCTCTTATGTATCTTACAGCTAGCAGGCCTGATATCATGTTTGCTACATGTATTTGTGCAAGATATCAAGCCAATCCTAAGATGTCTCACTTAATCACTGTGAAAAGGATTTTAAGATACCTCAAAGGTGCTTCAACACTTGGTTCATGGTATCCAAAGAATTCTAATTTCAATCTGTATGCCTATACAGACAGTGATTATGGTGGCTGCAACATGACTCCAAAGTCTACATCTGGGGGATGTCAATTCCTTGGTGGAAGGGTTGTCTCATGGCAATGCAAGAAACAAACTTGTGTGTCTGCATCAACTGCTGAGGCTGAATACATTGCTGCTGCAAGCTGCTGTGCTCAAGTGCTTTGGATTCAAAATCAGATGCTAGACTACGGATTTAACTTCAAAGAGACTCCTATCCACATAGACAACAACAGTGCTATCTCTATCACTGAGAACCCTGTGCAGCACTCAAGGACCAAACACATCAACATCAGGTATCATTTAATAAGAGATAACTATGAAAAGGGGTTAATTAAACTAATCAAAGTTCACACAGATGAACAATATGCTGATCTGTTCACAAAAGCTTTTGATGAACAGAGATTTAAGTATCTGATATCAGCTATTGGGATGATTAACTTTGAGTAGACTTTTTCTTAAAACTAATTCTAATTATTTTTCTTAAAAATATGTGTGTCCTAAGTTGTCTAGTTCATCACTTTCATAAGCTCATGTTTTCTTTGAATGAAAAACTCTTTTTGAAGACTTTCCTTAGATTCTTGAAAATTTTCTGATTCTTCGGAAGATAACGTTTTACCTTCGGAAGAAAAATATGTCTTCAAAATAAATGACTGTCTAAGAAATTTTACCTTCGGAAGAAGTCAAAATTTATCTTCGAAGCTTAAAATTCTTAACTTAGACACTTATTCATTTTTAAGGGCTTTTTCCTTCCGAAGCAAAAAATTACTTTCGGAAGCTTTGTTCATTCTTATACAAAGCATCCAAAGTTTATTTCTTTTCCGAAGCATAAATCTTTAAGACGCTCAGGAAAATTCTTCCGAAGCCACTTTAGCTTCGGATGCTTTTTCAATCACAACTCCGAAGACAAATTACTTTCGGAAGCTTTTCGAATTCCAAGAAAACTACTTTTTGAGCAAAAAGATAAACTACTTTTTCAGAGGTGGGACCGACATACGGATTTCAAAGTTTATCCTCTTTCATTAAACTTTATCTGAAATCCTTCTCTCTCATATAAACCCAACGGTTTCCCCCCTCTTCTATCATACTTTCTTCCATACCTAAAACCCAAAGCTTTCTCTCTGAAATTTCCTTCCCATTCTTTTCTCTTCATCTCTGAGCTACCTCACAATGGCTGACCTTACACACAGAAATGATCCTCACTTTGCCATGCAGCTACACAGACAACACAATCAGGTTGCTCTGTTATGCTCTGACAAAGATCCTCATTTCTCAGAGGTTTGCCGTTTCTTGTCTTTGTCTCACTACTTCACCTCCCTAACCATTGATCCTCCTCTATATGAGGATCATTTGCTTGAATTCTGGAAGACCTGCCAAGAGGTCATTATGGATGGGGAGAAGGCACTATCTGCCACAGTGCAGGGGAGAACAATTTTCATCACTCCGGCCATCATCAACCGACATCTTCAGCGGGATGATGAAGCAGGTGAAGTGTTCTTCCAAAAGAAGCGGTTAATCATTCCTTCGAGCAGATGGGATATGAAGGAGATTTCTCTGTAAAGACCTTCAGGAAAGGGAGGTCTCATCCCAGTGGAAATACCTGCTCCATGTGGTTATCCACAGCTTATCAAACAAGCATGGTGGATGGGACCAGATTCCTGAGGATCTCTCCTTTATAGTTCATTGGATGGTTCAGGGGTCAAGTTCAGGTATTCACAATTTGTTTATACTAATTTACTTGCAAACTTAGACTCCTTAGAGTATTACATGTTTCCTAGATATGTTCAACACATTCTCAACTGTGAACTGGGCTCATAGTTGAGGGAAACAGGCAATATTCTTAAACTGGGACAGATGAAGCCCGGCACCTTTAAAATTATGAAGAAGCCAACTGTAGGCTTCTCAGGGGTAGAAACAGCCCTAGTCCTAAAAATGTTAGAGCTCATTGCTCAAGGTGACAACATAGCAGTCCAAGCTAGTGTTGAACCCACACCTACCGCTCTCCTACCCTCTTCACAACCTCAAATATTCATCACCTACAAAAGAAAATCCCAACGAACCCCTGCTCAGGCTATTGAGTCTGTGCAGGCCCCCAAATACTCAACCTTACAGGAAGAAGTGGACTCCAGAGCTCCCACTTCTCCTGAGGAGCAAACCACTCCATTACTTTACCTATCAGGGCTGAGGTTCCTCAAGCTCAACCTGATGAGCTCATTAGTCCAACAACCGTAAGCTTTCACTCTGAGTCTCAACACTCAAGTGAACAACCTTCAGGGGACAGCTACCATCCCAGCCTTTGGATCTAAACCAACCAATTCCCAACCTATCCTTTTACACTGATGAAGACTTAGGCTTCAGTGAGTACCATGAGTCTCTCTCTCCTCCCCTACTCAAAGAGAGATGAGTACCTCTGACTCTCCTCAGTCTATCCCTCATCAGTCACCTATTACTGAGGTGGACACATCTGAACCTGTTCAGGATGTCCATACGGAAGAGGCTCTCACTTTTGAAAGTGATTACATCATTAAGACCTCAACCATGGCAACTCAGCCCATTGGCATCTTAATGAGGTTGCCAGTGAGCAGAGGAAAACCAGCAGCCAAGAAACTCAAGCTGGTGGTGAGAGAGAGGACTTTGGCCCAATCCTCTCATCGCCCAGTGATTCTTCTGATGAAGATGAGGGGAATTTGAGACTAAAGATACAAAAATTGTCACAAACATGCACCTATCTAGTCTCTAAGGTCAGCCACTTGGAATCTCAGGTGACTACCTTACAAAACAGGGTCAATGATCAGCAACTTCAGATTTCATATTTGAAGGAAAAACTAGCTGAGAGACCTTTAAGGAGGCTCAACCAGGAACACAAGAACGTGTGGAAGTGACTGATTTATCCTCCAGCTCACTATGCAAGTGGGTGATGCTACCAAAAAGGGGGAGAAAGTATCACAACCACAGAACCTGGGAGTTCTTCAAAGAGAATGGACATAGAGGACTCACCATCCTCACTTGCTGTTGTGCATTCTCAGCAACTTTCTCAAACTCACATTAATGTGGACTCTATAGACTCTATGATCAGGAGTCTCTTTGAGGAAGGTATACCAAGGCTGTCTCATCTCCACCACATGGAACTGGCAACTACATCATCAGATGGAGGTATGATGATGACAGAAGAGCCCTCATACTTCACAGAGTTCAAGGCCAACAAGAAGTCTTTCAGCTCCAAAGCCTGAGCTTCTATGAAGGACTGGATTTAGTCAACATGCCACTTGTCAATCCAAGCAAATCTAGACAAGCTGACAGGCTGGCTCAAAGAATCCAAGAAAGGATCCTTGCAGAGTTCTCTCTAAGAAGGAGACTTAGGCAATCAGGCAATGTCATCGGTCAACTGGATGTTGAGGTGGACCCTAAGATTAGTTTCATAGGGGAAACCTTGGCTGAAGGCCCAGTGGCAGAACCTGAGACCTTGTCTCCCTATCAACACTGCTGCGAGATCCAAACTCCATCTGAGACACCTGCTGGTGAAGGTGTTTCTCAGCCTCTCTCTGGCCAGAGCATGGAAGCTACACCAAGCAATGAAGGCCAAGCCTCAATCCACCCTGAGTCACAAAGGTCTGTTGGTGACAAAGGGAAAAGATAATGACTCCTGAGGAATTGAGGAGGAAGAGAGAGAGAGGAAAAGGAGGCTAAGGGGAGAAAGTTCTTCTGGGTCATCTAAATTCATGCAAGCTGCAATCAGGGCTGCCCCCAGACCAAATACTAAAGATGATGAGTTAAGGGCAGTCAGGATTACCTATTTACAGACCAGGAACTATGATGTTGATGAAATCATCTCCCTCCCCTTAGAAGAGTTAAATGAACTAGCTGACATGGAAGTGTCAAGAGAGATAAAGGAGAAAGAGGATGCAAGGTTACTTCTCCAATTCAAAGAGGAGAAGAGACAGAAAAGACTTCACAAGCATACTCCAACTCTCTCTCCAGTTCAAGAAAGTCCTGCACAGGAAGATGTGGCCCCAAGAACCTCAGGTAGATAAAGAAGAGGATAGAATCAAAATGATAAACTACCTGAGTGCCACAGGCTTCTATCAGGCAAATACACTTCTTCCCCTGTCCTATGACTTCATTGAGTTCGAGTACTTAAAGCAACTTGAGCTTGAGCTAGTCAAAGAAAGAAAAACAACCAAAAGGAAGCTAAGGGAAGAAGCTGCAAAGTCAAGAGCCATCATTCAAAAGAATGCAAAGAGTCTGCTGACAGACAAAGAATGATGAACTTCTTGAAGTCATATGGATTCTCCGGAAGGAGACTTGGTCCCATGTCTCTATCTACAATGGATGAGCATATAAGGGTGATCAAGCAGAAGATTAAAAGTGGTGAATTGATTGACTTGCACTCTCTTTCAAGTCAAGTCCCACCTGAAGTGGAGGTCAAGTTTGAACAACCAGAGACACCTGAACCAGAACCTCCAGCTGAGCCTCAGCAAACTTCATCTTCTGATCCAAGACAGGGTCAAACTCCTCTCCTTCTGAACCTGTGAGGGAGGAACACCCAACTGAGAAAGACACTGATGATCAACATGGTGCCGCAGACCAGTCTTCTCAGTTAAAGACATTAAAGAGGAAGAAGAAAATGGCTTCTAAACCAAAGACTAAAAAGAAGAAGCCAAAGTCATCTACCTCTACACCCCAGGCTGAATCAGATCAACCTGAGGAAGTGCATGATGAGGCAACCCAATCAACTCCTATGCAAGTGGCTCCTCTAGCAACTGAGACACCTATCTTGTCCTGGACTTATTCTACCAATCCAGAAAGATGCATGTTGTCAGAGATCAAGGTATTGAGAATGTCTACTCCTGGCAAGACATAATCAACTTACCTCTGCATGATCTCTTTGAAATGAGAAGATACTATGAGAGTCTTAATGATCCTGACCACCAAATGAAGAAAGGAATGGTCTTGATTGTACTGAAGACTACCAACATCTGAATATCTTCTAAGTGTTTTGGTAGCATCAGCCTAGGGGGAGTTTGTAAGGATTCCTTAAGTCTGATGCAACCCAAAACATCAAAGTGTCTCAGCAACATGCACTAAGTACTGAAGTGAAGAATGCTTCGGAAGTTTTACACAATACATTAGAAAAAACATTCTAAGTGTAAAATCTTCCGAAGTCAAGACCAATATCTTCCGAAGCCAACATGAAGTCTTCCGAAGCTTCAAGAAACAAAGTCTTCCGAAGCTTCACCCTATGAAGACAGATTTCTTCCGAAGACTTTTAGTACACATGCTTTATCTGATGTACTGTTCCATAAAGCACCTTTTCCGCTGCGTCTCTGATAAGTCACCAACTTACAAGAGTTGGTGAAAAGGTCCATGCTTTTGGTAACTGTACATTGAGGTCTTGAGTCTGAAACTTTCCACTTTATGTACTTTATCCTTTTTGTAATGTATAAGGATGTGAGCTATGGCATGTCATAGTCACAAGGTCAAAAGGCAGATATGCCTTTTGATTCTACAATTGATTTTGTTAGTGTCTAGTCAATTGTATCCAGCTGGCTTTCATAGTATAGCCGGCTGTAGGTTGTAGTATAAGTATTTCAAGTTTCTTGTATCTTCCATATGCTTTGTAACACTTGTAAAAGAACTTGAGAAAGCAATATACTGCTCCCTGAAAACTATACTCTCTTGTTCTGTCTCTTGCTTTACTTGTGTTCTTTGTATCACCTTTGGTTACCTAGTTAACTGTTTGATTAAAAGTTTAGTTAATCTTCTCATTGTGTTGTTGTGTTGTAATTGTGTTCAAGCCCTTAAACAATCCTGCAAGTATTTTCTGTTGCATGTGTAAAACTTCCTAAGCATTCTTCTTCATGCACTTGTGCAGCATCAGGAAAGACATTGGATGTTTAGGTTGCATTAACCTCTTTATTAATCTCTACAAACTCCCCCTAGGCTCATGCTACCAAAACACTTAGTAGACTTCAGATGTCAACAATCCTCATTATGATGATCACCAATCCTTTCTTCATAAGGTGATCAGGATCCTTCAGACTATCAAAGTGTCTTCTCATATCAATGAGCTCATGCAGAGGCAACTGAAACATATCTTGCCATGTGTAAGTGTCTTTAGTGCCTTGATCTCTAATACACATGCCATCTTTCTGGATTTGTGTTGTATGTCCAAGACAAGATGGGTCTTCCTGATGCTAGAGGAGCTGTTTGAATTAGAGTTAATGTAGCATCCTTTTGTTACACAACCCAAGATGTTCTGACTCATCCTGGGGTGTAGAAGAGTGCAGTCTTCCTCTTCTTTGGCTTTGTTTAGAAGCCATCCTCTCTTTCTCTTAACATGTTTTAACTGAGAAGACTGGCCTGCAGTACGAGATTGATCTTCACTGTCTTTCTCAGTTGGGACTTCCTCTTTCTCAGGCTCAAAAGGAAAGTAGGTTGACCCTCTTGTGGATCAGAAGATGAAGCTTGCTGAGTTTCAGCACGTCCAGGTTGTGTTGTCTCTAGTTGTTCAACCTTAACCTCCATTTTAGGTGGGGCTTGATTTGCTGTGGAGTGAAAGTCAATGAGGTCTCCACTTTTGATCTTCTGCTTGATCACCCTAATATCCTCATCCATAATGGATAGAGACATGGGACCAAGTCTCCTTCCGGAGAATCCATGTAGCTTGAAGAAGCTCATCATCCTATGCTAATCAGTAGACTTTTTCATGATCTTTTGGATGATAGCTCTTGATTTTGTAGCTTCTTCCCTTTGTTTCTTCTTAGTTGTCTTTCTGTCCTTGATTATCTCAAGTTCAAGCTATTTTAAGTACTCAAACTCAACATAGTCATAGGACAATGGAAGAATGCATCTGCCTGATAGAAGCCTGTGGCACTCAAGTAGTTGATCATCTTGATCCTTTCTACTTCTTTGTCTACCTGATATTCTTGTTGAACCACATCTTCTTGTGCATGACTTTCCTGATCTGGGTAGAGGGTAGGCATATCCTTGTATAGTCTTTTTCTTGTTCTCTTTTCTTTGACATGAACTAGAAGCTCTGCATCTTCTGCCTCCTTCTTCTCCTTTGACCTTTCCAGATCAACCAGTTTATTCAGCTCTTCAAAGGGGAGAGAGATGACAATGTCTATGTCATAGTTCCTGTCTGTAGGTAATTTATCGTGACTACCCTTAACTCATCATTCTAAGTATCTGGTCTGGCGGCAACCCTGATAGCAGACTCCATGAGTCTTGAAGACTCAGCAGAGGAACTTTCTCCCCTCAGCCTCCTTTTCCTCTCTCTCTCCTCCTCCTCAATATCCTCAAACGTCATCTTTCTTTTCCCTTTGTCACTCACAGACCTTTGTGAGTCAGGGTGGAGAGAGCTTTGGCCTTCATTGCTTGTTGCAACATCTAAGCTCTAGCCCGAGAGAGGTTGAGAATCACCTACACTAGCAGGTGTCTCAATAGGAGTGTGGATCTCTACAACAGTTGATGATGATGAGACAGGGGTCTCAGGTTCTGCCACTGGGCCTTCAGTCAAGCTTTCCTTTATGATACTAATCTTAGGGTCTGCCTCAACATCCAGTTGACCGATGGCATTGCCTGATTGCTTAAGTCTCCTTCTTAAGCTGAACTCTGTAGTTATCCTATCTTGGATTCTTTTAGCTAGTCTGTCAGCTTGTCTTGATTTGCTTAGGTTGACAAGTGGCATGTTGAGTAAAACTAGACCATTATAAGAGTTCGAAGTCTGAAAATTGAAGACTTCTTGCTATCCTTGAACTCTTATGATGATTAGGGCTTTCCTGATGTTGTCATACCTCCACCCAATGATATTATTGGAATATGGTGAAGATGACATAACCGTTGGTATCCCATCCTCAAACAGACTCTATATGAAGGTGTTAGTGTAGTCCACATCAAACTGAACTTGAGGAGGTTGCTGAGAATGCACAATTCCAAGTGAGGATGGTGAGTCCTTAATGTCCACTCTCTCTGAAGAACTCTCAGGTTCTGTGGCTGTAATAACTTTCTCCCCTTTTTTGGTAGCATCACCCACTTGAATAGGTGAGCTGGAACATAGGTCAATCACTTCCACATGTTCTTGTGTTCCTCGTTGAGCACTTCTAAGGGTCTCCCAGCTAGTTTTTCCTTAAGATATGAAATCTCAAATTTCTAATCATTTATCCTGTTGTGTAAGGTAGTCCCCTGAGATTCAAGGTGACTGACCTTTGAGACTAAATGGGTGCATGTTTTAGTCAGTTTGTGCATCTTTAGTCTCAGATTCCCCTCATCTTCATCAGAAGACTCATTGAGGGATGAGATGATTAGACCAAAGTCCTCTCTCTCACCACCAGCTTCAGGTTCTTGGTTGCTAGTTTTTCTCTGCTTATTGACAATATCATTTGAGATGTTAGTGGGCTGAGTTGTCATGGTTGAGTTCTTAATGATGTAATCACTTACAGAAGTGAGAGCCTCTTCCATATGGACATCCTGAACAGGTTCAGAAATGTCCACCTCAGTTGTAGGTGACTGATGTGGGATAGATATAGGAGACTCAGGAGAATTCATCTCTCTTTGAGTAGGAGTAAAGAAGAGAGACTCATTATACTAACTGAAATCTAGATCTTCATTAGTATAGAAGTCAAGGTGGGGAATTGGTTGGTTGAGATCTATAGGCTTGGGATGGTAACTGTCCCTTGAAGGTTGATCACTTGAGTGTTGAGATTCAGAGTGATGCTTAAGGCAGTTGAGCTAATGAGCTTATCAGGCTGAGCATGAGGAACCTCAGCACTGATTCTTGAAGATATGGGAGTGGTCTGGTCCTCAGGAGAAGTGGGAGCTCCAGTGTCCACTTCTTCCTGTCTGGGTGAGTATATGGGGTCCTCAACAGACTGCATAGCTTGAGTAGGGGTTCTTTTGGATTTTCATTGGTAAGTGATGGTGATTTGAGGCTGTGTTGGTGGTTGGAGGTAGCAGGTGTGGGCTGAACACTAGCTTGTGCTGCTAGGTTGTCACCTTGAGCAATGAGCTCTAACATTTTTGGGACAAGGGCTGTTTCTACCCCAGAGAAGCCAACAGTGGGCTTCCTTAGTATTTTAATGATGCTGAGCTTCATCTGTCCCAATTTAAGAATGTTACATGTTTTCCTCAACTGTGAGCACAGTTCATAGTTAAGAATGTACTTGACATATCTAGGAAACATGTAATACTCTAAGGAGTCTAAATTAGCAAGTAAATTGGTATAAACAAACTGAGAATACCTGAATTTTACCCCCTAAACCATTCCATGGATTATGAAGAAGAGATCCTTAGGAATCTGGTCCCATCCACCGTGCTTGTTGATAAGTTGTGGATAACCACATGGCGCAAGAATCTCCATTAGGATGAAACCTTCCATTTCCTAAAGGTCTTTATAGAGAAATCTCCCTCATATCCCATCTACTCAAAGAAATGATTAATAGCTTCCTTTAGGAAGAACACCTCACCTTTTTCATCATCCAGCTGAAGATGTCTATCGATGATGGCCGGAGTGATGAAGATTGTTCTCCCATACACTGTGGCAGACAATGCCTTCTCCCCATCCATAATGACCTCTTGGCAGGTCTTCTAGAATTCAAGCAGCTGTTCCTCATAGGGTGGAGGATCAATGGTTAGGGACATGAAGTAGTTAGACAGAGCTAAGAAACAACACACCTCTGAGAAATGAGGATCTTTCTCAGAGCGTAACGGAGCAACCTCATTGTGTTGCCTATGTAGGTGCATGGTAAAGTTGGGATCATTTCTGTGAGCAAGGTTGGCCATTTGAGGTAGCTTAAAGATGAAGAAAGAAGTTAGAAAGAAATTTCAGAGGGAAATTTGGGTTTTTAGGTTTGGAAGAAGAACATATGATAGAAAGAGGGGGAAACTGTTGGGTTTATATGAGAGAGGGATTTCAGATAAAGTTTAATGGAAGAGGATAAACTTTGAAATCCGAATGTCGGTCCCACCTTTGAAAAAGTGGTATACTTTTGCTCAATAAGTGGTTTTCTTAGAAGTCAAAAAGCTTCCGAAAGTTATCGTTGGAAGTTTTAATTAAAAAGCTTCAGAAGCTAAAATGACTTCGGAAGAATTTCCTTTGAGTTTTGAGAATTTTGCTTCGGAAGAGAAATTAAAACTTGAGTGCTTTGTATATAAAACAACAAAGCTTCTGAGAGTTAATTTGGCTTCGGAAGTAAATGGTCCTTGAAAATAAGTAAGTGTCCGAGACAAGAATTAAGCTTCGGAAGATACATCTGAAAGCTCTTCCGAAGGTAAATTTCTTAGACAGTATTTATTTTGAAGGCATGGTTTGCTTCCGAAGTTAAAAGCATAACTTCTGAAGTGTCAGAAATTTTCAAAATTCTAAGGAAATTCTTCAAAAAGAATTTTTTATCCAAAGAAAACATTGAGCTGATGAAATGATAAACTAGACAGCTTAGGACACATATAATAAGAATTAGTTTTAAGAAAAGCTTACTCAAATTTTATCATCCCAATAGCTGATATTTGATATTTAAATCTCTGTTCATCAAAAGCCTTTGTAAATAGATCAGCATGTTGTTCATTTGTGTGAACTTTGACAAGTTTAATTAATCCATTTTCATAGTTATCTCTTATTAAATGATACCTCATATTGATGTGCTTTGTCCTTGAGTGCCGCACAGGATTCTCTGTGATTGAGATATCACTGTTGTTGTCTATGTGAATGGGAGTTTCGTTGAAGTTTAATCCATAGTCCAGCATCTATTTTGAATCCAAAGTACTTGAGCATAGCAACTTGCAGCAGCAATGTATTTAGCTTCAGCAGTTGATGCAGAGACACATGATTGTTTCTTGCATTGCCATGAGACAATCCTTTCAGCAAGAAAATGACATCCCCCAGATGTAGACTTTGCAGTCATGTTGCAACCACCATAATCACTATCTGTATAAGCATACAGATTGAAGTCAGGATTCTTAGGGTACCATAAATCAAGTGTTGAAGCACCTTTGAGGTGTCTTAGAATCCTTTTGACAGTGATGAGGGAGACATCTTAGGGTTGGCTTGACATCTTGCACAGATGCATGTAATAAATATAATATCAGGCCTTCTAGCAGTAAGATACATAAGAGACCCAATCATAGCCCTGTATAAGTGCTCATCTACACACTCCCCCTCAAGATCTGGTCCAAGGGAGTGGTTTCAAGCTATGGGTGTGTTAGCAATCTTACAATCAGTCATGTTGAATCTCTTGAGTATGTCCTTAACATACTTTGACTAACTTATGAACATGCCATCTTCAACTTGCTTTACTTGAATTCCCAGAAAGAAATTGAGTTCACCCATGGCACTCATTTCAAATCTGTCTTTCATTAGCTTCTCAAAGTCTTTGCAGAGCTTTGGATTAGTTAAACCAAAGACGATGTCATCTACATACACTTGAACTAGTAGTATGACATTTCCCTATCCTTTGATGAAGAGAGATCCATTTATAGTACCTATCTTGTATCCATGTTTAAAAATATACTCAGATAGTGTCTCATACCATTTCGTGGTGTCTGATGCAGCCCATAGAGAGCTTTGTCAAGCTTGTAGACATAATCAGGATGATCAGGGTCTACAAAAACAGGTGGTTGTTTGACATATATCTCTTCATCTATCACTCCATATAAAAAGGCACACTTAACATCAAGCTAAAAAACCTTGAAGTTCTTCGATGCAGCAAATGCCAGGAATATCCTAACAGCTTCTAATCTTGCTGCTGGAGCAAAGACATCAGTGTAGTCAATCCCTTCTTCTTGTGTGTATCCTTGAACAACCAGTCTAGCTTTGTTCTTGATGATGATGCCACTATCATCTTTCTTATTCCTAAACACCCATTTGGTTCCAATGGTAGTCTTCCCAGAAGGAAGAGGACAAAGGTTTCAAACTTTTACTTTTGAATTGAAGCAGCTCTTGTTCCATAGCTTCAACCCAACTTCCATCCTTTAGAGCCTCATCAACTTTCTTTGGCACTATCTGGGATAAGAAACAAGAGTGAAGACGAACATTTGCTTCATGGGTTTGTCCTCTTGTCCTTACCCTTGTGACAACATCTCCAATGATGTTTGTGGTGGGGTGAGATTTGTGGATCCTAAGCTGAGGGATCATAGCAAGTTGCTGAGAGAGATCTAAATTATAGAAAATTAGATATGGCATAGTTGTTTCTTCCACCACATCAGCACACTTTTCAAGATAGACTTGATCCAAGCAGTGTGTGACATCATTGATGTTGTCATCTATGGTGTGGTTAGTGGTATGAAGAAATTCTTGGTCACTGTCACCACCACCATTGTTGTCTTCCACAATTGTAGTGTTCTTATCTGGTTGTGGAGCCTCTGAGCTAGAATTTGAAGGCATCCCAGATGTATTAGCTGAGTTTGTCATTGTAGTGCTAATAGAAACTTCATTACCAGAAGTAGTTCCAACTGGAGCTGAAGATGTATGACTTGAAGGTCTTCTTAGCTCAAATCTTGGATCAGGATCACCTGTATTTGAATTTTCTGCAGATCCTGAAACGTTCTAACAAGATTTGTTAAAACAATGTCCAACTAAATCAAGATCAAGTAACCAATCCAGACCGAAAGCAGCAACACATGGTGTGTGTTCATTGAAAGTCACATTGGCTGACTCCTCAACAATTCTAATTTTGAGATTGTATACTTTGTAAGCATTAGTTTGAGAAGAGTACCCAATAAAGTGTCAATCATCTGATTTCTCAGCAAACTTGGCAATTTGATCTTTGTTATTCAAGATGGTGCAAGGACAACCAAATGACCTGAGAAAAGCAATTGAAGGTTTCCTCTTGTGCCAAAGTTCACAAGGAGTCTTGCCATGAGTCTTAACTACTATAACTATAATCTGCACATAGGAGGCAGTGTTGGCTGCCTCTGCCTAGAAGGTGATGGACAGCTTAGAGTCAGACAACATGGTTCTTGCAGCTTCAATTAGTGTCATGTTTCTCCTCTCAGCAACACCATTTTGCTAAGGAGTCCTGGGAGCACTGTATTGTCTTGTAATACCCTTTTCATCACATAATGTATCAAGGATTTGGTTCTTAGATTAAGTACATTGATCACATCTTATGATCTTGACCTTGTGATGAGATTGATTCTCAAACTTTAAGATGAAATTCTTCAGAATCTCAAGAGTCTCATCCTTAGTTCTAAGAAAGAAAACCCAGGTTAATCTTGTAAAGTCATCTATGATTACTAAACAGTAAGAGGTCCTTCCTAAACTCATTACACTGGTGGGGCCAAAGAGATCCATATGTAACAAGTGTAGGGGTGTAGTGATGGAGTTCCTTTTCTTAGGCTTGTGAGATACCTTATGTTGCTTCCTTTTCAGGCATGCAACACAATGGTCATCACTTGTAAACTCTTTCTTTGGTATTCGAGTTACCAAATCATGCTTAATTAATTTGTCATGTTCTTAAACTTTACATGGCACATTCTTTTATGCCATAGGAAAGACTCATCACTATTAGCTTTAGACAGAAATCATAAAACATCTCCAGAGGGAGATGTTTCTTGCAAATCCATCTTGTACATGTTTTCTTTCCTAGTGGCTTTGAGCAAGATATGCTCATGAGAAATGACCACACCAGGCTTAAAAACAATGCACTCATTCTCAGTAAAGAGCATGTTATGACTCTGATCACAAAATTGAGATACACTCAGAAGATTGTATCCAAGCTCCTTGACAAAGTTTACCTTTTCTATGCTGAGTTTACCATTTGTTACGTATCCCCTTCCAGAAATATAACCACCTTCATCTCCTCCAAAAGCAACTGCTCCTCTATCAATCCTTTCAAAGTTCTGGAGTAGTGACCTATTGCCTATCATGTGCCTGGAACACCCACTATCAATGATCCAAGCATTTTTGTTTGTCTCCAACTGTCCCTGCACAAAGAAAATGATTAGTTACATCTGGAAACCCAGGCCTTGCTTGTCTTGGGCTCATTTCCAGAAGGTAATTCAACAGTAATAGATCCTATGGTTGTACTAAGAGGATCTTGAGCTGCTGTTGATGGAGAATTGTCAGTCACTTGGTCTTTCTTAGACTTCCACACCACCTTTGGAGTGTTGGACTTGACCTTCAAAACTTCTCGGACTTCAGAAGTTTTGATGACTGAACCTTCGGAAGATTCTGCATACACTGCAACAGAATTCAGTGCTTGGGAAGAACTCCTTTCTTCCGAGACCAACTTCTCTTCCCAGGGTAAGTTTCCACTTCCCTTCTCCTTAGACTTGGAGCTTCCAAAGGAACATGTTTTCCTTCCGAAGCTTGAATCTTCTTAAGACTCTTTGAAGTCTTTGTTTTGGTCATTGTTTGACCCTTGAAAGGATCATACATGCCAACTCAATGGGTGACTTGATGATTGTTCTGTTGAAATCCCTCAAGTCGAAGAAGAAATGTGGATGAACAATCTGTTTAGAAGAATAAAGTATTGTCTCCTGCATTTGTTAATGCGAAACGCAGAGAACAAATACGGACAAGTATTTGTTCTTCCGCATTGACAAATGCGGAAGACTAATAAGTAAATGCGGACAAGTACTTACTCTTCCGCATTCACTAATGTGGGAAACAATGTAAATGCACACAAGACTTTGCTCATCCGCATTGACAAATGCAGATGACTGAACAAATGCACACAGGTATTTGTTCATCCGCATTAACCAATCCGGATGACCAACATACTAATGTGGTTGATCAAACGAAGAAATGCTGATCAAGTTAACTCTTCGGCATTTGTCAATACGGATGAACAACCAAAGATGCGGATGAAGACTTAGACTAGTTATGATGTAATAGTTCAGGGGTAGTTTAGTCATTTTGTAAAAGGCATCTTGTCTGCCTATAAATAGAATAGATACCTCGTACATGAGGCGACGGCTGATAGATAGAGAATTTTTGTTGTAATTATTCTCTGTAATTTATCAACTTTCATATATCAATACAAACAACATTTATGAGTATTTTTCTTGCATTGAATGTTCTTTGATTGTTTGTATCCACCTCTCAATCATTGACTTGATTATCATATTCAATTAACAGTAAGAATATCACTCTTACTCAACCCTAGTCAATTGGTATTAGAGCTTTGGCTCTCGATTCTCTTTTAGATCTGCATATAGACTGAATAGAATTTGATTGATCTGGTAATCAAGTTGCTAGTAGTGGATATCATCATCTCTATATAGTAAACAACAAGAATACTCATGTCAAACAGCAAGAAAGTCATTACAGAACTCATTCTGAACCTCAAAAGAACTGCTTGAACAAGTTGGACTCATCAAACATAATCAATCTTAAAATCAATTAAATCTATACCTACACAAACTAAAATGGATTCTAACAGTTAGTCTGAACTTTGTCATACACCTACACTTCCCATGCTTAAACACAAATCTAAGTTTAAATAGTGGAGGAGAAGGTTAAGAAATTACATCACTGGTGGAGATCCTGATTTCTGGATTTCAATATGTAAGGGTCCACACATCCCTGTTACTCTATCAACAGCTCAAGCTGCACTTTACAAGACTGCTAGAATACCCATTGAAGACTCAACTCTGGATGAAGATGACTATAAGAAAATCAAGATTGACCTTGAAGCATACTCAATTTTGACTCAAGCACTCAAGATGGATGTGCTGAAAATATTGGAAAAGTATGGAACTGCTAAAGCTGTTTGGGATGCACTGAAAATTATGTGTGAAGAAGCAGTGAGGTAGCTGAAATCAACAAAGACAAGCTGGTCAATCAGTATGAAACATTCCACCACACCAAAGGATAATCAATATCAAAACAACAGCACAGATTTGTATAGTTGGTAAATGACTTGGAAATCATGGGAGTCACTTACAATAGTAAAGAACTTAACAAGAAAATACTTCACAGTATCCATGAAAGCTGGAAACAGAATGTAACCATGGTGAAAAATACTCTTGATCTTGAGAGTACCACTCTAGACATAATGATAGCCAAAATTGAAGCTTTGGAACTCGATGAAAGAAGCAGAAACCTTGGTGGACCAAGAGAGATTAAGGCTTACATATTTCCTTCAGAATCTCATTCTGTTGAAAATGCTTTCATCACAAAGGAAGATGATTCATCTCATCAAGAGATCAAATGAACAATACTAGGTTCATTGCAACTCCACCAATCAATCATCCATCAACTTCATCCCAAGCACCTAAAGTCTCTACTGCTCCTCAAACCTCTCGTGAAGAATCAAGATCAGAAAAGCAAAAGGCAACTTACAATGCCTTTGTTGCAAGCTTTGAAGCCTACCTGGGAGGAAGACTCACTTCTGCTCACCTAATTCAGGAAGATTTGGAAGAAATAGATCGGATGATGTTGAGGAAATGGATCTACAATGGCAAATGGCAATGATTGGCATGAGAGACAAGAAAATCTTCCGAAAAGGAAGAAAGTTGAGCCTCAATGAGAACACAAAACTTGGATATGATAAATCCAAGGTAAAATGCTTTAACAGTGGCATGACTGGCCATTTCTCGAGAGACTGCAATGCCCCTAAGAGAAATAACTATACAAGGAACTCTCCAAGCCATTCATCATCACAGCCTAACTCAACCTATCACTCAACAATCAACAACAGCAGTATCATCATTCTCATCATTAACAAACATACCAGAATCAACCACAGCTGACAAATCAAGCTTATGCAAGTAGTGATAAAACAAGATGGGGTATGTGACTGGAGTGTTTATGCTGAGGAAGTCGAGCCTCAATTCCAAAATCATGCTCTTATGACTCACATCAACGATGGACCATCTCCAATGCGTACTGGGGTAAAAACTAACCTTTGAAGTGAAAAATGAATTAATCAAATACAAGAGTATAGGGAAAACAACCAAAAACTAGCAGATAAAATCAAAGAAGAAAAAGTGAAGTCAGAAATGATGAACAGAGAACTAAAAAGTTTTGAAATCAAAATCAAATCTTTCAGTTCTAACATAGAAAAACTGCATGGTGAGAAATACACTTGCAGCTAAAAATGAGCTACTTTACTAAAAAGTTAGCTCACGCTAAAGCTCAACAATCTATGACTGAAGTGAAACTTGAAAAGTTTCAAATGCCTTCAGTCAAGCTGCAAGAGATGCTGGATTCCTAAAAGGATCCAAAGAAAATGTCAGGGATTGGGTATAATTCATGTCCTCCACCATACAATGACAACTACATTGTCATGCCTGATTCTGTCTCACTCTTTGAATCAATTGAACCTAAAACTATGGAACCTAAATCTGTAGTGAAACAAGTGACAAATCTTCAAAACAAACCTAATGTTTATATTGAAACCAATAAGGATAAAATCAAGTTAGGTAACCCAATCAAAATCAAAGAGTATTCAGACAAGACAGTGAGTGTCATGAAACCATCAAGCCCTGTAAAAGCAATTGTACCTTTTATAAAATTCATACCATCTATTTTTCAAGGCAAAAAGAACTATGTCAACACAGTGAAACCCACTACTGAGAGTAGTTCTGATAATGAGATTGTATCTCCACAAAATTCAAGTAAATCACAAAAGGTTTCACTAAAAAAGAAACAAACTGTAAAGCTGAGTTCAACACATAAAATGTCATGAGACCCTCAATCATCAAGGTAAGGTAGGGACTTGGGTTTGATATCTGTAGCAAGGAACATGTTGACCAGTTTGAGAAATAAGTGAGAAATAGGCTGAAGAAACAGAAACAACCCAGACAATTAAACAAAAGTAGTGTTCTGAAGCAAACTACTAAACGGGTTGATTCTGATTCATTGCCTAAAGAAAAGAAGGTAACTCATCAAAAGAAAGTATCAGTTGAGTCACACAAAGAAAAATCTGTTTCAAGAAACAAACAAATGTATTGTGATATTTGTGACATGTTTAATCACAAGATAGATAAATGCTTCTTCAATCAATATTATTCTATCTGTGATATGATAATCACTCCACCAAAAATTGCTAATTCAACAAGTATAGTTCAATCTATGACATGAACAATGACAATACATCTGATTGTTACTTTAATCAGAAGGGGTTGCGAATTCCCCAAAACAAGCCCTTCTCAAAAACTCTACTGTGATGCACTCTGTCAGACCACTTCTTCATAATACTCAATCTAGGACACAAACTTGACCTTCCTAAGTAAAAACCAACTTTTGACAATGAAACTCAAGCTAAAATTTTACAAAGAAATAGAGACCAATGATTTCATTATTCATCTGAATCCTCGGTAGATGTTGATGAGATGACTCGACCAATTCATCATCAAAAATCTCCCAGAACACCTCCATCCAAATCACAATTCAAAGGGAAATACCAGGAGGTGAGCTTTCGGTGTGGATGCTCCCGACACATGACTGGAGATCATTCCCTCCTTCATGTTTTCAAGTACATACAAGGAACTACTGTGGCATTCGGTGGAGATTCAGAAGGTGGTAGAATTACAGGAGAAGGATCTGTGACAAACGGGATGCTGAGCTTTGACAGAGTGAATTACTGTGAACAACTGAATTTCAATATGCTAAGAGTGTCTCAGATCTACGACAAAAAATATTCCAATCACTTTACAAACACTGACCGCTACATTCTAAAACTTGGATTTCATATCCCTGAAGAATGGTTGTCTTAAAGACTCCAAGGAAGAATAATACATATGTCTTAAACTTGTGTTCTGCATCACCAAAGGAAGAAACATGTCTTTTTTCTAAAGCATCATTTGATGAGTCAGAGCTTTGGCATAGACGTTTGGGGCATACTAACTTTAAAAATATGAACAAGTTAGTCAAAGGAAACCATGTCATTGGTCTTCCTAAAAAAGAATTCAATTTTATTGATCAATGTTCAGCATGCCTCAAAGGAAAACAACATAAATCGACTCACAAAACCAAGCTGGTGAACACTAACAATACTCCATTGAAGTTACATCACATGGATCTGTTTGGAACAACTCATGTAATGAGTATGGGAAAGAAACAATATTGTTTAGTGATAACTGATGACTTTTCTCCATTCACATGGGTCAAAATCAACTTCATCTTAAGGTCAAAATAATAAGAAGTGATAATGGTACAGAGTTCAGAAATGAAAATATGAGTTCCTTTTGTGCAAGCAAAGGCATTGCTCATCAATTTAGTGCAACTAGAACTCCTCACCAAAATAGGGTAGCTGAAAGGCGAAATAGAACATTGATTGAAGCAGCAAGAACGATGCTAACCCATGCTAAACTGCCAATCACCTTTTGGGCAGAAGCAGTTAACACATCGTGCTTTGTGCAAGATCGAACTCTGATTGTTAAAGAAAGTAACATGACACCTTATGAACTGATCTTTCATAGGAAACCATTTATTGGATTCCTCAAATCATTTGGTTGTCCAGTCTCAATATTAAACACCCGTGATCATTTGGGAAAGTTTTCATCCAAGTCTGGTGAAGGATTCATTGTAGGTTATTCTTTTGTCTCAAAGGCTTATAGAGTGTTCAATTCAAAGAACATTTGTTTCCCAAATCTACAAATGGTTCGGTGCAGGAAATATACATTTAGGTATTGCCACATTTACAAAATCATTTGACCAATTTCACTTGTCTGATGTAGGAAATATACATTTAGGTGATACTTCATCAACTCTAGAAAGAATAAATAATTATCCATTGATTCCACCTACATCTGATGAACATATGAATGAAGATGTTCCTCTTCAAGCTGATCCCATCACACAACTATCACAAAACCTTAGTGTTTCTTTTGAAGAAGGTTCCAGCCTGGTACCATCTCACTCAGATGACTTGTCAAATGAGATCAGAAATGAGAACAGGCTTCTCATCCAGTAGAAAAACAAGGTACATCAAATGATGCAAGCAATCTTAGTGTTGCTGAAGATATAGCAGTTACTGAAACAGAAGTTGACAATCTTCATTATTCAACAACAATAGAAGATGAATGTGCCTCTGACCATAATGAACTGAATGTCTCCAATCTTGATGTAACTATTGCTCGTGACTCCATCCAACCATAAGAATACACAAGAATCATCCAGCTGAAACCATTATTGGTGATCTTAATAAGAGGGTGACAAGAAGCAAGTCCAGTATTGCAAACATCTGTTTGCTCTCATGCTTTCTATGTCAACAGTACCCAAAAATATCAAAGAGGCACTTCAAGACAATAGTTGGATTGAAGCAATGCTGGAAGAATTGCTCCAATTCAAGAAGCAAGAAGTATGGCAGCCAGTAGATCTTCCCAAAGGACAATACCCTATCGGTACCAGATGGTTGTACAGGAACAAGACTAATGATAGAGGGATAGTCATCAGAAATAAAGCAAGACTAGTGGCTCAGGGATACACTCAGGAAGAACGAATTGACTACAACAAAGTGTTTGCTCCTGTTGCTGGACTAGAAGCAATTAGAATCTTTCTTGCATATTTGCGTCCATGAAATTTACTGTTTATCAAATGGATGTAAAGTGTGCCTTCTTGTATGGAAAGATTGCAGAAGAAGTCTATATGAGTCAACCACCTGGATTTGAAGATCCAGATTTCCCTCACAGAGTTTACAAGCTTGACAAAGCTCTGTATTGTCTTCATCAAGCACCAAGAAAGTGGTATGAGACTCTATCATCCTTTCTTCTTAAACATGGGTATGAAAGAGGAAAGATTGATTAGACTCTCTTGAGATGAATAAGAGGGAAAGACATGCTGTTAGTCCAGATCTACGTGGATGACATTATATTTGGCTCGACAAACAAGCAACTCTACAAAGAATTGAAGACCTTATGCATTCAAAATTCCAAATGAGTGCTATGGGGGAACTCACCTTCTTTCTAGAGGTGCAAGTCCAACAAACAACAAATGGAATCTTCATCAACCAATCAAAATATGTAGAAACCATGTTGAAGAAATTCCACTTTGCTGATTGTCTATTTATGAGAACTCCTGTGGATGCTAAAGTGAATATTGGACCTGACCCTTAAGGCAAATCAGTGGATCAGACTCACTATCGATCAATGATAGGTTCACTTATGTATCTAACTGCCAGTAGGCCTGACATTATGTTTGGTGTTTGTGTGTGTGCTAGATATCAAATTGATCCAAAAGAATCACAGATGTCAAGAGGATATTGAGATATCTGAAGGGCAAGCCAGCTCTTGGATTATGGTATCCAAAGGAAGGAGAATTTAATCTCTATGCCTACAAAGATAGTGATTATAGAGGATGCAACTTCAACAGAAAATTCACTTCTGGCGGTTGTCAATTTCTTGGTCCTAGACTGGTATCCTACAATGCAAGATGCAGACAAATGTGTTTGTGTCCACAACAAAAGCTGAGTATATTGCTACATCATCATATTGCTATCAAGTTCTCTGGATTCAAAACCAAATGCTTGATTATGGTTTTAAGTTCGTGCACACACCAATTTCTATTGACAACACAACTGTAGTCTTTATAACTAATAATCCAGTTCAGCACTCAAAAACAAAACATATTGAGATTAGATATCATTTTTGAGAGACTATGCTGAAAAGGGTTTAATCAAATTGATTCAAGTACCAACTGAAAATCAATTAGCTGATTTGTTTACCAAGGCATTTGAACCTAGTAGGTTTGAATTTCTGGTTCAATCAATTGGCATGATTAACCTTGAGTAAAAACTATGAAAAACATCAAAAACAATTTAAAACATCTGAAAACCACAAAGGAAATAAAGTTTGATGAAGAAAAGAATTCTATGGGAAATGATATAATTACAGTCGTTATATCATTCACTGTGCTTAATATCAAAATGTAAAAGACTGAAATGACTAACCAGATATGTTGGTAGGCTCAACTTGGAAGAAAAGATACATGCAGTGATGACTTAAAGACATATTCAATTGTGAAACACTCATACAAAGTACAGATATGTATTGGCTTATCTAAATGCATGTGTGTGTAGTAGCCTAAACACACCAGGTAATGATACTTTATGAATCTCTTTCACTACATCATGTTTCATCTTTGTTTTGCTGAGCAAAGACCTGATGAAACTTGCACATAGTGTAGATGTCATGATTCAAAAGATTCCCAATGTGGAACACCTCCAAAATTAGATGAATCAACAAAGTAATACATTCCAAGTGAATGAACAAAGAATCCAATCATGGATCACCTTCCCAAGTGAAGTGAAAAGAATACCAATGTGGATCAACATGAAAAACGATCAAATTAAAAGAATCCCAATGAGGATCAGTGAAAATGAGATTTCATGACTTAAGTAACCTGGTAAGAAAAATAGTGAAAAAGTTCTACCATGCATTGTATAAGGAGGATTGATGAGTTCATGCTTATGTGTTTGAGGTACACATTGAATAATTAATCAACAAAAACATGATAAAAGTCATTCGCATCAAATTATCAACCAGGTATGGGTTTAAGAGGACAAACATACCTTCAATCTTCAAGTTCATGATCATGTCCATTTAATCATAAAGGATGCACAAGTGTAATGAAAGATTGATATGATCCCAACAAAGAGATTTTTCTCTTCATTATTAATATTAATCAAAATAATATTCAAAATGTTTTAAATCTTTAAAGTTTCTCTCCAAATGTGGACATAAACTCTAGGGGGAGTAATTTAAAATTTTTTAGTAAGTCCAAATTTTTGTTTATTAACTTAATTTTGAAAAACAAAACAAAAAGAATTTTACTTGGTGTGGTTGCAATAAGTCACACCATTATATCTCAGCTTATGCAGATTCTTAGAAGCATGATAAGTCCAAGATCTGTCAAAATTTTGGAAACTTGTATCAATAGTGACATACAAGTCAATCCAAGCAAGAATTAACAACCTCAACAGCCAACTTCATAAGAAAAATCAATCAAGGACACCTCTTCATAAGATGAATAATCAATTCAATCACATTAACTTTTGATCAAGTTCATAAGCTAATGCAGGTAAGTGCATTAGTTAATACGGGTGAAGGTAACCCATGCATGTAACTAATGCGGGTAACAATATTTTTTTAAGTGCAACTAATGCAGACGATGATTTTACTCTACCGCATTAGTGTGTGAAGTAGATGTGGAATTTACTCTACCGTATTTGCTACAGTTAACAAATGCGGATGAACAGGTCTCTCCCGCATTTGCTACAGTACAATGTTGACCCGTGTTGTCAACCGCATTTGGTATAGTTGCACAAATGCTGATTTGACTTTGTTCTATTGCATTTGCTACTATGTACAAATACGGATAGGATAAAACAAGTAACTCTACCGCATTTTTTATAGTTAATGCTGAAGAACACAATCACAAGTTAATCTTCTGCATTTACTACAACACAAATGCCGACAACCAAAGGTTTCAAGTTTAGCTACCGCATTTGCAACAATACACAAATGCGGAAAGAATAAAAATAAGAAGCCAAACTTCCGCATTTGCCACAGTAGTGAAATGCGGACAGTCAGTCAAAAGTTTGTCTTCCGTATTTACTACAGTCAACAAATGCGGATGACCAAAAGTCAAAAAAATTAACCATCAGCTTTTGCTACAGTGGTGACTGTATCTGCTTTTAAACTTGTAAAATCTTTCAAAATGTATTATTTGACTATTTAAAGGAATTCAAACAGGTCATTTAATACTTTTCAAACTTGAGAGACTTTATAGTGAGACGAGCGCAAACATACAGTACACCATCTTCAATTATCATCATCATCATAAACATTCAAAGATTTTTGTGTGAATCTACTCAATCAACTTTTGATATCAATTCTGAAACACCATTCGGAATAGAAAGAAGGTGAAATTTTCATAAGAAGTTTAATGAAAACCTAACTTTCAAAATGATAAACCTAAATCAGTCAAGAACCAAATGATAAGAAAGAACACAAAACATGTTTTATTGATGTAACATAATACACCTTTTCAACTTCAATGAGCATGAAAACCAACAAAACATCCTGTCATCATGAAAATCTTGATATTCATGTTCGTTGTAAGAACAGAGCATGTTGAAATTACACATTTGAAACAAATCAATAAAACAATACCTCTCTAATGGTTCAAACATTGAAACTGTGATTGTTAAATGACAAATTCATCATTTGCCATGACAACAATTCAACAGAAATAATAAGCAATCTTCCTTGTCAATTTAAAGTCCAAATAGATAACTAACACACATGTCTCGTGTGCAGATTACATGGCAAATCTTACATGGAGCAAGCTCCATAACGCCAGCGGTTATTTAAACCCTGATATGCCTAAAGCCGAAGGACTTAGAGATATGATAAGATTCTTATCTACCACAAGGGTAGCATATGCCATGACTGTGAGACCAACAATCTTTTAGACTCCCATCAGGTCATTCTAGGAATCAAGTGAGATAGTTGAAGATGATGGTGTCAGAACACTAACTCGGAGAATCAACAATGAGCTCACTCTCAGGATCACAGAAGAGTCTGTTAGAAGATGTCTACAATTCGGTGATAATGCTAATGATCCTATTGAATTAGATGATGAAGAAATAACCACATTTTTCATTGAAATTCGTTATGAAGGGGGTTATGAAGAAAAACAGATAGTCAAAGGCTTAGTAGATCTGCCTTGGAGGTTCCTAATTCATATGTTCCAACACTGTTTTTCAAAAAGAAAAACAACATGGAATGACATTCCAGTCCTCACATCTTCTGCAATATGTGCTCTTTGCACCAACAGACCGTTTAATATGTTTGCATATGTGTTCAGTGGCCTAATTTCTAACATTCAAGAAGGATTAAGATACAAGTTTATGATGTATCCCAGATTCATTCAATGTCTAATCAGTGAATCTGTTCATGACATTGTAAATCAAGGACCTGTGCTTAACATCCCTCATTATGATGCAAAATCCTATAAATACATCAAAAGAAGGACCCAAGGAACTTTTACAGTGGTGCCCACTCACCCTTCTTCCTTGGATGATTCAACAATTAAATCAAGCAGGTCAAGCTAAACCACCACCACAACCAAAACCACAACCTTCACCATCACCTTCACCACAAACATTACCACAACCTTTACCACAACCATCTCCATAAACATTACCACAACCATCTTCACAAACATTACCACAAACATCACCACAACCCTTACTGCAACCATCACAACAACCAACATCACAAACAACCCCTAAACCTACAGCTATATCACCTCATCATCAATCTCCAATATCACCACCACATCAATCACCTATGTCACATTACCAACCTTTACCATCATCACGTGATCACCCTGCTAAAATAGAAAGATCAACAAATGCATCTAAATCATCCAAACCATCTTCTGATCAGGAGATCATCATGATCAAATCCCTGCTATGAAAGCACCTTCTGAAGCCGCTCCTTTAGAGAGCTATGCGGAATCTAACATCAATAGGCCTGATAAAAAGGACGAACTAATCTCTGAGCTCCTACTTCAAGTGGAAAGGATGGAAAGAACCTTAAACAGGAGAGGTGGAATCATCAATGATAGAATTTTAGGACTGGATGAGAAAGAAAGTGAATTGAAACAACTAAAAGAGAAATATACAGCTGAAAGAAAAGAAAAAGACAAGGAGATTGAGTACCTAAAAGTTGCACTAAACCATTCTGGATAAGAAATCAGTGGTCATGTGGACACTCTTGTTATTCAGACTATAGCAATGGAGGAAGAAGAAAACATTATTGAGGAACAAGCAGAAATTATTTCTAGTCTTGAAAAAGAGCTTCAAAGTCAAAACAAAAGAATCTCTAAACTAGAACTAATAGTTGAAAGTCAAAGAAGTAAAGTGGATGGTGAAGAGAAAGATGAAGAACAAGAACAGGAAGATACGAATGATAACAAGTATGTTTATGAAAATAAGAAAAAGGAGGTGATGCAAGTCAAATAGAATTTAAAGATCAAAGTCTAGATATGGTAGTGTATTCTTGAAACACATATGACTCTAACTATGAAAAAGCTTAATTTGATGAACTCTTCAGTGCATTGGATAGTTTTTCATCTGAAAAATTCAGCATTGATGATGACTTCTGGGAATTTGTAAACAATCAAAGAACTAATTTAGAGCCCATTGTTTTTATCCCTAAGTCACCAGTGCCTTTGGAGAAGGAATTGACTTTGCAAATTGTCCTTGCTATTTCTTTTTCAGAAGAACAAAAAGAAAAAATAAAGAGGAAAAAGAAAAGGAAAAGAAAGAAGAAACAGAAACAGAAAAGAAAAAGGAGGAGAAAGGTAAACTAAATGATCAAGAGCCAAGCACACCTGAAAAGGTACCTGAAGCAGTAGAACAAGCTGAAACCTATAGCCCTCAACTTCAAACTTACTCACGAAAAAGGAAATACTTAGCTGAAAAAGCCAAGGGTAAGAGACCAATAGTTGAAGAATAACCAGTTAAGAAACAAAAGGATGACCCCAGAAGTCTAGGAGCAATTGCTGAATTTTTGGAAGAACATGAGCAGGCAGAAGCTCAATTGAAGAAATTGGATGGTGCAATTGATTTAGAAGAAGGTGAGATTACTGGTGGATATGAAGCTAAAAAGGATGTTCTTATGGATAGTCCCATGAAAATAGAACAGACAGTGGAATACATGGTATCCAAAGCACAAACTAATGACTTAATGATTAAAGCCATGTTTCTGATCAATCAACGATATGATCCTGATAAAGTGTTTGGAATGACATATGAAGGGATGAAAGAAGAAGAAAATAAAGTGAACAGGCTCCTTGATCCAAACATTGAAACAGAGTATGAGAAAACAATCACCAAGGATACTCCAAAGCATGAAGAATCCTCTTTGAAGAAATCAACTGGGTATGAAAGACCATTGCCAAGAAGGGGTCCCCCACACAAGCTGTCATCAATGAAGAAAACATCTCTAACTCGTGAACCATTATATCCTGATCCTTATAATATATCTGATAAGGAAATGAAGGAATATCTTTCAAGTCAGGGGTTCACGAGAAGAAGAATTGGATACATGAAGACCAACTCATTAAGGGCTGCAACTCTTCAATTGATTAATGATAAGAAAGAAAAACTTAAGAAGCTAGAAGAAGAATTAGCAAGCACCAAACCAAGAAGTAGAGTATCAGCTGATGATATGATGCTGAACCAGAAAGACCAAGAACTACTTGACCATGCACTCCATAAGTACCCTCAATGGTTTGCAGAACCATGTCAGTTGAAACTACAAGAACGACTGACTACTACAAAACTGATCAGAGGAGTGTCTACTCCCAAGGGTAAGGTAGATCAAAAGATAATTGCCTGGAAGTACGACAGTACATGGAATATGTTCATGGTGAAGAGGATCTCATGGCTAGTACAATTCTTTACCGAGTACTCAGCTCTTGTAAATGCCCTGGAGATTCATGATTTGAGATAACTAGCTCAACTTGAACTGATTAATCATGCAGCTATGTTCAGTGGATATGAATTTGAGAACATACTTAAGATGTTCAGAAGAACAAACAACTTCAATTCATTAAAGACAATATGCTTGAGAAAAGATAAGACGTTTGCCAGTCCCCTTGATAAGAAGAAAAAGGTGCAAGAAGAAGAAATTGAATTCCTTGAGCTAAAGGTAAAGCCTACGGAATCATTAAAAAGGAAAATGGTGTCTGGTACTCATTCCTCCACACCCATCTCAAATGTATACTATGATGAGAAAACCTATGAGATGGTAATTAAAAGGAAGGGGGGAGGAAAGGAGGGAGCTGAAATCAGATTATTCAGTGGATATGAGGTTAGACTATTTGATTAATCATATATCCACTACATATACACCAGATATTTCAGGGAACTGAATAATAAATTAGGAGAGTTGGACATGCACTTCTTTCTAAAGTGCATCAAACTGCTGAAGTTGGCATATGATGAAATAAGAATTAAAAGAGAGAAAAGAAAGAAGAAGAAGACACCACTGCAGCTTGGCAACATTGTAAAACTAGATGTTGATGTGGGGGAGCTTATTGATACATAGAGATGGACTTTCTACAATTTCTATATGGGAGCCAATTTCACCAAAGAAGCTGCCAAGGGAAGCCATCTAGAATATGAGCAAGATGAAGATTCATGTGCTTAGCAGAGAAAGGATGTTAGAAGCTACAAACTTCGTGAATATGATAAATCTATACCGGATCCTACCAAAGCTGCATTCATCTTACCCCATGAAGACCCAGCAAAATCTTCACAACATCAATCACCTCCCAAACATTAAGGAAAACTTGGCTGTATAATCCTTAGGGGGAGTATTGTTGGACCTTTGAAAGGATCATACATGCCAACTCAATGGGTGATTTGATGATTGTTCTGCTGAAATCCCTCATGTCCAAGAAGAAATGCGGATGAACAATCTGCTTAGAAGAATAAAGCATTGTCACCCAAATTTGTTAATGCGGAAGGCACAGAACAAATGTGGACAAGTATTTGTTCTTTCGCATTGACAAATGCGAAAGACCAAAATGTAAATACGGATAAGTACTTACTCTTTCGCATTGACTAATGCGGAAGACAAAGTAAATGCGTACAAGACTTTGCTCATCCGCATTGATAAATGCGGATGACCGAACAAATGCGCACAAGTATTTGTTCATCCGCATTAACCAATGCGGATGACCAACATACTAATGTGGTTGATCAAGTGAAGAAATGCTGATCAAGTTAACTCATCCGCATTTCTCAATGCGGATGAACAAGCAAAGATGCGGAATAAGACTTAGACTAGTTCTGATGTAATAGGTTAGGGGTAGTTTAGTCATTTTGTAAAAGGCATCTTGTCTGCCTATAAAAAGAACAGATACCTCGTACATGAGGCGACGGCTGATAGATAGAGAATTTCTGTTGTAATTATTCTCTATCATTTATCAACTTTCATATGTCAATACAAACAGCATTTATGAGTATTTTTCTTGCATTAAATGTATTTTGATTGTTTGTTTCCGCCTCTCAATCATTGACTTGATTATCATATTTGATTCATAGTAAGAATATCACTCTTACTCAACCCTAGTCAGTCATATGGACATTACCTTTAGGATTGTATGGACAATCCTTTGCAATGTGAGAGGTGCTATCACACATGACACAGTTCGTCTTCTTCTTCACAAGAGCCTTTTCCTGCGAACAAGACTGTCTTTGGTCACATCCTTTCTTCATCTTCATCTTTTTAGATGCCGAGGCAGTTCTCTTAGGCTGAGAACTATGCTTGGAGTTTGATGGTCCATGTTGTGCAGCAGTGGAACACAACGGATCAGTCTTCTTCTTGTTACTGAGATGAGTTGAACAAGAACCAGAACTCTTAGCAGAAGTGTTTTGGTTGATGTCTTCAATCCCTACCACTTTAAACCGTGTAGAGTGGAAAACATGTTTCTGCTTAGAATCAAAAGTAGCCTTGATCTCTTGAGCCTTCCTTGCCTTTCTTTTGCTCTTTCTGATCAAGTTCTTTTTCTCCTCAGAAGGATAGTGACCCTTCTTGGAATCATCCACTTCACTCTTCTCAGAGGAATTCTTCATTATCTCTTCTTCATCCTCTTGACTTATAGAATCTATGAGAGGAAGCTCATCTTCATAAGTTCCACACCTAGGAGATCTTACAGACAAGATTGTGTATGGAGGAGCTATCACATTGGATCCTAGTCCCTGCTTATTTTGATAGCACACTTTGTTATGCAGGGATGAGGATATCATGTTCTTGAAGGTCGCTTCTTTAAGAACACTCTTTTCTGCCTTAGCTTTGCGGATCACAAGCTCAGCCTAGCACTCAGTTAACTTGGTTATGAGATCTTTGATTTGAGTCCTACAATTTGTGTGTTCATGTTTTAGAACTGAAATGGTTTTCTCAAGGTCCTCTATCTTCAGTTTATAATCATATTCAGACTTTCTAAATTCAGATTTTAAAATGTTTAAGGATTCAAGGTCAGATCTCATCTCCAGGTTATAGGACCTGTATCTATTAACTTTAGCAATGCATTCAGGAGTACAGAGATGTTCTAATACCTTGGTTTCATCATGATCTGCCATCAACGCTTGGATAGGAGAAGCATCTTCCACCTGAAAGCTCCGGTCAAAGCCTCTTTCTTTAATAGCAATAGCAGCCTGCTGCTTTGACTTCTCATTCTGGAGAGCTTTGTCAGTGTAGTTTGGTCTGCACTGTGTTTGGCCACCATTTGCTCTAGGTGCCTTACATTCTCTGGCAGAGTGGCCCATCAAGTTACAATTGTAACACTTAACTTTGCCATTGTCTAGGCCAAACTTTTTACTGGTTGCATTGCTTGGGAACTTCCTTCCAGTCCTCTTGTATAACTTCTTGGCTCTGTGAGTGAGAAGAGCCATCTGCTGGACTACTTCCGAGTATTCCAGATCATCTGGATGAATACAGTCCAGGTCTTCAAGAGTGAAAAGAGAGTTGCCATAGTTTTCATCAGAAGACATAAAAGCTTGAGAAGAGTTTTTCTCTTGGAATGGGCTTCCATTACTGTAGTTCTCCCTTGATGTCTCTGGGAAGGTGATGAAAAGACTCTTTGGTGAGTTGTCAGGTAGCATATGAGATGATGTTTGGGTCTATGCTATCCCTTTCAATCATATGTAGGGCTGAGCCCATTTGATTGTTGGAGTTGCCAGATGACCTTGCATGTTCATCTCCATCTGGTAGCCACTGAGAATCCCATATAACTCTGTCAGAGTAAGAGTTTTCAAGAACGTAGTATATTGCTTTCTCTATGTTCTATTACAAGTGTTACGAAGCATATATAAAGATACAAGAACATGAGATAGTTATACTACATCCTACAGCCGGCTATACTTTGAAAGCCAGATCGATACAATTGAGTAGACACAAAACAAAATCATTTGTAGAGTCAAAAGGCAGATTGTCTTTTGACCTATGACTATGAGATGTCATAGCTCACATCCTTATCTGTAACAAAAAGGATAAAGTACATGAAGTAGAAAGTTATAGACTCAAGACCTCAATGTATAGTTACCAGAAGCATGTACCTTTTCACCAACTCATGTAAGTTGGTGACCTTACGGAGGTGCAGCGGAAAGGTGTCCAACTTTATGGAAAAGTAAATCAGATAAAGCATGTATTAAAAGTCTTTGGAAGAAATCTGACTTCATGAGTTGAAGCTTTGGAAGACTTTGTCTCTGAGGATTTGGAAGACTTTGTCTCTGAGGCTTCAGAAGACTTCATATTTGGCATCGAAAGATATTGGTCTTGGCTTCAGAAGATTTTACACTTAGAGTATTTTCTGTTGCATGTGTAAAACTTCCTAAGCATTCTTCTTCAATGCACTTGTGCAGCATGCAGGAAAGACATTGGACGTTTAGGTTGCATCAGCCTCTTTATTAATCTCTACACCACCCTTGTCACATAATACCCCAAACCGTCACATCACCTTATCCATCCGCAATTTTCACCCATTAAATACGTCTGACCCACTTACATAATCTTTTTACCATTTTTACTGCAATAGCAACCTTCGCCTACAATTTACCCAAATTCTAGCTTATTTCTCTTTAATCTTTCACAAAAATGGCACTAAACCCTCAACACAACCAACTCGCACTCTTTGACTCTTCCAAGGATGTCGACTTCTCTCAAATCATCTCCTACTTTACCCAATTCACTTACTTCACTGCCTTAACTATCAAGCCCACTATTTATTCGTACCACATGGCCGAATTTTAGGAAAGGATAGATAGTAACTCTAATGGAGTTAGGGTTCTTAGGTCAAGGATCTGTGGTGAGGAATTGATCATATGTGAATAGATCATCAGGGAGCATCTAGAGCTTCACAATGAAGGCTCTCCTACAAAGTTCCGCAAAATAGACCCGATGACACATATACCCAAAAGGGATACGGTGGTGATATGACTAGGTCAACTGTCTACAAATTTATCTTTTCTTATAGTTGGAAGTTCCTATTGCTTGTCAAACAAGTCTGGGGGATGGGATCAAATCCCATATGAATTAGATGCCTAGTTCATGGATTGATAAAAGGTCCCTGTTTCAACTATTAAAGTTTGTGCTAACCAATCTGATGAGGAACCTTCAAAGGGAAACATTTTAGATGTATCCCCGGTTCATTCCGCACATTATCAACTGTGAGCTAGGCCATAACAAACTTGTATGTGCAGCTACTCTACATGTCCCTCACATGAGGCCAGGCATCTTCAAAGTGTTGAAAAGGATTTCCACCAACTTCACTACAAGACACACTATAGTTCTTTGAGGTATGATTGAGCGCATAGTTCCTCGTGACAACCCTGTTGACCCCACACGTGATCAACCCACACCAGCAATGACCCCCATATTGTCAAATCTACCTTCTCACCCCATCAAAATCACTTATCATAGATGATCCAAACAAACCCTTGTTTAATCTCCTCTGATTGAACAAGTCCCCCCTTTTCAATCCAAAAGGCTAGAGTGGAAACATGGCTCCCAATCAGTTATAGTCCCACATTCCTTCTTAATCGACTTCCATATAGGCATTGAATTTCCTTAGTGTCAATCCCATGAGTTTGAAACTGAAGTTGATACCCCTCAGGGTGAGTCACTATACACTCCTGAGCACCCAAAAAGGGATAGCCCTCTCTTGGGCTCAATGCCATTAGACATTGATCAAAGTCCCGGGTCAATAGGCTTAACCTCCATATCCTTTACAAAACTACATATAGGAACAGATGAGGAGATTATGTCTCTCCAAGGCCTTGAGGTTGATCCAAAACACCCATCTAAGGATTAACTAAGCCTAGAGACCTTTGATCTCTTGCCACCATCAACAAGCCAAGTAAGCTGAGTCCTACTGATATGGAGGGGACTCATGTAGATTCAGCTACCACTACGGAAGGAGCCTTATTGGATCCGCAGGATAGTGGTAACATCTCTAAGACTGAATCTATGACAAGCATGCTCTTTGATAACTCTGAAAGAGGCATCATTAGGCAAGGAAAACTAGGGTTCCAAGAAACCACATCTGGTGGTGAAGATGGGCAAACTAGGTATGTTACCTCATCTCCCCGTGATTCTTCAAAAGAAGATGAGGGAAGTGTGCAACTCACCATTAGAGACCTATTTTATAAGACTTAAACTTTGAAATTAGGGTTAAGACTTTGGAGAATAGGTTTGACACTGACAACTTGAGATAAAAATTGTCTCAAGGTCAAATTAGTTGAGAAACTGATTGAGAGATTTGTTAGGCACGTACCAGTTGAAGTCTCTCTGACCTTTTCTTCCAACTCATCAAGCTCTCAAGATAATGCTACCAAAAGGGGAGATTTTTAAAAGACAAGCATATGAGGACAATAAAGTGTTGCGCTTAAGACATTAACTTCAAGATATCCTGCTTAACAAGAAACGGTTTTCCTGGAGCCTCCTCTAATCATTCTCCAAGTGGACTGAAGGATGCTCAAAGATCTAAACAGGTTCTTTTGCAAGTTCATGATAAGATTTTCCATTGATAGCCAAGATTAGATGTTGTTGTGGCTTACTTTGGAACTGAAGTGCTTCAAAGGTTGAATGCACCTTCTACCACTATCGAAGAAGTTGGTCAACGTAAGGTCTAAATTGAATCCGAGATTGATTTCAAAGGGGATATAAAGACTCATGGCCTAGCAACTAAAACAATTGGACAGATAGTGCATCCCACAAACTTCCAAAGCTGAAGTCAAGGCCTTGGAAGAATCTTTTCAAACTTCATCTTGAAATAGAATTTGAGGTAAATAGTGAGGACTTTCTCAACTTACCCTTCACTCAAACACCATCACTACCACATTCTCCAATCACCACCTCCCAACCTAAAACGTCTACACAAGAACCATCCAAGTCTCAATCTTTCAAATACATAAAAGGGAAGAGGAAGATGACTCTAGAAGAAATATTAGAGGAAGAAAGGTTAGAAAAGCTAAAAAGAAAAGGAAGACTCCCCACTAGAAACTACTAGCTGCAGGTAGCAAAGAAGCTGAAGCCAACTAGGATGCTATCAACAATAGAAGGAGGGTGGAGATCATTGAAGGGCTTGTAAATCTAGGGGATGTTAGTAAAGATGTGCTCGTGCTACCACTAAAGTAGTTGATTGAGTTAGAAACTGCAACCACGCTATATATTGAGCAAGAAGAAGCAGCAAGGATGCCTTAAAGGAAGAAAAGATGAGAAAGAAAGAAGAAGTTGACCAATAGCTTAGGAATGAAAGGCAACCACGCTATTTTGAGGAATTAACTCCTCACAACAATGATATGATCTGATGGCTTTTCAAGAAAGAACAAGATCAAATAGAGAAAGAGAGAAAGAAGGTTGTTAAGGAGAAACTGAGAGAGAGGAAAAAGAAGAGGAAGAACCTAAACTTGTTGTTGTCAAGAAGCTGGGTGATAAAGCCTATATGAAAGACTATCTCAGGACCCATTGCTTCTCTGGTAGGCAAGTGGGTACCATGTCAGAAATGACCCTACGGTGACATGTGAGCGATATCAAGGCTGACATTCGCTTAGGAAGAAAGAAAGAGATGTATAGAAGAGTACAAGGGGTGACTTCTAAACCAAAACCTCAACCTCAACCTCAACCTGAACCAATCCCTTCCCCTTCTCTATCAAACTCAATCCAACTACTGAGCCATAACTCCTAAACCCACACCTTTAACCATATCGTCGTCCTCACCCACGCAATTACAATAGGCACCTCAACTATCCATCCTTAAACCCAAAACACTCGCTAAAACCCAAACATCATTACCTACCCAATAACCACCCCAGGCATCCACTTAACCATTCAAACCTCTTTCATTAGAAGAATTCAAGTAGATCAAGACAAAGTTCATCAAATGTACCACTCTGAGCGATATCTCTTGTGAGGAGGGGTCTATAAAGCTAACCTATGTTGTTGGCTCCTCATGTTTCCCCACTAGATAACAATTCCTTGATCTGCGAAGAGAAACACTAGACCAAACTCTCAAACTCATTGTCCACAACTCTGACTCAATAAATAACAAAAAGAAGAAGCTAAGAAGAAGACTGGTGACTCGACTTGATCCAAAGAAAGGGGACAAGGTACCAAGTCAACCTCTTATGTCAACAAAAAATATAATGGAGTCGAGATTTAAAGACTGTTCTCATAACTTGTTGTGGTAAGAGAGAATGGCGAGAAAAATAGGCGCAATGCCTCCTTTCTGCTACACTTAAGCAGATTTGATATGGCTGCGTTAGCATAGAAGCTATTGTCCAATCCCTCCAACTTTAAGACAGCTTCTCATATCAGATTCCATCTGAGTAGTCTTCATCTGTCTAAGCTGAGTGTAAGGGACAAGATTGAAGAATAGTTGAAGCTGAGAGAGAAAGATGAAAAGGAAGCATCAGCAACTAAGGCAAAGCCTTTTTTCCAATGGTTGATGGTCCTAAACTAGAGTCTATAGTTAGGTGGGAGTATGATTACAACACCCGTTATTATTTGTACAAACTTCTCAGCACCATATATGCGAAGAACAAAGAGACAGATAAATATGTTATCCCTGGTGCTGAAAGTTTTGAGAAGCAGAAACAAGTGAGATTTTGGTAGCATCAGCCTAGGGGGAGTTTGTTGGATCAAGTAAGGTTGGTGCAACCAAAACTAAGACTAAGACAATTTTGGTGCAACTATTGAAGAAGTTCGGAAGGCAAATGTTGAGCTTTCAAAGGTCAAGACTGAAAGAGCTTCTAAAGAGAACTCCAACTTCTGAAGACAAAGTCTTATGCCTTTTAAAGTTCAACACATAGATGTAATTGACACAATGACTTCTGAAGTATGAAGGCCTGAAGAATGTCTCGATCCTTGGAAGAAGTAGCCTGTTCCAAAGCATAAGTAGATTGAGAAGAAAAAGTTCTTCCAAAGCAAGTTAACCTTGAGAAAAACTTACTATGAACCAATGGACACAAGTATGGTCGTTCTAACACTCCACTACAAATCCCTGAGATACTGCATGGTGCTTTTCCACTCCCATGTAGTTGACCATACATTATTCCATGACTTATTGCTTATCAATTAGTATAGTTACTAACTTTAGTTGGTGGCAAAAGGTAAGTCATGGACATCTCATGACTACCAAATCTCAGAAAATATTTTATCTAAGATACCTTATATTTGAAAATGTAGTATATGCTTTAGTTATAGGTTTCCAGCTGGTATCAAAGTATATCCTTGTAACTCATGTAACATGCTTGTAACTCATGTACCATGCTTATAAGAGTATTGTAATACTTTGAGTGAGAAGTAATATATAAAAGTATTTTGAAAATTGTGTAATGTGTTTTGATTACTTAATATATATTACTAACTCTTAGAGGGATTCTACATCATCTATGAGAGCTTCTTAGGCTCTTGATTATGAGATCTTACCATCCAAATCAACCTTTTCTTCACTCATTGTTTCACCAAACCAAAATGGCCTCAACCAAAAATCTAAATATGAGATGGGGACGATGACCAAAGCACCTATCATCACCCTGAAAACTTCATATCATGGAGCAGACTTAATGAGATTTCATCAAATACCAAGACAACAAAATATGGAATTCTATCACCAATGGTCCTTAAAACCAAGGTTGTAGCATCAGGTGGAAATGGTGCTATAATAGAGATGGCAATAGAAGATTACACTCATGAAGACCATAAAAGGCTGGACAATGATAGCAATGCTATGACTGTTTTTTTGACTGCAATACTTAACTCCATCATGGTGATAGCAAAGCTATGACTATTTCAAGTCAGTCGAAGAACTGTTTGATTGTGCTTGACCAAATCAACATATTTATAGGAAAGTTAGAACTATAAACTGTATAAAATAGCATACATTTACTTGAAGGAAATTGTATCTCGACATGGCATGCCACTTTCCATCATCTCTTATTATGATGCATAATTAACTTCACACTTCTGGCACTCACTACAAAAATATCTAGATACTCGTTTGGAGATGAGTACGGCTTATCATCCAAAGTTAAATGATCTAAAATAATGCACGGCCCAAACCCTAAAAGATATGCTTAAGGCATGCGTTATAGACTTTGAGAACCTAGGAAAGTATGTTAGGCTGCACCATTTGAGGCATTTTATGGTACAAAGTATAGATCACCTCTAAGTTTGACTGAGGTTGGTGATAGTCAGCTAACTAGTCCTGAGCTTGTTCATGAAACCACTAAGAAAATTGTTTAGATTCATAATCGTATGGTGCATCTCAGGATCTTTGGAAGAGCTATGCTGATCAAAGGAGAAAGCCTTTGGAATTACTAGTCGGTGATAAGGTATCTTTGAAATTTTCACCTTGGAAAAGTGTGATACACTTTGGAAAGCATCATAAAATAACCCTAGGTACGTTGAATTGTTTGAGATTGTCAAGAGAATCGATCTAATAGCTTTTGAGCTAGACATACCTTAGGAACTTGATGGTACTCATAACGTGTTGCATATTTCAAACTTTAGGAAGTGTTTAGCTAATGAATCACTTATCGTCTCACTAGAGGACCTAGTCATTAAGGAATAGCTTTCACTGAGGAACCTGTCGTGATTATGGATCGAGAAGTCAAGGTTTTAAAGCATAGAAAAATCCTAATTCTACGCGTCACATGGAATTCAAAGTCTAGACCAGAGTTTACCTATGAATGCAAAGATCAGATGAAAAGGAGGTACCCATAAATATTTAAAATTATGCATCCACTTCTTAAGGTATCCTTCAATCTTTTCTTTAGATTTCGAGACGAAATTCCCTTCAATAAGAGGATGATGTCCTAATTCTCTAGTAATGTAATACTTCATTCTCTTGGGTTTGTTTCAGAATTCTTAGAAACCCTTATTCCTTGTTGAACTTGATGTTCTAATTTTTAAGATGAAAATTATTTCAACAAGGGGATGATGTAACACACTGTTCATTTTAACAACATTCGCATTATCTAATTTTCCCTTGTCATTTTGTATTTAATAAATCTCCTGTCAATACATGAAAATATATTATTATTATTATTACTACTTAACTTTTGTTTAACCAAAGCAATTTAAAATCATGAAATGCAAACTTTGCAAACTAGATTTTCTTTAATTAAATTTCCCAAACGTTCCCTACCATTCCCGTACACATTTCACTAAACCCTAAACTAACCCTCAATGCCCCCTACCTTGACCACTTCAACCGGCGGCTAATCGCATTGACAACCCCTTCGTTCCCAACCGAAAACCTGTCGCAACTCCCTTTCTTATAAACACAAGCTCGAAAATCGACCTCACACTGACAGCCGCGTAAATTGATCACGACAACCCATCCGGTACGATTTTTTTACTATATTGCTTGTGTTCATTTTGGTACACTTTTGGGATGCTAAGTGTGTGTTGTGTTCAATCTTGTGCGCGTATTGTATATTCATTGATATATATGTGAAGGATGAAGTTCGGTGATGGATTAGGGTATGAGTGTGGTGTATTCATTATGTGTGGTTTGGTGTAGTGTTTGGTGTTGGGTTCACAGATCTTGGTACACATGGTTGGGTGTTAATGGTGGGTGTAGAGATAAATGAAGAGGCTGATGCAACCCAAACATTCAAAGTCTATCCTGCATGTTGCACAAGTGCATTGAACAAGAATGCTTAGGAAGTTTCACACATGCAATAGAAATATTGAAGTGTGAAATCTTCCAAAGCCAAGACCAATATATTCTGAAGACAAAGATGAAGTCTTCCGAAGCCTCAGAGACAAAGTCTTCCGAAGCTTCAACTCATGAAGACATATTCTTCCAAAGACTTTTGCACATGCTTTATTTGACGTACTGGTCCATAAAGTTGGACACATTTCCGCTGCATCTTTGTAAAGTCACCAACTTACATGAGTTGGGGAAAAGGTCTATGCTTTTGCTAATTGTACATTGAGGTCTTGAGTATGTAACTTTCTACTTTATGTACTTTATCCTTTTGTAATAGATTATGATGTGAGCTATGGAATGTCATAGTCACTAGTCAAAAGGCAATCTGCCTCTTGACTCTACAATTGATTTTCTTTGTGTCTAGTCAATTGTATCCGGCTGGCTTTCAAAGTATAGTCGGTTGTAGGTTGTAGTATAAGTATTCCTTGTTGTTGTATCTTTCCATTGTGCTTTGTAACACCTCTAATAGAACTTGAGAAAGCAATATACTGCATCTTTGAAAACCAAACACTTGTGTTCTCTTGTTCAGTCTCTTACTTATTATTTGTGTTCTTAGTGTCAAACTTGTGGTTTATCCAGTCTTACTGTAAGATTAAGTTTGGTTAATCTCCTTTTTGTGTTGTTGTGTTGCAAGTGAACCCCCTTCAACGGTCCTGTATTTGGTATGAGAGCATTCTAGGTTCTTGATATAAGATCTCACCATCTTAAGATCCCTCAGATACACAAATACTAAACTTTTTAAATGGCAAACATTTCCAAGACTGATATGGAAACTGGAACCATGAACAAGTCCCACTGATCACTCTTGATGAGTTTGATACCTGGTGTTTGAGAATGGAAGGATCATCAGTTCTCTTGATTCAAGAATTTGGGAGTCTGTTCAGAATGGACCTTTCATACCTAGCACCCCCTCTGCTACTGGTGCTTGTATGATCCCCAAGGATGTGGCTAACTACTCTGATGAAGATAAGAAGAGAGTAAAGATGGACAGAAAATCCATGACAGCCCTTCAAACTGCCGTTCCAAATTGTGTGTATAGAGGTTTCAAGAAGTGCAAAACAGGTAAGTAGCTGTGGGATGCACTGAAACTGATGTATGTGGGTTCTTCTGAAGCCAAGGAGAACAAGAAAGATCTCCTCAAGAAGCAGTTTGAAAACTTCACCAACAAAACTAGTGAAACCATGACTCAACAATACTTCAGGTATGTTGAGATTGTGGATACCCTTGTGGATGGAGGAGTTCCATTTCAAAATAAAGACATTTTAGGGAAGTTCATGTCCTAACTTCCTAGGCAGTGGACACACTACTGTATGGTGATTAAGAGGACTGAAAATTTCAAAACTCTTACTCTGACAGAGTTATATGGGATTCGTAGTGGCTACCAGATGGAGATGAACATGCAAGGTTCATCTGGCAACTCCAACAATCAAATGGGTTCAGCGCTGCATGTTCTTGAAAGGGATAACATAGAACCCCAATATCATCTCATATGCTACCCTGACAACTCACCAAAGGGTCCTTTCATCACCTTCTCAGAGACACCAAGGGAGAACTACACTCAAGGAAGCCCATTCCAAAATACAAGCTCTTCTCAAGCTTTTGTGTCTTCTGATGCAAGGTAGGGCAACTCTTTTTTCACTCTTGAAGACCTGGACTGTATTCATCCATAGGATCTGGAATACATGGAAATAGTCCAGCAGATGGCTCTTCTCACTCACAGAGCCAAGAAGTTCTACAAAAGGAATGGAAGGAAGTTTCCAAGCAATGCAACAAGTGGAAAGTTTTGCCTGGACAAAGGCAAAGTCAAGTGTTACAACTGTAACTTGATGGGCCACTTTGCCAGAGAGTGTAAGGCATCTAAAACAAGTGATGGCCAAGCACAGTCCAGACCTAACTACACTAACAAAGCTCTCCAGAATGAGAAATCAAAGCAGCAGGCTGCTGTTGCTATTGAAGAAGGCGGCTTTGACTGGATCTTTTTGGTGGAAGATGCTTCTCCAAACCAAGCATTGATGGCAGATCATGATCAAGCCAAGGTATTGGAACATGTTGGACCAAAAGAACCAATGAGCCGGATCAGAAAAACCTTAAGTCCCACAGACGTCACAACAACTGCTGAAGTCCACAACAGCTGAAGACAAGTGCTGAAGACAAAGTCTGAAGACACAAGTGCTGAAGACAAAGTCTGAAGACACAAGTGCTGAAGACAAAGTCTGAAGACACAAGTGCTGAAGACAAAGTCTGAAGACACAAGTGCTGAAGACAAAGTCTGAAGACAAAAGTGCTGAAGACAAAGTCTGAAGACACAAGTGCTGAAGACCAAGTATCAGACGTTGTCACAACAGCTGAAGAGGTCTTCTTCAGTAGTTGTGACGGTTTTCTTTCAGTAGTTGTGACGGTTTTCTTTCAGTAGTTTTATGTTTTCTTTTCAGTAGTTTTGTAAAATGACTGAAGAGCTTGTTCTTCAGTCGTTGTAGTTTCAGGAGTTTCGTATCAGTAGTTTTATTTTATACTTACTTAGCACTCTGATATGTTCTCAGCAGTTGTGAACATTTCAGTAGTTTGTAAGTTATTTTTTTATTTTTGTAATAAATCTGCCAAGATGTCACTATCCCTGTGGGGTTTAAACATGTTTATCAAAGTTCATATAACCTTATTTATATGAAAAACGCAGCGGATATAAGATTTAAAACATGTTAATAGATGATTATTAAACCCATTTAATATCAACCCCAAAGCCATGGATCATTATACAAAATACATACAATGAAAGAAACATAAAATGTAAGAACCACAACCTTTGGAGCAGCTGCAGAAAACCGAGATTAAAGAGATGAAAAGGATGTGTTCTTGTGGCTAAACTTCAAGGTATAAGTTCTCAAGATAGCATACCCCAAGCCTACCAACAAATCACCTTGAATGCTAGGATCTTTGACACCAATTTCCAGCTACAAAACACCTTTTGTTGGCTGAAAATCTCCTTCTTTTTCTGCCCAAAACGGTGAGATTAGAGGAGAGAGTAGAGAGAGAGCTTTGGTTGTGTGTGTTCTTGGATGTGATAGAATGAATGAGTGTTCAAGTGTCCTAGACTTGAATGTCTTGGAACTAATAAAATGGGGCATCCAAGACCAAGGGGCGGCCGAAAATGGCCCCCTTTTGTTTTTCCCTCTCAATTCAATTTTATATAAAATATACAATCACATCCCTTGTTTTATAAAATTAAAACCATTTTAATTTTATATCACTAACACACACTATTATTTGCCATTGTTTAACTAATTTAAATAATGTACAAATAATGTTTTATGAAAATTATCTATATAATGATGTTCATCTACAAAAGCAATAATTTAGAAAATCCAATTTTCTAAATTGGTGTCATTATTTATTTGTGTGATCTTATCAACAAATAAATTACTTTTGGTGTTTGTTTGGCTTGTTATTGGGTATGAACCGACTTGGATCATATTACACTAGCCACATCAATTTAATACGAATCTTGGGCAGATCAATACTTTCAATCTCCCCTTGCACAAGATTTATAGAAGATTGATGCAAGCAGCAAATAACGCCTAGCAACGGTTTGCTACCTCTAATGTATATGACTAAGTGCCATTCAATAACATTATCCTTTTCAAGTACCTTACTGAATATGTTTTAGGTGAATTAATCATCTATCCTTTTGTTGCACATGTCATGTTAAATCCAAGAGACACAGAATTGTCATTCTCTGATGATTTAACTTTAGCAGGCCTTAGACATCTAACTCTCAACAAATAAGAGGAACAAATTCCATCTCGATTACATACGTCTCTCACAATCACTCATGTTATACCTGAACTCAAACTTATGTACTGCCTTTTCAGAACAGCAAAGAACTAAGTCAAAGTACAATACTTGGTGAATATCAAGACCCAATATGTATCTCAGGTCTGAGGATACAATGATATTCGCCTTTACTCAAAATCTCTTATGACTAATCAGCAAGATTCCATGCAGAAATAATTGAGAGCGGGTCAGTCCAATATCTATATGCCATAGATATCAATGAACTTGGTAGCAACCTCTTGCTGTATATTCATACCATATGAATATCAACCAATCCAAGTTCATTACAGTCTTATATTTATAGTTGTTCCCACAAGTATAATCGACTGCGGACGTTTAGAATAACTTATTTATTCATGGATTTAAACATGCTAAAATAGAAGAACAAATGAAATTATAACTATATAATTAATCAAATACATTAGTTCCAATATCTATATGCAAAATACAACATCAAACCCAGTCACTTGAATATCTAAGTCCCATGGCACAAACATGACCCTCATGCTTTGCCTTTTGAGGAGCTTTGTGAGTGGATCCGCAACATTTTTATCAGTGTGAACTTTGCGAATACATATCTTTCCCTTTTCAACTTCATCCCTTATGTAGTTGAACCTTCGTTCAATGTGCCGAGTCTTTTGATGAGCACGAGGTTCCTTGATTTGAGCAATCGCACCCTCGTTGTCACAAAAGATCTAGGGGATCCTGAATGGAAGGGACTACCCTTAGATCGGCTATGAATTTCTTTAGCCATGCAGCTTCCTGTGCTGCCATTGAAGCGGCGACGTATTCTGATTCTGTAGTGGACAACGCTACGACTTCTTGTTTTGAGCTTTTCCAAGAAACAGCTCCCCCATTCAGAATAAAGATGTACCCCGATTGAGATCGTGAATCATCTTGATCGGTTTGGAAACTCGCATCCGTGTAACCTCTTACAACGAGTTCCTCTTCACCAGACCCATAGATCAAGAACATGTCCTTAGTCCTCCTTAGGTACTTCAGAATGTTCTTGACAGCCATCCAATGACTATCACCAGGATTTTGCTGGTATCTACTTGTCATGCTTAAAGCGCATGACACGTCTGGTCTAGTGCATATCATTGCATACATGATGGATCCTATAGCAGATGCATATGGGATTGCCTTCATTCTATTTTGTTCTTCTCTTTGAGCTTGGACATTGAGTCGTACTTAATATTGTCCCTCTCTGATAGGTACATTACCTTTCTTAGAGTTCTCCATCTTGAACCTTTTCAAGATTTTGTCAATGTATGCACTCTGATTTAAACCAATCAGCCGCCTTGATCTATCTCTATAGATCTTTATTCCCATAATATAGGTGGCTTCACCACGATCCTTGATGGAAAAACAACTTCCAAGCCAGGTTTAATGCCTTCCAAGGTCGGAATGTCATTTCCAAATAGTAGTATCATCAACATATAATACTAGGAAGGTTATTGTGCTCCCACTAGCCCTTTTATACACACAAGCCTCGTCAGCATTTTTGATGAAGCCAAATTTCTTTACTTCATCATCAAAACGGTGATTCCAACTTCTTGATGCTTGTTTTAATCCATAGATTGATTTCTTTAACTTGCATACTTTGTTAGGATATTTTTGATCGACAAAACCTTCAGGTTGTACCATATAGACATCTTCCTCAAGATATCCATTTAGGAAAGCGGTTTTGACATCCATTTGCCAAATCTCATAATCATAATGAGCTGCTATGGCAAATAATATCCTTATAGACTTGAGCATTGCAACAGGTGAGAAGGTTTCATCATAATCACCCCTTGTGTTTGAGTAAACCCTTTGCTACAAGTCTAGCTTTGTAAGTATCCAAGTTTCCATGCATATCGTTTTTCCTTTTGAAAACCCACTTACTTCCAACTACTTTGGAATTAAGAGGTGGCACAACAAGTTCCCAAACTTGATTGTCATACATGGATTGCATCTCAACGTTCATGGCCTCAAGCCATTTATCACAATCCAATTGGACACTGCATCATGATATGTGGTTGGTTCATCGGAATCAACCACGTAGCATCCATCCATAAAATCCGTATCTTTCAGGTGGATTACTAGTTCTACCACTTCTGTGAACGTTTTGTGTGTATTGATCAACCACTTGATCATCCTCACATCCTCATGTTGAGTGCTAGTTTCAACCAAACGTGCATCGGGCTGTTGATCTTGATCCTCCTCAAGATCCACTGTTCTACTGCTAGCTCCTTCCATAAGGAACTTGGCTTCTAAGAACTCACCCTTTCTGGCAACAAACACCTTTCGTTCAAGTGGATCATAGAAATAATATCCCATAGAATCTCTAGGATATCCAACAAAGATACACTTGGTGGATCGGACATCTAATTTGTTTGGGGTGGGAGTCTTAACATAAGCCTCACAACCCCATACCCTTAAGTACGATAGGGATGGAACTCTTCCATGCCATATCTCAAAAGTGTCTTTTCCACCTTTTTGGTTGGGGCCATATTTAGAATACGGGCCGCGGAGCAAAGCGAAACCCCAAAATGATAGAGATAATGTGCTTCTAGCCATCATAGATCGAACCATATCCAATAAGGTTCGATTCCTCCTCTCAGACACACCATTATGTTGTGGTGTTCCAGGTGGAGTGAGTTGTGAGATGATCCACAACTCCTAAGATGATCTTGAAAAACATCACTCAGTATTCACCACCTCTATCGGTGCGGAGAACTTTAATTGACTTGTTGAGTTGATTTTCTACTTCATTCTTGAAGATTTTGAACATTTCAAAAGCTTCATCTTTCTGCCTTAATAAGTACACATACCCATAGCGACTATAATCGTCGGTAAAGGTAATGAAGTATCTTTCACCATTCCTAGTCATTGGCTTAAAAGGACCACATACATGTGAATGTATGATACCTAATAAATCTTTTGCCCTTTCGTTAGTTCCACTAAAAGGTGCCTTAGTCATTTTTCCTTGTAAACAAGATTCACACACATCAAATGAATCAAATTCATTTGTTTTTAAAAGACCATTCTTTTGTAGTGTTTGTATACGTTTCTTGTTTATATGACCAAGACGACAATGCCAAAGGTAGGTATCACTTAAATCTAATTGAGTCTTTTGTGGTTGCTTGGTATATAGAGCTATCATATGTTATGTTTTCATGAAACAATTCATAAATACCATTACAAGGTATAGCCTTAAAATAAAATACATGATTTAAAGAAACATGAATATCATTGTCAACAAACTTGAAATCATAATCACATTGTCTTAAACGGGAAACATAAATTATGTTCCTAGTCAAACTAGGAGCATATAATACATTGTTTAAAATAACTTCCAAACCACTTGGAAGCTTCAAAATGTAGTTTCCTTGGGCTTCTACGTGAACCTTTGCACCATTGCCCATGAAGAGACTTTATTCCCCTTTTGCAAAATCCTCATTTCTTTTGAACCCCTGCAACAAATTGCAAATGTGAGTTCCACATCCGGTATCTAATACCCATGTGTTAGAAGAAATAACATTGAGCTCAACATGTATCATGTAAATTATACCTGAGGTTTGCCCTGCATCCCTCTTTTCTCTCAACTCTTTGAGATAGACTGGACAATTTCTCATCCAATGTCCTATCTCACCACATTTGAAGCATGGTCGTTTACAGCAACCTTTTGCTTCTTCTCCTTGGGCTTTGGAGGTTCCGCCCTAACAGCCATCTTCCCCTTTCCTCCAACGCCCCTTTCCTTTGGCAACATTTGCCTTAGGAGTGGGTAGAGGCCTCTCCTTTTCCCACCTTCATTAATGGTGAGAACGGGTAAAACCTTTTGCCCATTCCCGCCTCAGCTGATTTGAGCATCGAATGAAGTTCATTTATGCTTTTGTCCCATCCGTTCATGTTGTAATTCATGACGAATGCCTCAAACCTTTTAGTTAGGCCATTAAGGATCAAATCCGTGGCCAACTCCTTTGATACATGACATTTAGCCTTTGAAGGCGGTCGATGTGGCTTTTCATCTTAAGAACATAAGATGAAACTGATTGGGATTCCTCCATCTGACATGCATGAAGAGCTCGAACCGTTTCAAGCGCTCCACTCTAGCTTGTTGCTGGAACGTTTCCCGCAACTGAGTGATCATGTCATAGGCTCCATGGAGCTCATACTCCTTTTGGAGTTCAGGTGTCATACTTGCCAACATAAGGCAAGAGACTTGGACGGAGTCTACTACATACTTTACCCAATAATTATAGGCCTCCACATCCTCCTCGTTAGGTTCATCGGGGATGGGATCATCAAGGATGTAGGCCTGCTTTTCTTGCTTGAGAACAATTCTCAAGTTGCGGTACCAATCCATGAAGTTGTTAGGCGTTAGACGATCCCTTTGAAGGATCGCCCTAAGAGATTGGTTGTTTTGGTTTGGTACATCGTTATTAGCGTTGTTGTGGTCGGCTATCTACAAGATTTTACAAAGTTCATTTTAGTAATCGTTGATATAATATATGTATTTCATTTATTAATACCCTTCATGTCTCATAGACTATTAATAACAAAAATTTTAGAATCCAACGTTATATTTAAACATTGGTTAGGTGACCTTTATCCCATTATTTAAATAAACAAGGTAGTCATAAATGACAATTGCAACCCATTGCAACTTCAAGTAGTATGGGATCGTTTGAACATCTTATGTTTATTACGGCATGTTTACCCCATCAACACCATTTATAAAACATATTTTAGGTGATCCATTCAATATATTTTATAAATCAAGTCGTCCTACTAACACACACGTGTGAGTTTACTACATAAGTGGTTAGGTGACCTTTATCCCACAAACATGGTATTCTCACCTCAAGTCACAAGTTCCCTCAAAGTGGTTAGGTGACCTTTATCCCACTAAGAGTTTGCAAGTAACCTATGTGTTGTGTAAAAGGATGGTGCTTAACTTGTTTTCAAAAGGTTATACAATACTTGTTATAGAAAAGTCTATGTATCATATGATTGTATGCATTCAACCATATGGTACTCTATTGATTCTTTTAAATAAAACCCATTTTATTTGGCAAACCATAACCCCTTTTATAGAACCATTCAATTTAGCTTAATGATATGAGAACCAATTTCTTGTTATAGCTTGTTATAGTTGATGGTTTGTTAATCACATCCAAATATACAAAACAAACACAACATAAGCATTCAACCAAGTATAACCAAACAATTCATATATGCATAACAAAGCATACTAAGTTGAGCACACTTGTTTAGCCAAAACAAGTGTGCCAAAAGGTCTTGTCCTAAGGGTTAAGAACATGACACATGGTTGACAAAAGGAACTCCTACTAGAATCCACATCTTCAAGTATCCTCTTTGCCCATCTTTTCTTCAAGTCTTGATCTTGAGCATCCTTACAAATATGTATCCTAATACATTTTTCTAGTAAAGATAACTCCTAATCTATTTATTACAAACCATATGAATGAATAGATTACAAAACAAGACTTGAAACAAAATAAATTATTACATGCCCAAATGAATATAACATGACAACCAATCATACAATCCAAAAGGTCAAGGCTTTGTTATGCATAATCAACAACATGAGCAAACATACATAAGAAATCGATTTTTCAGCCCCTTGTGGCCCATGTTTTTGGCCAACATAAACCAAGAACAAATGGGTTTAGAACACATAAACAATCATATAATAATCTAGAGTTTTAAAGATCCTAATATGCATAAAGTAGCATCTTTAAAACACCAAAAGGGGGCAAAATCCAGACCCTAACTCACGGATTTTTGTGTGTCAAGCAACACAAAACCGTGAGCTAGTAATGAGAAACATGTATGCATATGTATAAGTGGCTCTTGATGCCATTTGTGGGGTTTAAACATGTTTATCAAAGTTCATATAACCTTATTTATATGAAAAACGCAGCGGATATAAGATTTAAACATGTTAATAAGATGATTATTAAACCCATTTAATATCAACCCCAAGCCATGGATCATTATACAAAATACATACAATGAAAGAAACATAAAATGTAAGAACCACAACCTTTGGAGCTGCAGAAAACCGAGACTAAGAGATGAAAAGGATGTGTTCTTGTGGCTAAACTTCAAGGTAGAAGTTCTCAAGATAGCATACCCCAAGCCTACCAACAAATCACCTTGAATGCTAGGATCTTTGACACCAATTTCCAGCTACAAAACACCTTTTGTTGGCTGAAAATCTCCTTCTTTTTCTGCCCAAAACCGTGAGATTAGAGGAGAGAGTAGAGAGAGAGCTTTGGTTGTGTGTGTTCTTGGATGTGATAGAATGAATGAGTGTTCAAGTGTCCTAGACTTGCATGTCTTGGAACTAATAAAATGGGGCATCCAAGACCAAGGGGCGCCGAAAAATGGCCCCCTTTTGTTTTCCCTCTCAATTAAAATTTTATAAAAAATATACAATCACATCCCTTGTTTTATAAAATTAAAACCATTTTAATTTTATATCACTAACACACACTATTATTTGCCACTGTTTAACTAATTTAAATAATGTACAAATAATCTTTTATGAACAAATTATCTATATAATGATGTTCATCTACAAAAGCAATAATTTAGAAAATCCAAATTTCTAAATTGGTATCATTGTTTATTTGTGTGATCTTATCAACAAATAAATTACCTTTTGGTGTTTGTTTGGCTTGTTATTGCGTATGACCCGACTTGGATCATATTACACTAGCCACATCAATTTAATATGAATCTTGGGCAGATCAATACTTTCAATCCCGTGATATCAGCAGTGATTGCACTCTATATAAAGTGTCAACCTAATTGTAATCGGTGAATGATTGAGCAAAACATTTGATATTATTGAAACATTCCTTTTCACAGAAATAATTCTCTCGTTACAACCGTATTTGTTCTTAATGCATACGAATATCAATTCTTGCTATAATTTGTCTAATTCTTGTTCTTATTCCGATGTGTTACACTCTAATCTATCAAACTTGAGATCACTGATCCTGTCAAATGGTATCAGAGCTGGTTAATCATTGATCGATCTAATAAATGATCATTGAAACTGCAATCCAAGATCCAAGTTTCATTGAATTAGCATTTTTGCAAGAAACGTTATAGAGATTGAATTTCTGTGTTTTTGGTCATTCATCCTGAGATTTATTCTTAGTTTTCATGAGTCTGTTGTGGTCTGTGTAAAATCTTTTAAAAGCTTGATTTAAAATGTATTTGGGCCTAAAATGACTACTCCTTCCAATGATCCTCACAATACTGGTTCCTCAACCAAGCCTCCGATGCTGGATAGGAATGAGTACAACATATGGCAACGACGAATGCTCCATCACCTGTTTGTTAACAGCTCAGGTTGTTGGACATCAGTGGTACATGGTCCACACAAGCTATGGTGAATACCCGAAAACCAATCAATGGTTCCGAAGAGGAGGAGCAATACTCAGATGAGGATAAGAAATTGTTTGAGATTGATGCAAAAGCCCATGGAATTCTGGCCATGGCACTGCCCAATGAAATCTATTCTAGGCTAATGCATTATGAAACTCCCCATGACCTCTGGAATGCCTTGAAAGAACAATTTGGAGGAACAGATGAGGTCTTGGCAAATAATAGAGAAATCCTTGCCCAACAATATGAGACATTCTCTCATAGAAGGGTGAGACACTGACTCAACAGTTTGAGCGGTTCTCTTGTTTGATCTCTGAATTAAAAATGGTCAAACATGAGGACACAAATAGCCAGATGAATAACAAATTTCTTAGATCACTGCCTGAGAGATGGGACACATATACTATTGTCCTACGCTCCAGTGCAAATTTGACAAACTATCTCTCACCCAACTCCATGGGAAATTGCTCACATTTGAGAGAGAGATAGAACAGAAACAAAAACTGTCATCATCTGGAAAGCTCACTGATGAATTTTGTACCAGGAAACACTACCTTGGTAAGTCATGAGTCAAGTATGCATGATCAGAATGCCACTATGATGAGCATATTGATTTCACCTTAAACAATTCTAATCATGCCTTTGTGAGTGTTGATTGTCATTCTGGTAATAATAGTAACAATCTATGCTTTATCATGGATGATTTGAAGGGCATTGCTCATGATGATTTAGAAGAGATGGATATTTTCAGCCAAATGGCCTTGATCAATATCAGATCTCAGAAATTCTACAAGAGAACTCGCAGGAAATTTCCTGGACTCTCTGACAAAACCAAAGTCGGTTTTGACAAGAGCAAGTTGAAGTGTCACAAATGCCACAGGCTTGGACACTTTGCAAGAGAGTGTAGATCAACTTGATCTAACACTTCTGCACCCTTTTTGACTTTTCCAAATAACAATTCACAATCCAAAGGGCAACATTCTGCTCGTTCTAGTCATCCATCACACCCTCAATCTCCTGCATATTTTGTTCCTCAGGGTCAAATGCCATATCCTTATCCTTGCTATTATATGCCACAGTCAAATCAAGTTCAAGCTCCTATAGTACCACAATCTCATGCACTACCAGAACCTCAACCATCTCCATCTCAATCACAACCTCATCACAGCTTCTTCACACCTGGAGTCGTTGACTGGAGTAGCTTACCTGATAACTTGTCTCGTCACACTGAGCAATACTATGTTGGTGCTAGTCAACATGGTGGTGAACACCCTTTTGGAAATCTTGCTCTCATGGCCCTGGAGTCTACTGAGGGTTCCTGTTCAAATGCATCATCTTCAGAGGTAACTCAGGTATCTTCAGAGGCTAAAGCCAAGTTATGTTCTGAATCAAGCATAGCTGCCTTTGTCTCTATTAGAGAGGCAAATCTAGCATTAATAAATCAAAAAATTGAGTTTGAGAAAACCATTTTCAAAAGAAAAGCTGAGTATGAGTCTGCTCTTAATAGTAAAAGTGATGAGATTTATAAGCTTAAATTCCAATTAAATGATGAAAAGGCCAAGCTAGAGGTTATTCTGAAAGACCACAGGAGTCTCAAAGAAAAACTTGCAGTGACCCAAGTTAAGTGTGAACGTTGGGTCTCATCATGCAAGGGATTTGAAATGATTCTTAGCAAGCAAACTGCTTCAAATGTGAAGTTTGGCATTGGTTACAACCATACTGCTCCACTAACAGACTTTACTCCTAACTCCATAGTTAAGTCTGAAAGTGAAAGCAATCTCCAAACCACATTATCATGTGAGTCATTCTCCAATGATAATCTAAGATCAGAGAATGAAACCAGTGTTAAGATCTCAACAAATAAATTGACTGATGGTCTAACTACTGAGACTCATATGAAGTTGAGTACTTCAGATGTTGTTCCTCAATGTACCCCAAGTACTGAAAGAGACCCAACGTCTGAAAAGCATTTCAAATCAGTTGAAATACAAGGACTAACAACTGCTGAGGAATCCATCAAACAGTCTATTATGACGGATGGAAAACAGTTGAATTACCAGTCTTCAGCTGTTACAAATCCTTTAGTACCTAGTACTGATAGGAGGAAAGTACTGAAGATCACACCTTCAGTAGTTTCCACTTCAGCAGTAAAGATGTCCAAGATGAAGAATAAACCATGTGAAATTTGTGGTAAATTCAATCATCTATTGATGAATGTTGGTACAAAAAGGGTTTAAAGCTCCAAAGGGATGAGCTCATTAAACTAGAAATAAATAAAATGAAAACTGAGTTTGAGACCAAGTTTGTACCACAATCATCTCAACCTGATAAACCCAAGGCCTTACCCAAATCCACTAAGAAGGATACGGTTTATCAGAAGACAGCTGATATTGTTCCTCATGATTAACATAAGACTAAGTCTATGAAATCTAAGAAGGAGGAAATGGTGAGTCACAGGTGCTCATTAAAATCAAGCTCTGGAGTGTCAAATGAACTGAAAGCTCGAGCTTCAAATCAGACACAACTTGTTATGATGGTTCAGCATCTGTTGGGGAGAGTTAACCAACTTGAAGCCACTGTGACCAAACCACTGGAGAGGAATTCCAGGTCCAAATCTATTTCAGCACCATCTCCATCTTCATCAGCTGTTAATCATGAGAAACCAACTATGGTTAAATCTGTTGATAAAGTCAGTCCCAAAACCAAAATGGTTTGGGTCTCCAAAGCTAACTAGTTTCTTATGATTGTGCTGGGTTCTTCAGCATGCCAAAGAAGCATCTGGTATGTGGACAGTGGAGGATCCATGCACATGACTGGGAGCAGCTCTCTTCTTCATGATTACACTCAGGGAAAGAAGGGATTTGTCTCATTTGGAAATGATGCTAAAGGTTACATCATTGGAAAGGGATTTGTCTCTAATGGAGATATTAGATTTGATGATGTCAACCATGTGGAGAATCTCAAATACAATCTGTTGAGTGTTAGTCAGATGTGTGACAAAGGACATGTTGCTCTTTTCACAAGCCAGAACTGTAGGATTCTGTCTTCCAAGGTTCTGAGCCCGATTGACAAAGTACTGGATTATAATACTCTCCTTAAGGCCAACAGGATAGGAAGAGTATATGCCTTGGGTCTATCAAAGAAAATCGAGTTAAGAGGCCATCCATGCTTGTTCTCCAAGGCCTCTCTCCAAGAATCTAAACTGTGGCATAGAAGGCTGGGTCATGTTAATCTCAAAAACATGAATCAGCTGATCCACAAGAGTTTAGTGAGAGGTCTTCCAATAAAGGAGTTCAATTGTGATGAAATCTGCACTGCATGCTTAAAAGGGAAACAACATAAAGTTTCATTCCCAACCATAGAAGAATGCAAGTCTAATGCCTGCTTACAACTACTGCACATGGATCTTTTTGGTCCTGTGAAGGTAATGAGTATGGCAAAGAAGAAATACTATTGGTAATTGTGGATGATTACTCTAGATATGTATGGACCTTCTTCTTGCATTCAAAGGATGAGGCTGCTCAGTCCATTATGAACTTTGTGTTACACGTTGAGAAGCAGTATTCCCTACGAGTTAAGTGTGTGAGGAGTGATAATGGTACTGAATTCAGAAACCACACTCTTGATGCGTTTTACTTGTCCAAGGGAATCAAGAGGCAGTATAGCATCGCGAGGACTCTAGAGCAAAATGGAGTAGTGGAGAGAAAGAGCGGACCCTCATTGAAGCTGCAAGGTCCATGTTGGCTGATTCTGGTCTGCCACTGACCTTTTGGGCTGAAGCTGTCAATACAGCCTGCTATGTACAGAATAGAGCCTTAGTAAATCAGAGGTTGATGAAAACTCCTTATGAAGTTTTACATCATTTAGCCCCTTTGATTTCATTCTTTAGAGCATTTGGGTGTCCCTTTTACATTCTCAACACAAAGGATCAACTCCAAAAGTTTGATTCTAAGGTGGATGCAGGGTATTTTGTTGGGTATTCATCCACTTGCAAGGCTTATAGAGTATTCAACTGTCGGACAAAGATAGTTCAAGAAACCTTGCATGTGACGTTCAATGAATCCCCTAAGGATACAATTCCACAAAACCCTGTGGAGTTGTTTGATCTGGACATTCTGCAATATGTTCCTTATCACCACCTGCTGTTGCAGATCATATGAATCCATCATCTTCTGTAGCTAGTCATCCATCTGGTGTTACTGATGATGATGATGATATCAGTAATCACCTTTTCAAGTTTAGTGATCAACTGCCTGATTCAGCTAGACCTGATGCTCCTGTAGCTTCAGTAGCACAATCCACAACAAATGCTGATGAGATTTCTACAACTTCACTTCCTTTGAATTACCATCTACTGATTGGTTTCAAGGAAATGCTTCACCATCACCATTTGTTGCTGCTGAGCCTACTACAAACACTTGCATACATCTTATTGTGTACCAAGATCTGAAGAATCACCCTATGTCTCAAATCATTGGTCATATCAATGCTGGCGTTTCAACAAGAAGTCAATTGTCAAATTTCTGCTTCTATGCTCTCTTCATTAGTCAGCAAGAGCCAAAGAACTATCACATTGCTTTAAGGGACAATGGATGGGTTGAAGCCATGCAGCTTGAGCTTCTTCAGTTCAAGAAACAGCAATTGTGGGAACTGGTTCCTCTACCCCCAGGTAAGTGTGCAATAGGCACTAAATGGGTGTTTAGGAATAAAACATATGAAAATGGGCTTATTGTTAAGAACAAGACCAAACTGGTTGTTCAGGGGTTTCACAAGAGGAAGGTATTGATTATAATGAAACCTTTGCCCCTGTAGCTAGACTTGAAGCAATTCGATTGTTTTTAGCTTATGCTGCTTATCACAACCTTAATGTTTTTCAAATGGATGTCAAAAGTGCATTTTTGTATGGGAAAATTAAAGAAGAGGTTTATGTATGTCAACCACCAGGTTTTGAGGACAATAAACATCCTAATTGGGTGTATAAGCTTGATAAGGCTCTCTATGGTTGAAACAAGCTCCTAGAGCCTGGTATGAGACATTATCAAACTTTCTTCTGGAAAATAATTTCACTAGAGGCTCCATAGATAAGACTTTATTCATTAAGAAAGATGGGCAGCATAATCTACTAGTTCAATTTATGTAGATGATATTATTTTTGCATCCTCTGATCCACAGTTGTGTGATGCCTTTACAAAGTTGATGCAACAGAAGTTTGAAATGAGTGCCATGGGAGAATTACAGTTCTTTCTAGGTTTGCAAATCAAACAAAAGGCGGATGGAATTTTCATTCATCAGTCCAAATACACAAAAGATCTTTTGGAAAAGTTTGATTTACAAAAGTGTAAACCCTGTTCTACTCCCATGTGCAACACCACACAACTGGATACAGATCAGAAAGGTAAAGTGGTTGATGAAACACTTTACAGATGTATGATTGGGTCCTTGATGTACTTAACAGCTTCTAGACCAGATATTATGTTTGCTACATGTGTTTGTGCTAGATTTCAGGCTGCACCTAAGGAGTCTCATTTGATTGCAGTCAAGAGGATCTTTAGATATCTGCAAGGCACTCCATTTCTAGGTTTATGGTATTGTAGTAGACATTCTGGTAAATTAGTTGCTTTTTCTGACAGTGACTATGCAGGGTGTAAGTTGACAAGAAAGTCCACTTCTGGACGATGCCAATTCTTAGGCAACTGCTTGATTTCTTGGCAGAGTAAGAAGCAGACCTTAGTTGCTACATCAACTGCTGAGGCAGAGTACATTGCTGCTGCAAGCTGTACATCTCAGGTACTCTGGCTTCAAAACCAATTATTGGATTATGGCATAACAGAGACTAAGACCCCATTGTTAATGGACAGCTCTTCAGCTCTTTGTATTGTCAAGAATCCTGTCCAGCACTCTAGGACTAAACATATTGAAATCAGACACCATTTTATTAGAGATTGTTTTGAAAAAGGTCTGATTGATCCAAAATTTGTTCCTAGTGCTGATGAGCTAGCAGACATTTTCACTAAGCCCTTGGATAGCACAACTTTCCAAAACCTAGTGTTAAGGCTTGGTATGCTGCAGCTAGAATAAGTGACAACTACTGATGATCTCAGCTCACAAGTACTGATGATCTCAGCTCACAAGTACTCATGATCATTAGTTTATTATTGTCACATATATAAGTACTGAAGTTATTTTCCCTCCGGAATTTTTCTTTAAACTACTAGAGCTTAACATCTCAGTACTCAAGTACTTTATTTATTAAAACAATTGATGTAGTTACAACAGCTGATGTAGCTACAACTGCTGTTGTCAGAAATACGAATACGTACTGATGTCCTATGAAACATCTGAAAACAGATGAAAACGTCTGATGAGTATGTGTTGAGGACAGTATGAAACAGCTGAAAAGCAATGAATTGATGACAACTACTGATGAGCCTTTTTCTCTTCAGTAGTTTCCCAACTGCTGTTTCTTTCTAAACAACTGAAGCAAAACCATGTCTTCAGTAGTTTCACAACTACTGATGACTAACACCAAGTCTTCAGTTGTTTACAACAACTGATGGTAAAACCAAAGTCTTCAGTAGTTTCCCAACTACTGATGACTAATACCAAGTCCTCAATTGTTTCACCACCTGAAGTCAAAACTGTCTTCGGTAGTTTTATAACTACTGATGACTAAATCAGAGACTTTAGCTGTTTCAACGTGTGACGGTTAAAACCAAGTCTTCAGTTGTTTTATAACAACTGCTGATCACACCAATACGGTCAGTCATTCCAAACCTCTGAAAGTTAATACCACGTCATCAGTAGTTTCAACAACTGATGACTAACACCAAAACCGTTAGTCGTTTTCTAACCCTACCCTTTAAATACCTTATCCCACATTCAGAGTTTTTCCTTTCTTCTTTTCTCAAACCTAATGTTCAAAAACTCTGTAACCTCTGTTCATCAATGGCGACCATGCAACTAATACCACGACAGAACTGTGTCGCACATCTCACAAAATCGCCATACTGGACCAAGTTTCACAACGCCATTGATTTAATGGTTCAGTCACCTTACAAAACGGCTTTTCTGTTAAATCCCACCATATATGCCGAATCTCTTAACCAATTCTGGACAAATGTCACTCTTGTCTCTGAGGAGAATGACACAGAGTCTCTTCAATCGTTTGTCCATCGTCAAAAAGTGGTCATTACTCCAGACACTCTTCGCCAAACCCTCAATCTGGATGATGCCACTTTCCCAACTGGTTATCCAAAGGGAACAATAGATCAATCATTTGCCCACCATGGATACCAGGTAACCTGAGTGCATCTACCATATTGAAGAAACATTTCCAGGATGCAGAACGTCTCATCTTTCACATGGTAAATGTCTGCCTTGCCCCCAAGACTTCATCATGGGATCAAATGTCCAGAAGGTGGCAACAGGTAATGTACTCTATCCTTAAGCAACAACCTTTAAATTTTTCTGAAATACTATTTTTAGAGCTCAAGATATGGCCCAAAAACAACTTGCTAATCGTTGGATATTATATCCTCGGTTCATAATGGCCATAATTGAAAACCAGCTTCAAGCTGAGGGACTTGTTGGCCTCGGAGTCCCTGCTACGGCTGTATTGCCTGAAGTATACTCCTGGCACAACTCTGACCAATCACTAAAAATGGCTGCCAAGCTACGCAAACCCACGCAGCTAGAACCCACAGCCACCATGTCCAAATCCAAAGTCCCCACCAAACCCACTAAAAGGAAGTCAAAAATGGCTACTCAGGGAAATGAGTCCCCTGAGGATGCCCCTGCAACACAAACGCAGGCTATATCCACTGGTTATAACCCCCTAGTGGATACAAGGACTTCACCAGCCACAGCCGCTCAGGATTCCTCTCAAAAGGAGCCTGCAGCAACTAAAGAAGGGGTACCCACTAATCTGGGATCTTCCTCATTTGAGGAGATTGTCATTGAAGAGCACCATTCTCCCGAGGTGCATAATGCTTTTACCCCATCTCCCACTGTAACCGCCCCACAAAGTCCTGCTTTCATTATTGCAAACCTGCTGACTCAGCTGCATGCCTCTCCTCCTCCCCAACAAACACCAACAAAGGGGAAAACCACATCAATTGAGGAAGAGGATCAACATGCTTCTGACAGCCCACAGCACCAAGGTTTAATTGTTCTATCTCCTGGTGTAGATATGCAGATAGGAACATCTGGTGAGGTTGCCACCTCTTCTGAATCAGCACATGATCAGACTGAGGCTGGTAACATAGCTAAGACCTCACCAGAGGCAACAGCTGATGAAGGACTTCGTCCTGAGGCTGGAAATCCCCAGTTCCAAGAAAAAGGGGCACATGCTAAAACTGGTCTACACCCAGTGCATGTACATCCTGCTACAAGCAGAAGGTCAGGTGATTCAGCATCTGCTGATGATGACCAGGGCTTCTTTTATGATGTTCGGGCCCAGAACACAATTCTTGAGGAAGAAGTCAGTAGACTACAAAGACTACTTGACCAATTCTCTCAAAAAGCAAGTCCATCTGCCACCAACATAAATCCACAGATGGCAGCTTCACCTGAAGGTCTCCCACACACTCAGCCACTCAAAACTTTCGAGCCACCAGCTTCTATTTCTGGCACTGCTTCTCAGGGACAGAACCCCTCTGAGCAAACAGCTGCTATCTTTCAGCAATCCCTACCTCTCATCACCCCAATGATCACAGACATTGTGATCAAAACCATGGATGAGAGGCTTCCCTCAATCATACAACCCCTGGTGGAGGAGATTGTGAGCACAAGGCTTTCTGCTACTCAAACCCTTGCAACCAATGCAACCAAAAAGGGGAGAGTCAGTCAGTGAAAGCAAAGAGGAAGAGCATAAAGGGGAAGAAAGAAAAGGAGACTGAGAAGGAAGAGGAGTTTCTGAAGGAACTGACATTGATTAAGTGGCGAAAGTCACAAAGACTTTCATGTCACATATAAGAAGAGGAAGGTTGAAGGAAAAGAAAAAGAACTCGAACTCGATGAGATGATCAAAATGGCGGATGCTACACACAGTAAATCAATGGACTCCATTATTGATCAACTGTATAGAAAGGGGTTCGATACTGCACAGCTTGACTCAGAGATTAGGAGACTTGAAGTTGAAGAAATTAACTCAAGATGGGCAAGTTATGATGCATTAGAAAGAGAAAGACTAGAGATCATAATCAGATTCATTGCAAAGTACCTTGGGTGATCAATGATTGAGATTAAGTCATGGACCAGGGACAGTATCTTGGCAATAACCACCAAGATCTGTTCGTCTGAAGCATACACTAAGGGATTGGTGATTGAAGCACTAAATGAGACAGGTGCTGGGAACAAAAAGGAACTAGCAAAACATTCAAAAGCCTCACTCACTACAAGAATGCTAGAGCAACCTGCAAAACCTCCCACTTCAAAATCACCACTACCACAACCCACTAAACCAACTCCTTTACCCTCAAAACCAACAGCCGATGATGCACCGAAGAAGAAGAAGAGAAGGGTGTTGAGGCTAGAAGAAGAAGAAGAAGAGGATGATGAGGAAGAAGATAGGCTGCCTCTTTCCGCAGTCCTAACTTTGCCTAAAGCCAAACCTATGCCCATCACTCCCACCTCACAGATGGAAGCTGTGAGAGTAAAGGTAGAAGAAGAACAGCAACAAAAGCTTCATGATGATGAGATGCTGAAAAGCATAGACAAAACTTATGCTGCTTCTTCATCAATAATCAATATGAAGAAAGAAGCTCTGAGATTGTACACCCTTGCTAACACATTTCAATATCAAAAGGAAAAGGTGAGAATATGGCCTGATCCTAGGGTGGCTCACAGAATTATGAAGAAAGACATTCCTTCGAGATACAAGGGCCAAGTAAAAAGGATCGTAGATGAAGAGATCACAGTGGTCCTTGTAGTATCACCCTGGGAAATTGTAGAAGATTTCAAGAAGGCCTATGAAACTAAACAGCCACCCTAAAAGATGTTAGAGAACAGAGTAATTAAAAAGGGGTTAGTCTACAAGAGGCTTGAGAACTTCAAACAAAATGAGCTCAGTCTGTTACTTGAAGGCACTCACCCAGATGAGTTTGCATACAGACAGATTACAACAGTTGAGCTCAAAAATGGCAAATAGGCTAAGTACATTTCAGAGCTGTATGGGCGTGAAGGACTGTTTGATGGTGGAGCTAAAAATCTTACCATGGAAGAACAAATTATGTTTCTCAGAGCATAGACCAAAGAATCCTACAGGCTTATACATGGGAAGTAGATTTCATGGATAGGACCACAGCCCCATGTCCAGTTCCCCAAAGTCAGGGCTCTTAACTATACTATGCCAACCAAATTTCAGAAATCTATTCCTAGGCCAGTGCTTAATTGGGTCATCTTCTTAGCTGATCAAGAAGGAAAAAGACCAATCTTATCACCAACAATAAGTGGGACCTCAATACAGTTAAGGTTTTGGCTGCATTGGTTCAGGGGGAGTTTGTTGGACCAAAAGAACCAATGAGCCGGATCTGAAAAACCTTAAGTCCCACAGACGTCACAACAACTGCTGAAGTCCACAACAGCTGAAGACAAGTGCTGAAGACAAAGTCTGAAGACACAAGTGCTGAAGACAAAGTCTGAAGACACAAGTGCTGAAGACAAAGTCTGAAGACACAATTGCTGAAGACGAAGTATGAGACGTTGTCACAACAGCTGAAGATGTCTTCTTCAGTAGTTGTGACGGTTTTCTTTACATAGTTTTATGTTTTTCTTTTCAGTAGTTTTGTAAAACGACTGAAGAGCTTGTTGTTCAGTCGTTGTAATTTCAGTAGTTTCGTATCAGTAGTTTTATGTTTTATACTTAGCACTCTGATATATTCTCAGTAGTTGTGAACATTTCAGTAGTTTGTTAAGTTTTAGTTCTTTTTGTAATAAATCTGCCAGATGTCATTATCCCGTGATATCAGTAGTGATTGCACTCTATATAAGGAGTGTCAACCTAATTGTAATCGGTGAATGATTGAGCAGAAACATTTGATATTATTGAAACATTCCTTTTCACAGAAATATTTCTCTCGTTACAACCGTATTTGTTCTTAATGCATACGAATATCAAATTCTTGCTATAATTTGTCTAATTCTTGTTCTTATTCCGCTGCGTTACACTCTAATCCATCAAACTTGAGATCACTCATCCTGTCAGAACATCTTTGTACTCCTGAATGCATTGCTAAAGTCAATAGATACAGGTCCTATAACTTGGAGATGAGATCTGATCTTGAGTCCTTAAACATTTTATAATCTGATTTTATAAAGTCTGAAAATTATTATAAACTGAAAATAGAGGACTTAGAGAAAACTGTTTCAGTTCTAAAACATGAGCGCACAGATTTTAGGACTCAAATCAAAGATCTCATAACCAAGCTCACTGAGTGCCAGGCTGAGCTTGTGATTAGCAAAGCCAGGGCAGAAAAGAGGGTTCTTGAAGAAGAGACCTTCAAGACCATGATATCCTAATCCCGGCACAACAAGGTGTGCTATCAAAACAGGCAGAGACTAGGATCTAATGAGATAGCTCCTTGTTGGACCAAAAGAACCAATGAGCCAAGATCAGAAAACCTCTAAGTCCCACACGGTATCACAACAACTGCTGAAAGCCTCATCAGTAGTTTGACAAGTGCTGAAGACTTCAACAGCTGAAGATCAAGTGCTGAAGACCTTAACAGCTGAAGAACCAAAGTGCTGAAGTACAACAGCTGAAGAACACAAGTGCTGAAGCTGAAAGACCAAAGTACTGAAGTACACAGCTGAAGAGTTCACAAGTGCTGAAGATCAACAACTGATGTACAAGTCTGAAGACAAAGACTGAAGACATCAGCTGATGATATCTACTGAAGTCATCAGCTGATGAAACACCTGAAGGTCAAAGTCTGAAGACCAAGTACTGAAGCCTCAGTAGTTTGTCACACTGCTGAAGAGTACTTCTTCAGTAGTTGTGATATCAGTAGTTTTATATTTCTAGTTTCAGTAGTTTTATGTTCAGTAGTTTTGTAAAACGACTAAAGAGTTTGTTCTTCAGTCGTTGTAGTTTCAGTAGTTTTATATTTTGTACTTAACATGCTGATATGTTCTCAGTAGTTGTGAACATTTCAGTAGTTTGTTAAGAATTAGTTATTTCTGTATTGGATCTGCCAGTTGTCACTTTCCGTGATAACAGCAGTGACTGTTGCACTCTATATAAGGAGTGACACCTATTGAATCAGTGAGTGAAATGAGTAATTGAATGGAATGAATGATTGATTCGATTAGAAATATTCTACATCTATAAACATTCCTAGAAATCAGAAATACATATTCTCTCCCTATACCGTATGCGATCTTAATGCTTACAAATATCGTTTGCTTGCTACAATTTGTCTAATTCGTGTTTGTATTCCTGCTTTATATTCTGATACATCAACTTGTGATCACTGATCCTGTCAAATGGTATCAGAGCAGTTAATCATTGATCGATCTAATAATTGATCATTGAAACTGCTATTCAAGATCCAGTTTGATTGAATTAGCTTTTGTTTTTGCAAGAAACGGTTATAGAGATTGAATTTTCTGTATTTCTGCTCATTCATCCTGAGATCTTTTTCTTGGTTCTCATTGAGTTTGTTGTGGTTTGTCTAAAACTTTTTGAAACTTGAACTAAACTGTTTTTGAACTGAAAATGACCACTCCTCCAATGATCCTCACAATACTGGTTCCTCAACCAAGCCTCCTATGCTGGTTAGGAATGAGTATAACATATGGCAAAGACGTATGCTCCATCACCTGTCTGTTAACAGCGCAGGGTGTTGGACATCAGTGGTACATGGTCCACACAAGCCTATGGTGAATAACCCGGAAACCAATCAAATGGTTCCGAAGAGGAGGGAGCAATACTCAGATGAGGATAAGAAGTTGCTTGAGATTGATGCAAAAGCCCATGGAATTCTGGCCATGGCTTTGCCCAATGAAATCTATTCTGGGCTAATGCATCATGAAACTGCCCATGACCTCTGGATTGCTTTGAAAGAACAATTTGGAGGAACAAATGAGGTCTTGGCAAATAATAGGGAAATTCTTGCCCACAATATGAGACATTCTCTCATAGAAAGGGTGAGACACTGACTTAACAATATGAGCGGTTTTCTTGTTTGATATCTGAACTAAAAATGGTCAAACTTGAATACACCAATATTCAGATGAATAACAGATTTCTCAGATCACTGCCTGAGAGATGGGACACATATACTATTGTCCTACGCTCCAGTGCAAGTTTGGACAAACTATCTCTCACCCAACTCCATGGGAAATTGACAGGATCAGTGATCACAAGTTTGATGTTTATCAGAATGTAGAGCAGCGGAATACACAAACGAATTAGACAAATTGTAGCAAGCAAACAATATATGTAAGCGTTAAGATAGCATACGGTTATAGGGAGAGAATATGAATTT